>JABTTQ020000688.1:0-322474 GCA_016081115.2 Rehmannia glutinosa | reverse complement strand
ATTACATGATCTTATGTTCTCTTTGAAAGTCTTGTTTTTATCATTGTCTCCATACAATAAATTATGAAGCAAAATAGGTGGTTCTTTGAGCGGAGGAAGTTCAATAATTCCATGATTGCAACATGACCCATATTTCGGACAAGTGGATTTGACATGGGATTGTATCCTCTCATCATACCAAAACATGGCCGCACAAAATTGGCACGTGTAACTTGCATCACCGATATCCCAATACTCTGTAAAAAAACATTATATAAATATTTATTTTCCATTACACATTTAAATTTTTTTTATGCAAATTAAATTAAATAACGTTAATATATGAAAGAAACAATACTCACCATTGTTAATGGTTGCAATTGTTTCATGTAACAGAGATGGAGTTGTATTCATCTCTATTGTATTATTAAATTTGTGTATTGGAATTGTCGTTCAAAAGCGGTTTCAACAGTCATCCATAGTAAGATCGATAATTTCGAGAGACATGCGAAATATTGGAACGCCGAGGGCACCACGACAATAAGAATTGTTCAAAGTCTTAATATTATTTTGAAGCGGTCTTCTCCTGGAAACTATTGTTCCAAAACAATAAAATATATCGTAGATTTTAAATTACATGTAAATATGTAATTGGATACAAAAAAATATAAAATAATTTTTTGAATATACCTTTTCCATTGTCACCACGATGAGAGTTTGAAAAACGATAACCAACCACACTCGAAGTATTTTTGGATATAATACTTTCGGGCGTCATTTATAGGAGTTCTCCCGATGCTCCCATTTTCTGTTTAAAAAGAACGTAATAAAAAATATATTTTAAGATGAACACATAATTATTTAAATATTTATTTATAAGTAGAATAACAATAAAACACAATGTACCGTTTGTGATGTCACTGAGAGGGGAGTTGGAAAATAGATAAAATCTTGCTCGAACCATTTTTTGATACAAATCTTTTAGATCCATCCTGTAGATGTTATCCTCCTATGCGCCCATTTTCTATTAAAAAAAAACAAATTTTTATAAAATATATAAAAATTGATACACAAATTATGTATAAATAATATTATGAATTTTATATTTTATAAATATATTTATATATAATTTTTATTGAATTAAATAAAATTCTAGATTATAAAAACTAACTAAATTCTACTTAACACGAAAAAATGTTACCGAATTTTTTAAATTATTATTCAGGCCTACATGTTAAATTTAAATCGACTCTTAAATTTTTTTATCTATATTTTTTTCAAAAAATAAAAATTATAATACAATAAAATAAAATAAAGACTAAAATATAATAAATATAGTCTAAAAAAAGAAAACAAAGAAAAAGCCCAAAATGCACAACTATTGTTATTGTCCATTCAAAAATTGATCCAATTTAGTATGTCCATTGTACAGCCCTACTATATTATTAATATATTTACCGATCCGACCGGGGTATTTTAGTAATCCCAATCGTCCATTTTCTCCAGCCCATTCGGATTAGTGAGACACCAAAATGGACGGCCAAGATTAATCAAATAATACATCCATTTTAATAAGGAACGGCCACGATTCAATGGACAAATCAAGAAGACCACAATCGGGTGAATGTACACGCAGTGCTACCGAGATTCAAAATCTAGAATCTTCATTTGTGTTGAACGATCATGATTGATTCGAAAAATATGAAGAAAAAAAAAACAACAACCCACCAAACCCTAATCTCTTTCCATTCTCATCCCATTCCAGTAAAATGTCTGAAACTCGTTTTCCTCCTCTCTCTCATTTCGAACCATTTCAGAATATTTCATTTTCATATTCAATCTTCTCCTTCAAATCCAAATTTCTCGTTTATTAGAAATACATAAAAATCAGTAAAAATTCTTCAACATTCGTCCGATCCAAACTCAAAACAAATTAGTTTACAATCTAAATCATAGATTTTGGATCGACAAATGATCATATTCGGTTATAATTTTTTTTTTTGTAGTTGATAGTTCATTTTGTAGATCTATAAATATTGTAGTCATTTTTTTATAGTTCTAGGAAAATTGAAAGGATTTACCATTTTGGTTTTCTTGATCTTAAAAATGTCGATTTTCATTTTTCGTAAACCCTAGCATTATTTGATTTTACGTATTTTTTTTATTATTTTTAAAAATGAAAGTATTTCGAGAATACAATGTATATTTTACAATTTTTTTATTATATATTTTTTTTGGGAGAAAAATGGTATTAATCGTCTTTTTAAGCTTAAAAATTCTGTGTTTGCGATTTTTTAGTACATTATTTTTTTTGGAATTTTAATAATCTTTTTCGTCCTACAAAGATATAATTTCTTGGCCAGAATTTTTTTAATTTAAAAATTTCTTATCCAATTTTATTTGCTTTGAAGTTCGCCTAAAATTGACTTTCTAACCCAAAAAAACTGCTGACCTATACCACAGGGTATAGTGGAATCTATGCATGGATTCGAGGGTCGATTTTTTGTAGCAACATTTTTGGTGTCATACTATTTTTTTGATGACTCACCTTCACATATATTTCAGATCTTAATTTTTCTAAAAGCATTTCTTTGAGTTACAGTCCAAATAAAGATTTAAGTGGTGTGCTAGAACTTTAAAAATGTAAGGATTCTCTGTGAAAAATATTTTCTTTACGGATATTTTGGGTCTTTTTGTTTTTTTTAAAAGGCTCCATTTGCTAATTTGATATTTTGGTTTTGCATGTTGAGGAAATCATCAATATGAAGATCTGAATACAGAGCATAGCAAGGTATTTATTTCATTGTGTATTTTTTTTACAGATTTGGTATTTATTTCAATTTTTCAATTTGTTTATTAGAGAATTCGGCTTCAAATTTTATTAACTATGAACATTTTTTATCTGTTATGTGAGTACCATCGTCCGTTGAACGATTATCAAGGTGTATTTAAGAGAATGTTAAAGGTAAGTTCTATCATAAAAATAACTGAATTTTTTATTAACTGGATACGATACGGAAAAAATATTTGCATATTGTGTATTGAAATTTGCTCTGTCATAGAAGACGAAAATGTAAGTTCATCTTCTAAGTTTATACATGTATAAGTTGAAGACTTAACACATATAAGATGCACTAATTTTTTTGAATTGGCAAAAATAAATACTACTAAAAAATACCATCTTCAAATGTTTCTTGTCCTTTTCTTTTGCTTTGCCCAATCTGATCGATCTTTTTAGTTGACGCATTGTGATCTATTTTGAGTCTGATGATTGTGTGTCTTTACCGATTCTTCTTTGATATAGATGTCTTTGCCTTCCTGTATTGAATTTTGATGATAACTGAAATATTGAAAGATGTTTAAGTATTTATAGTTGATAGAACGTCTAATAATGGTAATTCTTGGGAATCAAGAATAATAATTATTATGTTAAATCATCAAGAATATAATCTTTGAAACAAAAGGATTTTGTGATTTCATAGAATTTGTTCAAATTTATTATAGAATATGTTTGTTTAATTTTCAAGGATGGTATTATGGTATGTTAGACTATAGGTGAATAATCAAGATTTATTTTTGTAATAAATGTTTAAAACGAAAAAATAATGTTTTTGCTCAAATTTAGTGTACATTTTTGTAAATGCATAAAATCATTTACATGAGTTAATGTAAAAGATTAAAGTAAATATCTAAAATGCATTTAGTTTATAATGATAAGGATTTGAATTTATCTTAGATAATTGCAACATAGAAATGCGTCTTTCATCACATTTTATTTCCACATAATTCAAATGAATGTAATGTGTTATTTCTATTGTCGATGATACTTTATTACCATTAATGCTTGTGCTTATGGTTTCAATTAAATATCTGTAATATTTTTGCTTTAAAGTTCACATTAAATTGACCTTCTAAGCCCAAAATCGCTTGACCCTATACCATGAGTATAGTGGAATCTACTGCATAGCTTGGAGGTTCTATTTATTCTGAATAGTTGTTAAATTTCTGACTTATATTGTTGTTTTATGGTTTCACATTTTTTTATAATTTACATTAGATAATAAAATTTAACAAAACTAATTTCTTTCATGAAAAAAAACGTGAAAATAAACAAATAAATTTGTTTATACCATTTAAATTTAATGCATAGTACTGACATCTAATATAAATGTGTTAAAACTCCAATTGAAAAACTTCATTAGAACAATATAAAACTCAAATCAAACCAATGACATTAAATACTGAAAGAAAACAACAAAATCAAAAATTGTTTCAAATAAGAGAAATGGCTCCTATGATGAAATGACAAATTGTCATTCATTTATTCAAATTAAACCTTAAAAACCAAATAAAGCTAGTCTAAAATCCTAAGAACTAAATATATAAAACTTATAATCCAACGAAAAATTACTTTTCCGATTGTCATCCTCCTTCTTAATAAAGTCCTTCAACTTTTTTGCACTTGTAGAAGATGCAAAATCTTCAAAAAGGGCTCGTTTAAAAGATGGACTGTCTTTCACTATCTTTTTCCCCTTACTCGTTTACTTGGAGTATTAACTTCATCTTTCAAGAATTTTCCCGCACTTTTTTTTTTGCTTATTCCCCACAAATTAATAAAAAGAGTTTTAGTATTAAGACAATAGAAATATATTGACCTTTTTCGTACTCCCCATCACCATGTACCTTGGATAAGAAGTCTTATTCCTACGTTCAAAGTAACAATTCAAAAATATGTAAATTACAAAAATTAAAACTAAATAATTAAAGTAAACAAAATTATTTACGTAATTACCCGACTTTCAATTGCAAACATTCCCAAAATGTTTTAATCAATTCGGATTTTTAGTCAATTTCAAAATAGTTAGAGATTTGTCATAATGCTTCAATCGATCTCCCTTAACTTGCACCTTAAAAAGGCTTGTATCAATCGGACTTGCAATCTCATCCGGAATGTCTTGTCCATTAGGCATCTATTTGAATTAAAAATTGTTAAAAATATATCAACAAGTAACCTTATAATATATAAACATTAAAAACATTCTACATACATCTATATGTTCTCTCTCCGAGAATTGCACATGGCTTTCCAATGAGTTTTTCATAGTCACGGTCCCCACAAAAGAAAGAACATTTCCAAAGATTATCTACAACTTGAATTTTCAAAACTTATACCTAATAAAACAATCATAAGAAAATAATTTTATAATAATTCTTTACAAAAATGAGAAAAATTAATTCACATACTAAATAAATACCTTAAATTTCCATTTTCGGAAATTTGTCACAACCAAAGTAATACAATTGATCTCTTGCATCTTTCGGTTTTTTGGACAATATGGGCAAGATACATACCACCAATCTCCAACAAATGAGATTATTGTACCACATATCCAAAAACTACCAATCTGTAATAATAATAAATAAATAATATAATCAGTTTTTATTTTTTATAAGAAATGAGAAACCTTTTTTTTTGTAATAATTGAATAAAAAAATAAATCTTAAAAAAATGTTACAGAAAATTATTACCTCTCTTTTTGAATAAAGTTGTTCTATCGTTCGGAAAAATGATTTGCCGGATGTTAAATCCTCGGAAATAGTCTGATTGGATGGTAAAGTACGATAACTGATCGAACACGTGGGGGTGCTAACATTGACAATGCTGAATTAAAAAATAATATGTCAATTAATCTAACTTAAGTAATTGAAAATATAAGTATATCAAATTTATCCAGCAAAAAAAAATTTCAGTCACAATAATTATAATGTTATACCTTCTCTTGTATTCCTTAATCTCCCCATCGACAATCAATTTCATTACATGATAAGTGTTTGACACTTTTACCTCTCCTACATGTTGCAAATGTTTAAAAAAAAATATTCTAGTCAGATTCATAAAAAACGTGTACTTATTTTAATATATTCGAAATTACCTCGATACACCTTAGCTCGACACATTTGAATAATAATTACGAATGGTTCTCGACTGTGCTCTTCGAGATATGGCAATATAGTATCAACGTAGTCTTCCCATAGAGTGCACGTAACACGATTATTACTGCATTACACAAAATAACGAAATATGCATTAGTTTAGAACTGAAACAACAATATAATTTATAAAAAATATTGATTCATATAATGTTTTCTTACTCCAAGTCCTCCAAAACTATATCCATAAAACGTGTGGCCCTTCCCTCAACTTGTTTTGTTTCTGCTGATTGCATCAACACCACTCTCTTCCAATGACGTCTGTTTATTAAGACAATTAAAATTATAAATATCTATATTAACACAATAAGAAAATGAAGTTACTAAATCATAATTTATCGAAAAGCAAACTATCATCAACTTTCGTAAAATCAAGCAATTCCGTGAAATCTTTGAAAACATACATAAACTTTGGAAAGTTTTTGTCAAACATTTCAAACATGTGTGTTTTCCCATGAAAGATAATCTTATATTTAGTCGCACAAGTTTTGTATTTATCCATTTGATTAGTGACCAAAAAATCTCGAATCGCATAAATACGTCCTTCATTGAGCATCTTCTTGTATTGTTTCATATGCATCTTTCTTATCGTTCCATGAATCCTCTCGCCCTGCAAGATGTTAAAATTTACGTAAATTAGAAAATAGTCAAGATAGTTTCTGTTCAGTTTACATAAAATAAAATAGTTGAAAAAATATTCATACCTCTCCCAATCATGAAATACGCATTCAATACTTTCTATTTTTGTATTGTCTTTAAAAGGCGGTTTCGATAAACACCTAACCAAACGTAATTTCACTGCCCAGTTTGTCTTGCTCTTATTCAAAGCTTTAATTAAATTGAACATGGGTGCCATAGTATGAAGAAGCTCGAAAAGTTAAATTTTCCTGGTTTTAAGAGCTCTGGAGATGATGATACTGATATGTGCACGGGTATTTATAGGGTGCAGTGATTCGAAAAAAAGGAAAGATAAAAAATGTAATTTAGCTCAGTTATTTTTCAAAATTCAGTTGTCATTTTTGGGTTTCGTTATTTTTAGTAATTGTTGTAATTATATTTGTTTACAAAAAAATTAGCGTACTCTGCAAGTTTCACAAAGATTCCCCAAATCAATGTTTCAATTATTTTACAGATATTATTATTCGATCATGACTGTGAATCTAAATTGGTAATTGATGTTCTGACATAATACAATAAATACCGGGGATATTAAAGATCAGCTTAAAAAAAGGGACTCATCAAATTACCGAATATCAAGGAGATATTAACGGTAAATATTAGTCCAATCGGTGGACTAAATTTGAAATTTAGTTTTTGGTAAGTTGAATTTATTAAAAAGGAATTCATTAAATTACCGAAAATCAAGGATGTATTAATGGTAATTATAAAAAAAATCGGAGGACAAGTTTTAAAATCACGCCAAAAATAAAATACTTGCCATGTATTACTGAAAATACGTCGATACTCTTGCAGTCAATTCAAGGAAATAAATAAAAACAAAAATAAAAGGAAAAACGTTTTTAGAAAGCCAAAAATTGGCGGGAAAAAATGGACATACTATTCATAGAATAGTCTGTTATTATATATATATATATATATATATATATATATATGGATGCAACCTAATTGCACCCAATACAAGTAAACAATTTCTTTAAGACTCTTGTTTCCCCGCACAATGCTCACGATTACAAGCAACGAGTCCCCAAGATACAACGAGTTTGGTAAAGGATAGAAGCACCACAAATCCAATTATCGGTGAACTGAGATTAGTGAGGCCCTGAGTGACGTCACACCTAAGACAACACCTACTGAACAAATGAAAAAGAGAGTGATAGACTGTGTATATTTGTATGCATGAATTTCAGTGTTTTTGAATGCATATGTGCGTATTCCACTAAAAGTAGGGGCCTCAATTTATATGGAAAATATAAGGGATCCTTGAAAGGAAAGCCCCTACCCCTAATCTTTGGACTCAATTATGTCAATAAGTATTGATCAAATTCTTCCATATCTTAATTGATTTGTGCAAGAGTCGATCCTTCCAATTGTGGCCTCAATCAATTTAATAAATGATTTAACGCACTCTTTCAAGATTCCATAAAATTGGTGATTTGAGTCAAAGTTATCTATTTAACAGAGAAAATCAAGCAACCTACCAAACACCAGATTTTGACCAATCTACGCACCAACATTCCATATATGTTGAACACTTTTCCCATAAATAAATATTTCCAAGTGTACCATTTATGAATCGATTTTTCACTTACCAATAAATAGCTTTGTGAAAGAAAATACACCACTCGCTTCTAAAATTAACGAGTCTTCACACTTGGAATTTGGTTTTACCAAAACCATGTTTCCAATAACTTTTACTCAAGTTTTTGGTGCTGGTATTGGCCACTTCCCTTGGGCATTTATCTTAATTATCTTTGCTAAAGATAATGTGAAGATAGAAGAGAAGCTGATGAAACCATATTATTGAACATAAGATTTGCAGAGTACATGATCGTCTATTTATAGAGAAGGAAAGCTAGTATTAACTAACAGAGTAACAAACTAACAGAATGGTAACAAACTAACTGTCATTAACTAACTAACTTCTAACTAACTCTTCCAATACTCATAACACTCCCCCATGAATCCGAACTGGTGGTGGATATCCAAGTGCAAGTTTTCCACATAGCATCTGAAAAACGAGCTAAAGCCAACGGTTTTGTAAACACATCTGCAGGTTGATCTTCTGATGATATGTACCTGACATCAATTTCTCTAGCCAATACCTTTTCTCGGATGTAATGAATATCAATTTCAATGTGCTTGGCGTGCATGAAACACAGGATTGTTAGCAAGTCTTTGCTACTATTATTGTCACACCAAATGATCAAGGTGCTTCCACTTTAATTCCAAGTTCACGAAGAAGAGTGAAGCCAAACCATATCGATGGTCAAATTTGCTAAAGACCGTATTCGACTCAAACAGCTTGAAACCACCGTTTTTTTTAGAACTCCAGGTAAGAAGGTTATCTCCCAACATCAAGCAATGTCCACGAGTGGACCTCTACCTCTGTAAAATCGACCACCTCCTCGAGGATTAAAGTTTCTCTGAAAACTAGCAAAATTAGCAGACATATGAAAAGATGAATTTAGATGAACTTGATGAGACTGATTGTGATTATTAAGGCGCATTTCATGTGTGTGAAGTGCAAACTGAACATCCTGTAACACCAAATTATCAGACCTGGTGGTGAGATTTACCACCACAGAATCATACTCCGGACCAACACCTCCTAAGATATACATACACAGCTCATCATCAGAGATAATGCTATCTGCAGCACTTAAATCATCCGCAATTGTTCGCATTTTCAAAATATAGTCATCTATAGTGAGATCACCTTTCTTCAAAGTTTGCAGCATAAAACGCAACTGTAATGTTCTAGCCTTAGACTGTGAGTGAAACAAATTTGCAAACACATTCAAAACATCATTTGCAGTGTTACACCTACTAACATGCCTCAACATAGCTTCACTGACTGAGGATAATGTCCAACTGAGGACAACTTGATCTTTCCGTAACCACAAGATGTACTCAGGATTAGGTGTAAGAGTGGAGGATTCACCTGAAGCTGAAGACAGAAATCGAGCTGGAGGAGATTCATCACCAAGGAGAATACCATGCTAAAGATAATGTGAAGATAGAAGAGAAGCTGATGAAACCATATTATTGAACATAAGATTTGCAGAGTACATGATCGTCTATTTATAGAGAAGGAAAGCTAGTATTAACTAGCAGAGTAACAAACTAACAGAATGGTAACAAACTAACTGTCATTAACTAACTAACTTCTAACTAACTCTTCCAATACTCATAACAATCTTTGTTATAGTTTTTTTAATGTTTGGATGTCATTTGGCATTTTGGCTTCTATCATTCCCTTCCACTTCATTATATTTTTCCTGGAATTTACCTGATGCTGTTGTAAGAAATATATATACCATGTTGTTTTACATGGCAATGTCACCATTGTTACGAATTGCTATAGATGTCCATTATGATATATCATGATGTGTACTTATTCAAGCCACAATATTATCCCTGTTGAAAGTCTTGAAGTAAAATTTGAATTAAGAAGTTCAAAGTTTGGCAATAATAATGTAAAATTTGAAATAAGATGTTCTGACCATCAAAAAGTGCATTTTTTTGGAAAGGGATAATAATTCAAATGAGTTAATTTGCTCATAATGCACTAGTTTATCCAGTAATTTTGTTGGTTGGGTGTTGAGCAAAACTTTTTTCTCAGGCAACAATGTTGGTTTTGAATCTTAAATGTACACGGAAATCATAGCATCATACTTTAGAACTTAGATTTCTTCTTAAAAACTATTGGTACGCTGTAAATGAAAACATTTTTGGAAACACAACTAAGTACGAAAGGTTGATTCCTTGTATCTGTACTACATAGTAAGGATGTTTCCTTTCTATCCATTTTAAAGAGTTTTTGACCTCAAAATGAAGAAAAAGTTGTGCGAGATAAGATTTCTGTTAGCATTATTTGTATGTTGTAAGGTTTTTGATTTCGAGGTACAAAGTAGTATTTGCTAGGTTTGATAATGGATTTAGGTGATCATGATATATAGAATTATTTTTCCGCATGAGCTGGATTTTGTTAGGATAAATCATTACTCTCGATTTATGTAATTCTATCATTATTATAATTTGTTCTTAGTGTATGTACATGTTTGAGTTGAATGTTTCTAACCCTAATAGAATGCACCGATTTAACTCTTTTTATTCAATAATCTTAAATAAAGTAAACAACGTGTGATTAATTTGGGGGTCACAACTCTATTTATGCAATTTTTATGTCTTAGATGAAATTAAAAGTCCATCAATCTTAACTTGACTAGTACCAGGTATCTACACATTGAGCATAACATATCCATAGATATTTTTAGAGCTCATTAATTAGATCACTTTCCTAGTAAATCTCCTTTCTCCCCATTTCCTCACAATCTTGGCGCGTCGGTCGAGGCTTCTGTTCACTCCTCCATTTCCATGGCTTCTTTTGATCTTGTCATGAGGTGCTAACTTTCGAACACTAAAATCATGTTTCCCCAACCTCAACGCCCTCAAGACGGAGATGCTTGATTTTTCTTGTTTTTGTTGCATTGGGGATGTTGGATTCGAGTGTTGGTGGTTAATCTGTGGTGTTTCGGTTTCTCAAAGGAGTGAGCGGAGAGGTGGACGGTGGTGACATCGTTGGCGGTGGAAGTTGTCCGGAGGCGTCGGTGAAATGGCTATTTGGACTTGGAATTTGGAAAGAGGGAGTTGACTTCAATTTTTTTAATTTTTCCTTTTTTTTTTTTGTTTTCTTTGTATTTTTGTTTCTGGCTCTTTTTAGTATTTGGGTTTTCCATTTTTAGTTTGTTTAGATTTTAGGTAGCTTGGTTGTGGTCTTATTTTTTTCTGTTTTTTGTTGTCTTTTTGTTCTCAGTTGAAGAGCGAAGTTCGTAGATGGGTTAGCGTTATCTAGCTTGTAGTGCGTGATGGTTACTTGTGCCCAACGTTTTGTTTGTGTGTTGTGCGGTATTTTAGTCTTCTTGATGAGTCCCAAGTCTCCCGTAGAGTAGTATAGTCTCATCGAGTGGGAGTGTTTTTCTTGATGTTCTGCATTCTCCTTGACAAATGTTCGTACAATGAAGCTCTTTTGCTAGTTAGCAATGGTTGTAATTTGGGTTTGAGTTATCAATAAAATTTCTATCATTTCGGAAAAAAATAGATTACTTAATTGACCCTAATAAATTAAATAGTCTCATAATATAAATTGTTAGACATATGTAAGTCCACATAATACATGTCTACATAATTAATTAGGATACAAAGCCTAACAAACTTACTATGTAGTGATTATATTTGAATCAACCTTATATATTAAAAGAAAAACAAAGTTGACACATGTCATCACCTTATTACAATTCTACATGACGGCTTTTTATCTATGTGACAATCATATGTACAAATTCAAAAGATAACAAATTTAATGAAGATTATAAAAGATAAAATATAATCCGAAAAATAAAGGATTTACTCACGATTAGTTTGAAAAAGTCTATCTTGATCAAATCTTTTAAATTTGTAATACTAAAATTTTATCTTTGGATTATCCCGTGTAACACAAGGTTAAGATATAAACCATAATTCGAATATAGTATACGAGAATTGAAACCAAAACCTTTTATACCCTATTACAACAATCAATTAATATTCTATTATAGGCAACATTAATAGACATAAGTAAGAGACCGATCAAAAAAATAGACATAAGTAAGAGATTGGAATGGAAGAAATTAGGAGAAAGAAAGGGACATGGGTCACCCACCAACCCGTAGTTATCGCCTAACATAAGAATGCGAGACTTGCGCCACACTTTGTTACTCCAAAGTATGTTAAATGATTAAGCCCCAAAATTCTTCATTAGCACTCATCCTCTCAAACAAAGTGGGCATTGTCACCATCAATCACATACATTTCCTTTGTCTACTTTTTCCTAAACAATGGATGTTCTTATATTTGGAATACGACATATTATCTTTTCCTGTTAAATGAAAAAAATATTACGTTTAATTAGAATATGCCATGATTTTATTAGTTTCCTTTTCTATAGTTAGCGTCCTACCATTTGAGAAAGTATTTATAAAGAAACAATAATGAAATGGATTGGTCACCACAAGAAAATCTCGGTTCTGAAGAAAATAATTTTGTCACTAAATTTTACAATTATTTTCTAGAATACTTACGAATAAAAATATCATGTTCCCCAAACTATACCGACAAATTACCGATTTTTGTAGGTATTTACCAATAGTTCACTACAAGAAAACAATCAAATTCCAACGAAATAATTCCAATGGAATAAAAAAACTATTGGAATTTTCAAAATTCCAATGGAAATTAAATCTCTTCTGATATCTGTTGGAAAATTCCAACAGAAAGTCAATAATAACCAAAACCATTTGGTGCTTTGTTGGAATATTTTTTCCATTGAAATTTTCATTGGAATTTTGTCATTCCAATGGTCATTATACCAATGGTGTTTTTCATTGGAATTTCTATTATAATCGATAATTCCAATGGAAATTGGCCAAATACCAATGGATTTTTTTCGTTGGAATTTTCTTGTTTTCTTGTAGTGGTTTTAGATTATGTAGGTAAATATTTTACCTACAATGATTTTACCTACACTTTATAAATTTCTTAATACTTATTTTGCTTTAGGTAAACTGGTTTTTCTTGTAGTACACCAATTAATTACATAAATGACTTTTTAAAATGTTTCTAAACAAATTTTGATCTCTTTAAAATAAAATGTATTTCTCATAATAAATGCCTTCTCACTTAATGTAATGACTTAACAACGAACCTTCAATTACTATGTTTAGGAGGATTTTATAAGCTAGCATGCATATGGAAGATCATTTATTTTTTATATTCAATAAATTAAAATGAGATACATAATATTGGGATAGAGAGAGTATTATATACCTTGTTGTAGTTTGCTGAGTTTTCCGCTGAGTCCCATCTGATTATTCCATTCAATTAACAGCTTATAATACTAATGCAAACTAGCACTTAAATGAGCTAATAATAACATCTTATATGGGGGCCGAGGAATATTAATCCCATGCCAGTAGGTAGTTCTATAGTCTAATCCTTTGACAACCTTGATGCATACTTTCGAAAAAGTTGGTTATAGGTGTGTGGTGTTGGGTAAAGTTTAATTAATTTATTTAAAAGATCTTACAAATTTCTAGATCATATCATTTTTAAAGTTTACAAGTTATCGATCTTATTTTAAAAACAAATTGTTGAAGTATTCAGAAATAATAAAATTAAGGAACAGTTAAAATATTTGTCATGCCTATTTGTAAGCTATCCAAATTAAAATCCGTGTCATATTATTTTTGAACCTTAAAACAATTTTTCTAAATGTTTTACCAAATACTTTAAGGTTGCATTTGGATGAAAATATATATTTGGATTCGAGAAGATAATATGGATGACCGGATTCAAATGACTCCATCATAAAGATGGATTTAGAACTCCACCATAATAACTTGAAATGTAGCTCAAAAGAAAATTAAAGAATCAAAAGTCGTCATATCGTAAAATTATTCAAACAATCTCAATTAATTTATTATTATGAATTTGAGATCCTTAAATTTAAATCCATAATTTCAAATGTAGTAAACATATATTAAAATCTCTAAGTATATTAAAATACTTTTATGTAACTCGTATAACCAAACTCAACCAAAGACCAACTTAGTATAATCTGAAGATAGAAGCTTTTGTTGCGAGTGATTGATGCGAGTTCGATTAAGTAAGTGTGTGTATCCCCTTCTACTATTCATCGTTGTACTTAAGAAAAATATTAAACTCAACCGAACACACTTTAAATTACATGAACAATAAAATTAATAATTATTATTCTTATTATTACGAGGTGTGCATAAGGGGTTCCGGTTCTAGAAAATGTGTGGATAAAGGGTTCCGATTCTAGAAAATTATGAAAAGACTCCAAAAATTGAAAGAAAGATATATAAGGTAAAACATGTATGTGTTGATGTGGTGAAATGTCCCGTTTCTGAAACAAGCTAGCGTGGTGGTTGGCACCACATATACTACCAAATCTAGTATTTGTACGACTACACAAAATCACATGTCGTGTAAGAAGCAACATCAATATCATGACAATTATATATACACTTGGAGACTATTAAATTGTTTCTTTACTTAAAAGCTATTTATATTTCCTTTAATTTTAGCTGAAAGTTTGGTTACAATTTTAGTTTAATTTTTCCTATCTTTAATACTGTGCAAACTTTATCAAAAACAAAAAACCGAGTCCCTAACCAACTTTGATGATCTCTTTTAACATAACATCTGGCCCCAGTTCAACTTCAAGTCTTTTATTTTACATTTGTACTTTGTTTTTATTTTATATTATAGATATAAGTCAAATGTATATAAGTATATATACTTTTAAATGAGCAATTGTTTTATTCATGAATTGTATTTCTCCTATTCATAATAAATGTCCTTGTGGCACATAAAAATTATTCAAAAAAATTATTCAAAAAAAAACGTCTTTTCATATTTTCAAGGCTAGTGAGAAAAAAAGGTTTTTAAATTACCCTTAAATATGTCGTTTTCAACTAACACTAATGCCTAAATTTGTTTATTTTAAAGTAGCATTTATGATTAATTAAAGATATATTAGGTATTTTAACACAATCCTTAATATTGCGTAATACGTTATAAAATATAAATTAAAATAGATAATCGAAAATGTTGACCATCAGTCATCAATTTTGGCGGTGGAATTAATACCTGCCATCAATATTGTGTTAACTATTAGAGTATAATTTTGTTGATAAAGAAGATGACAAATTAGTAAGCTGGTCCACTTTCCTAATAATAAATGCTATACAATTAGGCAAGCTTAACTACACGATTTATCATGTTTACTATATAAAGAGGATGTATAATCTCCATTGATTATATAAGGTCCAGTCACTTTCACTGGCTTTGTTTCGATTAATATAAGAACCAAAAAGGTTCTCTCTCTTTTTATTTTTCTCCTTTATTCTGAAAAGGCTTGACACTTGCAAAATAGATTTCCACGTTATACGCTTGTTTCAAAATTTAAAATTTAGATTTTTAAATCGACAAATTTTGTGTGGAGTATATTGTGAAGCATTTTGTACCGTTGTTCATTCTAGCTAACAAATTTACTGGAATAGTCATTGTTTCTCCATTAACAAGAATTATGAAAAGTGTTTTTGTTACAAAGGGTAAAAGGTAATTTAATTATTTAAAAATTTAAACTTCATCAGCAATTTATTTTCTTTGATTAATTAGTTGCTATTGTATATTGCGGATGAGATTTTCTATTCTAAATCATGTTTACTATTCTAATCATATACGATGATTGCCACACGTACATTACTTACCATGTTAATTTCAATCATAAATTGTGGGTTTTCAATATGGTAAGTGTTATATACGTGGCAAATTATTCGTCTTAAAACACGCATGAGAAACCCGATTTTAGAATAGAAGATCGATCGGGCGTATATTGAACTAACTGCTAATGAAATTTTCAAAATCTATTCTTCTTCGATATTGCGTTCATATTGCACTTTATAAACAGCAAAACAAATCCAGAAATACACACATTTGGAAGTTTTTTAACACGACCCTAGCTAAAATGTTATCTACATATGTTCTCACTTCTCTTACTACCACAAATAATAAACAAAGCAAAGAAAATAAAAGAACAAACAACATATTGCCATTACTTTTTTCAGTTTCAAATAAAAAAGAGAAAGCATTATCAACCCGAATTTTTATAATTACAACCCCAAAAAATGGTAAAAGATACAAATATCTATTAGGAGAATTAATAGCACGTAAAATTAAAAAAATTGGACATATAAATGTCCGACCAAAATATATTTTTACAATTTATAGATGATAAGAAAGCACGGTAACAACGCGCGTGAATCAAATACGAGTAGCTCACCATCCTCCCCACTTACCGAGTCAAAACCGGCTCGGCTATCCAACAACGAGTCGAAACCGAGTTGCTTGCGAACCCGGCCCGCTATGACCCGGCAAACCAGCATGGCCCGCCTCCCCTTCCCACCACCCGCTTTCTCATGAGCACACCCACTCCCCGAATACGTACACACAGCCGCACCTTTCCCACCGTACAGAGCCCATGCGCCGCAGCCAGCCTCGTACGCGCCGCCACCTGACGTGGCGCCGAGGCAGTAGAACCTCATGACTTCATTCCCATCCGCCACGCACCGCGCGTGGTCTTCAACGCCGTCGGCCGCGGCGTCCGTGGAGCTGACGCAGGATCTGACCATTTCGCGATACTCCTCGAACCGGGTCACGGTCCGGGTCAGGTTCTGGACCTTGAAAACCATTTCGACCTGACCCGAGAAACTCTTCTCCCCCCAGCTCGTGTGGAATATTATCTCCACGACATTGCGCGACGGGTGGCCCTCCGGGAGCTCCGTGAGCGACGGAAATAAAGATTCGGCGCTACTGGACCGGGTTCTGATCGCGGGTGGCTGCTGTGAACCCGGTTCGGGTTTTCTTGAAACCGGTCGTTTAAACGGCGGCGTTTGGGGTGGTTTAGTGGGCTTTGGCTTCTTGGGTTTGGTGGTTTCGACTATATCTTTGAGACTCTGAACGCTGTTTTTGCAACTGGAGGAATGGGATAAAGAATGGTGGTGATCACGGCGGCGGCGGCGGTGGTGGTGGTGTTCAACGACGTCGTCAATGCTTTTGACTTACATTGCAATGATTTTATCCATCCCGTCGACATTTCTTGACGACTAACAAGGACCATTCAAGCTTCTTTAGACCCCTCTCTCTCTCTCTCTATATATATATATATATATATATATATATTTGGATCTATGTATGTAAATGCGTATGTATGTGTATTAATGTGTGTGGATACTACTTACAAAATACGAATACACACACAGTGTGTGTACATGTGTGTGTGAGAGAGAAAGAGGGGGTAGAGGTTTAATTCGAGCTGGAAAAAGAATGGAATGGAGAAGACATGGCGCGATATTAAATGAGAGCAAATTATAAGATGTGAGATTACTAAAATGCCCTTCTGAGTGTATGAGAATTACCCACGTGGAGCATGAGAATATGAAACAAGAAAAAACCAAAAATTCATTAATGCCTAGTGGAAGTGGAAGTGGAAGTTTAAGATCTTATGAATGATTTTGAGGGGCAAAAGGTTGGAGAAGAAGAATAATTATTGGTAATATCTTTGATGGACCTACCAAATTAGCTAGTGGTGGATAGAAATTGGAAACAATGGAAGATTTTGGTCTTTGATCATCATGTAATTTGTTTGAATTTTTGTGGATTTATGATTGTTTGGCAATGATGATACAGTCCCTATATTTTTCGTTTCTTATATTTTTTTCACGTCAAAAGATAAATGATGGTTTGATCAAATTGAGTGGTCAAGTTGCCAATTTTGTTCTATCTTTGTTAATCAAGTTTTCTTTCTGGTGATGCAGTCCAAGCATCATTAATTATTTTTTTTTGAGAAGCAGCATCATTAATTATTGACTGTACAGAAGTTCTAGATTTCATTTTTATCTTTCATTGTCATTGCAATTAGGGCCGACAATGAGTACAATAACGCCGACACGAACACGAAATAATCACAAACAATGTTATAGGGACAATTACACGATAAAGCGCGTCTGAAACGCGACACGGATAAAAAGAATTGTGAGATAAATTTAAATTACAATAAAATTATATATATTTAAAATCAAATAAGATAGATAATACTGAAACACGATAATGTGACACGAGCACGCGATGACACGATTTGTCACCCCTAATTGCAATGAATTTATTTAATTTCAGTTTTGTAAAGGGGTGTTTTAACGAATTTATAAATTCAGTAAAATATTTACAAGTAGTTTGGTAAAATACTTAACACTATGTTTATAAATCAAAATAATATGATTAATAGAAAAATGATTCAATATATGATTTTCGAATAGAAACAGGGAGGTATATGGCGGACTGTGACATATCTGTAAGGACCCGCGATCTATTAGGTCCGTGTTAGACTTGCTAGACCGATTTTATAATTTTAAAAACATAATTTTTTTAAAATGGCACCTATAAATATCCTAAAAATTATAGCTAAATGTTTTACAAGAAATGGTATTACATCATGTGGGCATCAAAATTATACGCAGTCGTAAAAGTATGGAGAAACCTAATTTTATGGATGGAGTTGATTTTGAAATTTCAAAATTCATGTTGGTGCTCCAAATAGATTACTTATCATTTAAGAGAATCAATATCTAGTAAAGTGCTTTTAATATTTTCAAAATGCAAGTATAAATCCTATCCTATTTATGGATTCATCATATAATTACACAACTTAATATGATATTTTGCAAGAATAAATGCGTACACTTTTGAAGACCAACAAAGGCTAGGTGTCGCCAATAGGGATCTATATTCATTAATGATAATTATATCTATTGATCCTTTATTTATTATAGTTATTGACAAGAAGTAAGTTTAGTGGCTTGTCATATCAAAACGGCCGGATAGGTAATTACGTGTGTGTCCATGCCACCCACTTGGTGCCACCCAGTGGGTGGATCCACTGAATCCACACACACACCCATGTGGGTGTATGTGTGTGTATGTGTGTAGATCGAGGTGGATCCACCCACTTGGCCACCCAAGTGGGTGGCATGGACAAGACTGGTAATTACTCTCCTGCCAAAACTTAGTGTCCAACTGTCCATCTCCAATAATTTTACGTTTTGGAGTATTGCCATTTTTTTTTTGAAGTCTCTCCATTCCAAAATAATGATTTCCTTGTTATCATAATTAGACTACTTTATTTTATTTTCTTAGTGCAATAATACATAATCTTCTAAAAAATTAAAAACTAGTTAATCAGTCAAAGGCGTGTTACTAGACGAGCGTTCAAATCCCATCGATCTCCCTCCCCTCCGAGAACATCACATTATATTTCCTTTTTTCCCTAAAAATTAAGAATAATGGTCATTAATGTTAAACATTGCTTGTTACAACCATTTAATAATAAATGGGTTAGTTCAGATGATTATTTTATTTTTATAATTCAGTTTATTAAAACTTTATCATTAAATAATTTATTACTATTGCTTTAATTATTTAAACAATTTATTATTTAATTTTAATCAATTGATTAAAACTAAGATTCAGTCATTTTATTATAATATTTATTTTCCATAATATTACCATAATCCTGTTATTTTATTTTAATTTTAATTTTTTATTTAAATTCAAGTGGATGTACAAGGAGACTATAGGTCAATGCTTGTTAATTAAGAATTAATTAATTAATTTTTAAAAATAATAATTAATGGGTTATTTTAAATGATTTATCTTATTTTTATAATCTAGTTTCTTAAGTTTTAGTTATTAAATAATTTATTGTTATTATCTTAATTATGTTAAATGATTTGTTAGTTTACTTTACATATTTATTAAAAAGTGAGATTTATATAGTTTATTAAAATAATTATTTTTCCATAAATTTTCAAGCTTTTAGAAAAAATAAGCTCAATGTGAGGACATTTTTAATACGTATAGGACAAATTTTGCAAAAATTGCAATACCCCAAACATACCAGGACCAGTTTTGCAATTTTTTCCATCCACTAGCAAAAGGGTGATTAATTTTGTCAATCCAGCCTAATTAAGCCTAAGTCTGTCGAAGAATTCAAAATTGATTGTGAATTGTCCTTAAATTGTGACAAAACCATACACACGTAACCAATTTTGCAAAAAGATAATCACAGAGGACCAATTTTGTAATCACCCAAAACATACATTTTGCAATTTTCCCTTTGAATAATAAATGTGTCCCATTTGTTATATTTCACATTGCAATACTCCTTTTGTTTAAAAACTAATTAAGATCCATTTTGTTATAAAAGAAAAAAATTAAGATCCAATTTAACTCAACATGTAGTTTCAGATTAGAGCTGAATAAAATATGCATGAATACTTACACTCTTACCCTCCAAAGTAGTGGTATTGAAATATTAGTTTGAAAATCATATAGGGAATCAGGGTGTGTGTGTGGAATCTTTTATAGGAGTTTGAAATGTGGAATAGAAAGAGAATGGAAGCTGGCAAAAGAATAGAAATGCATCTAAAAAAGCACTGAAATATTTGTTTTTGCCATCCACAACACTTTGTTTATCTTTTCTCAGTGGGACTGCTGCCACTTATCAAAGTTTTTGTTTTTATTGGGAAGATGGTCAACAGCTTCACTTCAAGTAGACAACGTTGAAATGTGCAACGCCTATTAATGCCTACAAGTACAACAATTTATTATTGGGCTAAATTGCAAAATATGTCAGGTAACTATTGCGTAATGGCAAATAACTTGTAATTTAAGACAATAATTTGAAAAAATTGCATATTAATGACTAAATTGGCCAGTAATTTCAAAAAAGATTGGAATCAATTCTCAATTTAGAGATTTTATTTATTTCGGTTCTAATTGCTGACTGGACATATAACATGACAAATTTACCGTGACTTAGATAAAAAAAAAGTAGAAATAAAATTACCCATCCCCGTTAGCAAAATCGAGCCTCAAATAAACTGAAGAAACCCAGGAAATCGAAAAAATTCAAGGCAAGAATGGAAACTTATCAAAATAAGGTTCAAAAGAGCTTCACATAACTTTTATCACACAATTTTCTGGGTTTTCTTCCAATTTTTTGGGGGCTCGATTTGCTAAGGAGATGGGTTATTTCTGCTTCTTTTTTTATCCAAGTCCTCGTGAATTTACCATGTCATATTTTCAGTCAACAATTAGGACCAGAATAAATGAAATCTCCAAATTGAGAATCGATTCCGGAAAAAATTGAAATCGCCGGCCAATTTAGCCATCAATCTTCCATTTTATTAAAATTATTGTCTTAAATTGCAAGTTGAATAAGTTATTATCTTTTGTTGCCACTCACTTGCCACCACCCAACAGTAACAGGGCTTAAATTTGCAATTTTGCCGCATTATTATTATTATTATTATTATTATTATTATTATTATTATTATTATTATTATTATTATTAATGTCAATTGCCCTTGAGAAGTTTAACTTAATGAGTGAATGATTCATTATTTTAGGACGAAGAAGAAAAATATTAATGCCATCTTATATTTAATAATACACCAAATGCAGTATTTACCGTAAATTTCATACCATATATGCACTTGTAATGATTTTGTTCACGAGTTTACCACTGAGTCTTATTTATCATGAGCTAATTAACGAGCCAAATCTCTAAACTTTAGTTTAGTTTATTTATTTTAACGAGTTTTATTAAATGAGCTTTTTAGTCGAGTTTCGAAAAAAATTCACGAACGATTTGGTTCATTTGCACGCCTAGTTGTTGGACTTTCTTCCTGCCCTTGGGGATGGGTTTTAGTTTGTGAGCCTCACGCCTGCTGGATCTATTTTAATCCCGGGAATGGTGTTGAAGGGAATATCCTGGCATGCTTCATTTCCACTCCCATTTTTTGTTTACTTTTTGGCCTTTTCTGCCCTTTATTTGCATGATCCTCTCTTTTATCTATTTTTCGCAAATAATTTGCTAATTTCCCCACATCTATGGGGCAATGACTTATGACCTTTGTATCAAAAGCATATTTTGAGAAACCCCATGGTTTTGTCTTCTGGATTTACTCAATTTTAGGGGTGAGGCAATATTAGATCTTTCTCTCACTTCTATGTAACTGCTGTACATATTTATAACTTATAAGGTATCCTAGAAAAAAATTATTTCCAATTACTATCACATAAAATTTAAAGAGGTACTAGATTAGAACTAGAAGCCTCTGTTTTGGGCACGCTAGACCTCGTTTGGTTTTATATTAATGTTTTTAAATACTTTTAAAGTTGAAAATATTTCTTATATGAAAAAAATAAATAATATTAGTTTGATTTTGGTAAATGTGAATAAGAGATACTTTAATTAGATGAAAAAACGAATAAATTTGAGAATGAAATTAAACAGACTCTAGTTTCTTTGGACCTTATATTCATTCTATTTTCCTGTTAACCTATCCCCAAGTACGCTAGAAATGTGTGATGAGACATCACTCTATGTGGTACTGGGTTCATCACTTATTCTTGAAGCCATCTATGATGTATGTTATCACATTTGTGAGGTCATTACAAAATATAACTTACATTGAGTGAAATAAATTAGACATAAGAAATACTTTATCCCAAATTTAAGGAAAATAATTTCTTGTGGCCGAGACGTAAAATAGTAGAGTATATTTATCAAGAAATTAAAATGGCGTTAGACAAAAGCATTTCCACTAACAATTTCCATTTGGCAATTTCTAACAAGCACCCAAACACATGCACTAACATCCCTATGCCAATATCTAAGGCATTCAAGACATTCCCCTTTCGAACATACATCGTGTGTGCGAGTCTTCTTGATTATCAGTGTTCTATCTCAATAATGAATTCTCGATTGTGAACTTATTTCAGAAGTAAGATCATAGCCATAGAGGTGTATTCCTTGATCACCATCATATGTGCAATCATGACCATAGATAAAGATAAGAATTGTCAATATATCAATATTATATCGAATAAGATTGTCTACTTCGAATAAGAATGTCTACAAACTAGCAATTGGAACGTCGGACACTACTCTAACAGAATTAACATTTATAGTTCGCGCTTCCTGACTAAAAAATAAAATAAGGGAGAATTACAAAACACCACATAAGATTACAAAAGAATCCTAAAATATTTCAAAATTACAAAAAGCCTCATCAAGTTTGATTTTATATTAATTTTAAAAAAGATAACTGTAATATTTCTAGAAATATCGGGGGAGGAGTTGGCTTATGCAAGGAAAAATGTAAGATGTATCAGAACTCAAAAGTTTTTTTGTAACTTTTAAAAATTTCTGGTTTTTTTTGTAATTAATCCGAACTCGGGTTTTTTTTTAATTATCCCTATAGATAAAATTGAGTTTTTTTGTTAAAGAGTTGGTAGTATATATTTTTAAGCTTTTAAATAGTAAAAGTTATTAAATTCTTGTTAAAACTTAAAAGTATACATTAACGGCGATCTATCAAACACAAGCATTTATTTCTTTTGTTGTTGTCCTCTCCTACTCGCATCCTATTCTATCTCACTTAATTCATTTGTTTCCGTCCCCAAAGCTTTAATAAATTGGCAGATATCTATAGATGTTCTGGAGAAAAATGATAAAATCTCATCATTTTGTGGACCCATTTGTTTTTCAATCTTTTTTCTTTTTTTCCCATACATTACAACTTGGTAAATTTAATCTTACATTTGGTGCCATACATAGTTTTACATCCGGTTAGTGATATAAATGGATAAGTTATTTGAATGCACATTTATAAGGACATAGATGTATATGTTTCTTCAGCGAATTTATATTTACCAGATCTAATATATTAATAGACGGTTGTGGTTTCAAACGGTTTAAATTAACGTGTCTTATAACTAATGTATACTGATAATAACTTTATCCTTTTTATTAGTAATTTAGATAAATAAGACTCAATTTTTATGATTAATCTTTGTTGTTAATTCATAATTACCAAAACTTGGAATAGTTCCTATGGACTTACGTTAGAAAATGGTATCACTCAATCCACTCTTGTGTTCGTTTTAGTTTAAATTGTGATAAAAAGTATTGATCTTTGACAAAGGCTTTGAATTTTGCCTGACATGCCCTAGCCTATATATTGTTAGGCAATAAAAACATGTATCTGTCGCATTTTAGAATTTATGATAACATAATGTGGAGACAACTTTGGAGGCACGGTGTCATGATCAATGCCTCAATTTGTACTACTCGATCCTTAAATGCAATTAAGTCTTCCTATGTTTATTACTTTATTGACTAATAATAATAAAATTGGGGTACCCATAATAATATTAAATGTTTTGAACTATGCATTGTTATTGAGGTGAGTTTTGAACATGCATGCAGGCTGCAGCACACCAATCGAGTTTATATTGTTCTAAAATGTAGAAATTAAATAACAAGAGCTCGTGATTCTGATCACTATACTATATAAAAATCAACTATATTTTTCTGTTACATTATATATGTAGAATGATAGCATAACAAAAATATAATTATTATGTAACATTTTTAAAAGTAGTTGAATTTGGTCGCATCAACATATATTAGATGTAGATACGATGTCAAAAACAATTGAAAACTAGTGTAATTGAATTAGTTTTAAAAATATATTTTAATATTTTGAGAATAGATATAAATAAATTAAAATTTAATAAAATTATATATGAAATTTATGTTAAATTTAAAATGTAATCGAGTTGAGAATTAAGGACGACGCCCTCTAATCCCTGGTTTAGTGGTGCCATCTCTAATTAGATTAAAAGGGCGTTTAATATAATACATATATAGGATATGGATCAAATAGGTCCTTCTACTTGGGGTGAGTCCATGAGGGCATATTCTAATCATAGATTAACAATTTTGGGTGGTTCAGATTATTAGGGGAGTTTTATGTTTATTTTTCTTGTTTCAACAACTAAGAAGGGTAGGGTGGTCATTTTGCATTATAGAATCGGTTATTGAGATTTCATTCCCTCTTTCACGCGATTTCACCCACTCTTCATGCACACTCTCTCTCCAGCGTTTCGATTTTCAAAAAAGTTTCTATGTTGCTTATGTAGTATAGGTGTTCACTTGGTTTTATACCATTGATTTGGGCTTCCTGGCATGAGTTTTGTGTTGTTTTTGAGTATTTTGAGTCATTTGAGGGGCCAAGCCATGCTTTGAGAGCCTATTATATTGAGTTTATAGTCATATTAATGAATCGTGTATCAAAAAGAAGTACGAACAAGCAAACAACAAGAGATTGATTTGAAAAAAAGTCCAAATGCGTCTCGAATTTCTAAGATCACTGGCAGTGTTTCGTATTTTGGCCATAACTCTCTACAAAATTGATATTGAGCTGATTCAAGTGTCTATGGAAAGCTAAGAGATAGGGCTACAACTTTTATGAAGGACAAAAAAACAAATTCGGCCATTTGGTGGGTGAAAACACCGGGCGGGCGCTGTAGCGCCGTTCTGGCGACAATGGGTTTTTGTCTGGCGGGCGCAGCGGCTGGCGGGTGTTGTGTGCGTATGACATGTCCGGCGCTGCAGCTACAGGCGGAATTTCCTATGTTTCTCCACCTTTTTCTTGAACTTTTGAGGGGCTATAAATAAATACATGGGAGGCTAGATCTAGGGTATGGAGGAAAGGTGGAATACACCCAAGAATACAAGAAACATCAATTTCATCAAGGAAGAATCAAAGGGAAGAATCGGGTCGAATCGGAGCTTGAGGATTGAAGATTAATTGAGAGATTATCCATTTCCTAAGTTTTCTCATTCTTTGTGCTTTAACTTTCATTTTAGCTTCTTATGAAGATGAACAATTTGTCTATGAGTTGTTTATTTATAATGGGTAGCTAAACTTCTTGTGATTTCCGGTTTTGGAAGTAGATTAATTGAACTCTTGTTGATTGTTTTAATCTTAATTGAAGTTATTGTCTTGAAGCCTATTTGAGTACTTTGTTCTTATTCTTGTTTTATCATTTGGCCAATGATTTAGCATGTTTGATATATTGATTCATAATTCGAGAGATGAGTTTCAATATTAGATCTTGAGTACTTGACATGAATATTTGCATAATCGAGAGGTTTGTGAATATTTGTGAGGATATTTGATCTATTGTGCATTTAGGAGTTGTGTATCTTATGTTGAGTAGAGATACTAGCATAGATATTTCAATCTACACTTTATATACATCTCAAGAGGGAGGATAAAATACCGTTGTGATCGTCTTATAGGTGTATTGATAATAACTTCGGCTTTGATTAAATCGTAAAACAAGAGGAATATTAATTGAAACCATAACCCGAATCCATTTCATTTCCCTTGATAATTCCACTATTATTTTCATCTTGTGTTTTTGTGGTTATTCTTGTCTTTTCTTCCACAACAATCATTCAATTTGATCGTCTAAATAAAAATAAGGCTATCTTAGTTCAATACTTAGCGCATTAATTTATTAGTCTCCGTGGATACGACCTTGCTTACCATATTCTATAAACTACACCGTACACTTGCGGTAAAGCTAAAAATAAGGCGAACAAGTTTTTGGCGCCGTTGCGAGGACTAATACAATTTTTGGTGTTAATATTGCGATAGATAGAATTATTCTTAATTTAGACATTTTTTTTTTTATTTTTATTTCATTTTTCTTTTGTAAATTCTACTTCTACAATGCTTGATTTGTTTCTTTGAATTGGTATAGGTGCACCCGTTCGGTTGGAAGAAGTCAATTATTTCAATAATCGGAATTTCTACGATTATTGGAATAATCCTACTCCTACACACTATTGTTCGATTGGAGGAATTACGAAGATTTTTCATATGCTAATACGGAGAATGTGATTCCACCACCATCAAGCTTCAATGTAATAAATGGGTTTCTTGATGCGGAGGCAAAACCATCTTTGGAAGACGCCCTCATTTCATTCATGAATCAAACGACTTCATTCATGAGTCAAATAAATTTATTCATGAGGGAAATGAGAAATAGCTTTACCAAGAACGAAGCAAAGATGGACAAGATGAAGTTGCAATTGACACAATTGGCCACTACTATGGATTCACAATTGAAAAATCTCGAGACTCAAATGGGCCAATTAGTTACAATTGTTGGTGGGCAACAACAAAAGAGCCAATTTTTGAGCACCACCGAAGCCAACTCAAAGGAACAATCTAGTGCCATTCATCAAAGGAGTGGTACCGAATACAAGGAGCCGAAAATCCGGAAAAGCAAGAAAGTTCGGAACCAAACACGGATTATGTGTCTATGCACTTTCAGCCCGTGTGTGGTACCGAAAAGGAGCAAAAACAGGACAAGAAACACACGAACCATGTGTGTACGCCCGTGTTGCACGTGCAAGATATCATAAGAAAACTATTACAGAATGAGACGAGCACGAACAATGCGTATGCACACGAACAATATGCACGTAATTCAAATCAAAGTGTTCCAACACCAGGACTCCACTACTTTCTTGGAAATCCTAATTATGCATTACTAGATGCAAACAATGCAAAAACGGTTCTTGACCACGACCCAAAGCAGCTAATATATGCATTCAAAGGTGGTACAAAATGAAATTAACAGGCGTCGAGCTAAAGACGTTAAATATAGCGCTTGTTGGGAGGCAACCCAACGGTTTGTGGTGTGATTTTTGTTTTTGTTTGTTTTCTTAAAAAAAAAAGAAGATTACCTGATTTTACTTCGCAACCATGCACGGGCAGGGCATGCGTGAACGCACGACCGTGCGTGATTGAGAATTGGAGATGTTGCTACGGCCCCACACACGAGCAGCCCGTGCATTAGGCGCACGACCCGTGCGGAGGAGACGCCCAAGGAGGCGTGGGCCACGAACCGGCGCCAACCCCACAATAAATCAGGTCCAATCCACACCAGGTTTATATTGAAATTCTATCTTCTCTACGTGCGATATAATTTCATTTAAGTTTGGGGGAGAGATAGTTATTTTGATATGTAATGTGTGGATATATTAAATAAAAAAATTTGTGCATTTTGTGTGTTTTCATATAGTTGCATGTAAAGCATTTTAGGTTGCATTTGCATTAGAAACACGTTTACGCTTTAGCACGTTTATTGTTTTCATAGATTTTAAGGAGTGAGTTGAGTGTGTGTGCGCGAGACTTGACACTTATATTTTTGAAAAATTTGTATTGTTTTGATTGGGTGTTGAGTATGAGTTGATTGAGCCATGAATAAATGATATTGAGCATGTGGATATTGAAAACATGGTTTGATGCTTTTGAATTTCGTATTTGCAAGCTGTGAGCTTTTGAGCCTTTCTTTGCTTTCACATTATGCGATCTTGTTGATGATTTGAGTGTTTCATTCATGTTGTTAGAATTCTAGAACTTGCTCTGCATATCTCTGTCAAGGTCACATGTTGTATGCGAAATGTGAAAATGATCAAAGGCCATTTTTGTTAGCCCTTCAAGCCTTTTGCTTACCTAATGATGATATTGAAATCCCTAGTTAGCCAACTTGAGCCTATTGCCTAATTTTTGATAGCCACAATTCAAGCCTTAACTTGATAAATCTTTTACCCAAAACTTGAGCGTATAGCATTAAGTAAAGGGATTGAATAAGGAGTGAATGAGTGAAATCAAAATTTTAGAAGATGGTATTAGAGTTGATCGATGGAAACAAAGAGGAAGAAAATGAGGAGAAATAAAGTGTTGAAAACTCGTATAAATGTTGGAAAAAAAAATCGGCTTTGTAAATGAGTTTCATTTAAATGAACTTGGGGGCTAAGGATTGTAATTTGAGGTGATTCTCAAAAGAAAGAAAGGAGATGGAGATAAGAGGAGTTGATGAAAATGAGAGATGATTTGAGTAGCATATTGAGCTTTAATGTAGATGACTTATATGCTCACCGGTCTATACGCTCGAGTTTGAGTCACTTTATCCATATTTTCCTACCCTAACCAAAGAAGCTTCATTACAACCAAAGAAAAAGTCCTTTTTGATTAACAAATTGCATACATTCTAGTGGTGGAGATATGAGACAAATTGCAAGCCTATAGTAATTTTGCGACATTGAATTGATTTGAGCGTAAACACGTCCCTATATTCATTCGAGATGAGTATACACTTGATCTTTGAGAGACGTGATTCTTAGCATTTACCATGGTTTCCTTGATGTATGCTCTATGTTAGATGTTTGCACTTGGTTGATTCGTTGCTTGACACCTATGATGAACAATACGAATTTTATGGAGTTATTGTGCGTTCTACTTTTCATTACTCCCAGTCATGTTTTGTCTTGTTTTTAAAAGTGTTGACCGGAATGACCAACGATTTAAGTTTGGGGGTATTTGTTCACTTGGTTTTATACCATTGATTTGGGCTTCCTAGACATGAGTTTTGTGTTGTTTTTGAGTATTTTGAGTCATTTGAGGGGCCAAGCCATGTTGACATGACCTATTATATTGAGTTTATAGTCATATTAATGAATCGTGTATCAAAAGAAGTACGAACAAGCAAACAACGAGAGATTGATTTGAAGAAAAGTCCAAATGCGTCTCGAATTTCTAAAGATCGGCGGTGTTTTGTATTGTGGCCATAACTCTCTCTAAAATATTGATATTGAGCTGATTCAAGTGTCTATGGAAATCTAAGAGATAGGGCTACAACTTTTATGAAGGACAAAAAACCAAATTCGGACATTTGGTGGGTGAAAACACCGGGCGGGCGTAGCGCGCCGTTTCTGGCGACAATGGGTTTTTGTCTGGCGGCGCTGAGCGCGCCGGGCGGGTGTTTTGTGCGTATGACATGTCCGGGCCCCTGGGCGGAATTTCCTATGTTTCTCCACCTTTTTCTTGAACTTTTGAGGGGCTATAAATAGATACATGGGAGGCTTGATCTAGGGTATGGAGGAAAGGCTGGGAATACACCCAAGAACACAAGAAACACATCAATTTCATCAAGGAAGAATCAAGGGAAGAATCGGGTCGAATCGGAGCTTGAGGATTGAAGATTAATCGAGAGATTATCCATTTCCCTAAGTTTTCTCATTCTTTGTGCTTTAACTTTCATTTTAGCTTCTTATGAAGATGAACAATTTGTCTATGAGTTGTTTATTTATAATGGGTAGCTAAACTTCTTGTGATTTCCGGGTTTTGGAAGTAGATTAATTGAACTCTTGTTGATTGTTTTAATCTTAATTGAAGTTATTGTCTTGAAGCCTATTTGAGTACTTTGTTCTTATTCTTGTTTTATCATTTGGCCAATGATTTAGCATGTTTGATATATTGATTCATAATTCGAGAGATGTGTTTCAATATTAGATCTTGAGTACTTGACATGAATATTTGCATAATCGAGAGGTTTGTGAATATTTGTGAGGATATTTGATCTTTTGTGCATTTGGGAGTTGTGTATCTTATGTTGAGTAGAGATACTAGCATAGATATTTCAATCTACACTTTATATACATCTCAAGAGGGGATAAAATCTTTGTTGTGATCGTCTTATAGGTGTATTGATAATAACTTTGGCTTTGATTAAATCGTAAAACCAGAGGAATATTAATTGAAATCATAACCCGAATCCATTTCATTTCCCTTGATAATTCCACTATTATTTTCATCTTGTGTTTTTGTGGTTATTCTTGTCTTTTCTTCCACAACAATCATTCAATTTTGATCGTCTAAATAAAAATAAGTCTATCTTAGTTCAATACTTAGCGCATTAATTTATTAGTCTCCGTGGATACGACCTTGCTTACCATATTCTATAAACTACACCGTACACTTTGCGGTGAAGCTAAAAATAAGGCGAACAAGTTTTTGGGCGGGAGGCTGCGCGCCTTGCCCGGTTTTCACCCAACAAATGTCCGAATTTGGTTTTTTGTCCTTCATAAAAGTTGTAGCCCTATCTCTTAGCTTTCCATAGACAATTGAATCAGCTCAATATCAATTTTGTAGAGAGAGTTATGGACAAAATACGAAACACTTGCCAGTCTTTAGAAATTCGAGACGCATTTGGACTTTTCTTCAAATCAATCTCTCGTTGTTTGCTTGTTCGTACTTCTTTTGATACACGATTCATTAATATGACTATAAACTCAATATAATAGGCTCTCAACATGGCTTGGCCCCTCAAATGACTCAAAATACTCAAAAACAACACAAAACTCATGTCTAGGAAGCCCAAATCAATGGTATAAAACCAAGTGAACAATAGGGTTGTTGCTTATGACTTGTTTATGTAGTTAATGTATCGTGATGCATGTGTAGTGTAAATTCGTTGCTTATGTAGTATAGGCTTATCAATTATGTAGTATGACTTTGTTGCTTATGACTTGCTTATGTAGTTAATGTATCCGTGGTGCATACGTGGTGTATATTCGTTGCTTATGTAATATAGACTTGTTGCTTATGTAGTATGTGTTTGTTGCTTATGACTTGCTTATGTAGTTAATGTATCTGTGGTGCATACGTAGTGTATATTCGTTGCTTATGTAGTATAGGCTTGTTGCTTATGTAGTATGAGTTTGTTGCTATGACTTACTTATGTAGTTAATGTATTCGTGGTGCATACATAGTGTATATTTGTTGCTTATGTAGTATAGGATTGTTGCTTATGTAGTATGTATTTGTTGCTTATGACTTGCTTATGTAGTTAATGGTATATAAAAGCACCATGACACATCTACACAAGCAACAAATTACATCTTCATAAGCAAAGTTCGAACTGAAGTCGAGCTCTAGAAACTATGGCGAATTGTCTGCAACTTTTTCACACAATAGTGCGTTGAAGAAGAAGGATGAATGATTTCTCACAGTAGTGCGTTGAAGAAGAAGATGGATGATTGTTCACGTTGATTTGCTATTAGATTTTGGAGGGATTGCCTATGTTCTATACAAGCAAAGATGACTGGTTCTTGTTCTCTCATGAAGAGCGTTCGAAGAAGATGGAGAATGAGATTTGTTCACGTTGAATTTGATGTGAGATTTGGAGAGATTGTGTGATCATAATGTGAACATAATCCCATGAATATTGGGTAATTTTGTAGGATTACTAATTTACGCCTCCCTCTATTTTCCAGCATTTAATTTGTAATTTTAGCTCTAAAATCACAGCCATTAGAAAATCTAGATATGTGACTAGGATTGGTCCCTATGGACTCACCCTATTAGGTGGTCTCATATAACCCTCTCCCTACATATATATTCCAAATAAATCTTCTGGGATAAAACTTTTTCTGCGTTGACAGTGAAAAATTGGGGGGGGGATCCAAAAAGGAAAGAAGAGTAGATCGAAGAAACAAGAAAACTTGAAATACGAACGGTATACAGTTCTAGAGACCATTCCTAACAAAGTACACAGTGTGTGACACCCCACTTTCAATTAACTATTTAATATCATCTGGGTGTAAATTATTGAACAGTTGAGATTTTCATAATTGCATTTTTTTTTAATTAAGAATTTATTTAATTAATTTTAGGTTAAGTAAGTTTTATTTCATAAGAAGATCAAATTTATTGAGTAGACACTTAACCACATATTCACGTGCCTGCTTATTAATTTGAGTAGCGGTAATGCAATAGTACCGCTTATTAATTTGCACAATGCTAACTTATTAATTTATGCGGGTGTGCAACAACCTGCTTGATGAGCTTTTGAGTTGCGCGCACCGCTTATTAATTTCGAAACAATTTGTGCAACAACATGCTTATTAATTTATGCGGCACCTTAGCGACTTTTTTGAGTTGCGTGATTTGCTTATTAATTTCAGAAACCGTTGTGCAGCAACATGCTTATTAATTTATGCGACAACCTTTGGCAGACTTTTGATTTGCAGTGGTTTTTGTAACAATTTGCAACGATCGCTTATTAATTTCAAAAGCGACTTTGGCGGCCCGCGGAAATTTTTATTAATTTCAAAAGCGACTTTGCGGCGACTGCTTCAACACTTTTTGTAACATCCGTGCGTGACTGCTTCATCAGTTAAATTGATTTACAACTACTTCTATTGTGTGCTAGTGCAATCATAAGCTTTTGAAAACTATAAATAGAATGTTCCTATTATTTTTCAATTCATTCAGAAATCAGAAAAATTTCAAGTTTCTTTCATCTTTCTTATATACCTCTATTCTCCAATTTATTTCTATTTATTTTCAACACCATCACGACCTCTTCGCACATCACTAGTCATCGCCAGAGTCATTATCGGTCGAACTTAGAGAAGGATTAGTCCCATGATTACCCCCTGCTCAAACGAAAATCCGAACCAAAAGTGGGTAAAATGTCATTTTCCTAAAGAAATTAGTTTTGCTTATAATTTCATAAATTTCATGGAATTAGCTATTTTATGAACTTCATGATGACATTAAACTATTTTGTAAAGATAGATTAATTACAACTCTATATATTGAAATTGTATGGATTTGTAGATTTATGTTGTATTTATTATTTTTAATTATTTAGATAATAGCTATTGTCGAGCCTAAGTTAATAAATAAGTATGTGGAATTGTAATTTGTGGGATGTTATTATGTTTTATTGAATTACAAAATATGAGGCGTGATATTTGTGGTATCAGAGCTTGGATGTAAAGGAACTACACTCGAGCTAAACCAGGATAGGATCTTTGGACTGTGATGGGTTGGCGGTACCGGATAGACTTAAGATTTGATTCACTGGATTGACATGCCACATTCGGCACACAACCATTATTGTTTGACTGGGTTCGCCTGACACATTCGGCATGGAACCATTACTACTTGACGGGGTTGGCGTGTCACATCCGACTCGCAACCATTATACTTCACTGGATTGGTGCGGCATCCAACCATTACTGCTTGACTGGGTTCGCGTGACATATTCGGCACGGTACTATTACTGCTTAACTGGGTTAGCATGTCACATCCCGCTTGCAACCATTATACTTCACTGGGTTGGCATGCCACATTCGACACGCAACCATTCTTTGTTTGATCGGTTCGCGTGACACATTCAAAGACCAGAATCTATTCTTTGCTTGAATAGGTTGGTGTGTCGATTCCGACTCACATCCATTGTACTTCCCTAGGTTGTCATGCCACATTCGGCACGCAAACTATTCTAGGAAGGAATTTGGTGGCCAAATTCTTTTAAGGAGAGGAGAGTGTGACACCCACTTTCGGATAACTATTTAATATAATATGGGTGGAAATTATTGAACAATTTGAGATTTTGATAATTGCACTTTTTTAAATTAAGAACTTATTTAATTAATTTTAAGTTAAGTAAGCACTTATTTCATAAGAATGTCAAATTTATTCATTAGACACTTAACCATATATTCACTGTTGGCCTATTAATTTGAGTAGCGGATGTGCAACAACCTCGCTTATTAATTTCGAAGCAATTGTGCAACAACCTCGCTTATTAATTTGAAGCGGTAATGCACCGCTTATTAACCTATGCGGCCGATTCGGCAGACTTTTGATTTGCAATAGTTTTTGTAGCGGTTGTGCAACAACCCGCTTATTAATTTCAGAAACAGTATGCGGCAAAGACTGCTTCATCGATTAAATTGATTTACTGACTACTTCTATTGTGTCGGCGCTAGTGAAATCATAAGCTTTTGAAAACTATAAATAGAATGCTCCTATTTTTTTCAATTCATTCGAGAAATCGAGAAAAATTTCAAGTTTCCTTCATATTTCTTATATACCTATATTCTCCAATTTATTTATATTTACTTTCAAAACCATCACGACCTCTTTAGCAAACCGTCACGAGCCATCACCGGAGTCATTATCGAGTCAAACTTAGAGAATGATTAGTCCCATGTGTAGGTCCCAAGGGGTGTAAGTGTAAGGTTTAGAAGGGGTTGAATAAACCTTACCAAATTTTCGTTTTAGTCCTTTTAAATATTGAGTTAATACTACACGCTTGTGTCCTTGATGGACAGTCAAGTTAGTCAATCGAAGAGAGTTAGTCTCTCAACGACTCAACCGAGCCGTTGATGGATTAACTCAAATTGTTGAGTCTAAATTAACTCAACCGTGGTTTTGTTTTCAGCGGAAGACTTAACACCCTTAAGTTTGATTAAGCAAGGATTTAGTGCTTGATTTAGTACTTATAGATTATCAAGTGGATAGCAAATATGTCGTGAGAATTAAACAATTAAGATGCGAGAAATTAAAGTCTTTGAAATGTAAATGACATAATGAAATTTTTATAGAGGTTCGAAGATGGGGTAATTCTTCTACTCCTCTCTTCTCCAACTCCTGGAGGAATCCACTAGGTATTGATCGAGTATACAAAGTGGTAACAGTCCGGATACAAGTCTTGATCACACAACCCGACTTGATCCTTTGGGACTCGATCCGAGACGCCTTGATCACTCGGTGGCTTCTCGTGCGACTCGACCTTCTTCACAGGCGGTGCGCTTGCTACTACTGACTCACTTGCTCAAGCTCTTTGGATTTGATCACAAAGCCCTCCAAAAGCTTAAGACTTGGTTCGACCTTGAACCTTCCTACAATCCTTCGTGGAATGTAGACCCCTTGATTTTTCAAGATATTCCTCTTCAACCGATTGAAGTTATCTTTCCTTCACAGTGAGTGTTGGATTGATGTTCTTCGTAGTGTAGGCTTGAGGATTGAGAATGTTTGATTTTCTAATAATTGCTTGAACGTTGTTTGGTTGGTCTGTAACTTGTGTCTCTTTTGTGTCACTCATTCTCAAATAAACTCCTCGGCCTTTTTATAGTGATCTTTCAAAAATTTGCTCGTTGAAGAGATAGGCTTATTTTTGAAAGTCACTTGCGTCGTTTGTTGTCTTGTTGCGATCCTTGGAATTGCCATTTCCTCGTATGAATTGTTCTTTCACCTTTTCGTAGTTCGACACGGTGTAGTGCTTCCCATTGGTTCATTCCTTTTGCACGCTTCGGGACCGAGCACTCCAAGAAAGGTGGTATTGGGATATTACTTGTTTAAGTAATTCTCTTGATTTACGTACGCAACTTCTTTTTCGATTATCTCGACTTGACATTTCTTTGCTTTCCCCAGGTGACTTAGAGTCGACTTCCAATCATTGGATGACTCTTCTCATCACTTCAACTTGAGACTTGGCTTTTCTCGAGTTGACTGAGCGATACTCCACCACTGCATCTCACTCGCTTCTTGATAGAGTTCCCGTCTACTCTTCTTTGCCATACTCACTTGTCTCGCAATGAGTCTTCCTTCTAGTCTTGATTGTCTTCTTGCATGTTAGGCGTAGGCGACTTAACTCGGCTTTGGCTAGCTCTATTTATTACAATGCATTTTACAACAAGAATTGGGGTGCCAACTTCCTATTCTAAGTTTTACATGGCATTCATCAAAATCTAAACAATAAATTTCCTAACAATTTCCCCCTTTTTGATGATGCCAAAACTTAAACCATTCAAAAATGCAAATAGCAAAGATACATACAGATAGTGTATTGACATAGAATGTATGCGCAGAATCAATCCTTTTATTGATCATAACATTCTTGTTCTTTTACACAACTGTTTACAAGGTGTATCGTCGAGCACATATTTGTCTACACGAAAATAAAAAAGAATTTATAGCTTTATTTTAGAAGACTTACATTGTATGTATTTACATAATAAAATACACGAAGGGGTGGACAGCAACACTTCATCTCCTTCGCTGTCTCCTTCTTTCATCTTGTTCAACATCTTCTTCTCTTCTTCTCTTTTTCTCATCGTCACCGCCTTCTTTTCTTTTTTCATATGCCTTCCTGGCAGCTTCATCTCTTCTTAATCTTTCTGTCTTTCCTCCCATAGCTGAGTTTGTCTCTTGTTTTCTTCTTCTATTCTTTTTGCATACTCAAATAACTTTTTAGCCACTTGCAAATTTGCTACTTGGTCAAGACCAGCCCCGATGAGATCCCTCCTTTCTTGCCTGGATCTGAAGCTTCTTCCTCCACCACCGCTTCTTCCTCTACCTCAGGCGTGTCTTTGTCTTTGGGTCTTCTTCTTTTCCAATTGACCAGCCAAAGCAGAGTGACCAACAGTAGGATCGCGGTAGTCTGTCGCCTGTCGCCTTCTTCACATAACGTTAGACCCTTTTCCCAAGACAAGTCCCAAGCTTGAGCCATAGACATATTTGCAAAGTATCCTTGATTCGAGCGTTTTAAATTCATCAACCGATCGTGGCTCTGTCCCGACATCCGAGATGGCATAAGTATCTCTGTCTCTTTGGAATGCCTCCGTGTTGTTTCAAGATGTTCATAACCCGGGCATCCATTCTTCCTTCCACTTCCTTCATCCCCGCTTCAATTGTTTTTCTCTTTTCACCATGGATATAGCAGAGTGTTGGAGTGGCGAGTCACGAGGGAGTTTGCTTTGATAATGTCACCGTTTGTGTGACCCTGTTGGGGTTTGTGCAATCATCAAGGTCACATCTTTCGATCCTTCCCCCTCGTGATTTTCCTTTCTTTTGTTTCAGTAACTTTCCTCACCGTGTTTTCCCTTCACAAAATGCATCCTCTTTTTCGGATCTTTTCTGTGCTTTAAGGTATTCCTCTTCCCCCTTTTTGGCATCATCAAAAGAGAGGGGACACATGGAAACATCTTGGCAAGCGGGAAGTCGAGCATGCTAATGGTAGAGTTCTATCTCGAGTCCGCTGCAGAGTATGCGGCCACGAAATCGGATCGAGTAGCGTTGGACTCTGTGAAATCACTTCATCTCGGCCAGGAGAAGGTGAATTTTGTATTCATGGTTTTTTCCAAACGCTTGTAGATCACTCTTGTTTTGCTCACGCAGCTGCTTTATCTCGGCAATGTGAGCTTCATGCATGTGCTCAATATGTTCTTTCAGCCGTTTTTGCATCGGCATTTTCACTCTCCATACCAGCAGCCTTGTTGAACAATGTCCTCAAGTATCTAACTTGTTCCACACGCATTGTTCTTCTTTGTTGCCACCATTCCCGATCCCGATCAAGTTATGCCTCTTAAATCGCCAGTAAGATTGGCATCTCTGTTGTCGATCGCATGTCCATAGAGGCCTCGATGCCTCTCCATCCGTTCAATCTCGGCGAATAATGCCTTGAACACTTCGCGGACTTCACTGATTCCTCCGTTGCGGTGATGACCATGCAACGTCAAAATCATAATCACCGGAACAATGGTGCCTGATGGAAAAACGGGAGCTGGTCCGAGGTAGCGTGCGCGTTCGTTCATCGACTCTTCATGGAGGTCGGGTACCTCCAGGGAAAAAGGAAAAGATTCTATAAAGGATTCATCACCGCCAACCGGGATTTGTTCGATGATGAGCGGTGAAGTTCTTTTTGGAATCGACCTGCTGCGCTTGAGGAGCTGCGCAGTGGACTCTAGTTCAAATGGGGTTTGTTGTGAAGTGGACCCGACTTGCTAAGCCTCAATTGTCTCAATGCGGCCGTTGGTCTCAAATGATTTCTCCAATTGAGTAGACCGGTCCTCGGCCTTATCGAGCGTCATCGGACGATGATGAGATTTCCATTGGTGGCTCATCATCAAAATTAAAGGTTTGACGAGTAGTCTTGGGATCGACTTACTTGCTCGTGCTTGGAACATCCGCAATGAGTCTTTTGGATATGTCACCGGGGATGACTCGAAACTTCTTTTCTTCGCCCCGATCCCGAAAGGTTACATCGAGGATTATCCTGGGAATCATGAAGCGCGCTTATCTCCTTTTTCGGATGGGTCGATGATAGCGGGAGGATGTTCTCTACTTGACTTCTTTACCCCCGGGAAGTCTCAACCTCCGTGGGCCTTCATTACCTCCTGCAGTCTCAATCTGCGGCGAGGCACTGGACCTCCCTTTCGACGTGTCGGTGTCTTAGGGTCTTTCGTGGTGGCATCCATTGGAGTCTCAACCCCATGGATTGCACTTTCATCGCCAGTGTTAACTCCCGTAAGTCATTCCTTTCGTGCCTCGACGCATCGGCGCGTCATTAGCCTTCAGAGCGGTTGACACCTCACCGAGACAGTCTCAATCGCCTCGAGCTTCGTTGATGGCAACTTCTTTGCTCGTTTGGTGGTTGTACTTTCTCCACTTTGCCTCCTTGATTCATTGTGGAGTCATCTGCAAAGATTCTCCGACCTTCTTGCGGTGGAGGGATTTCCCCACTCGGGCGCACCAATGAGTGACTTGGAATGGGGTCACTCGTCTCCAAACTCCCGGCTGTTGCTATTGAATGTTCAGCCGTTGGGGCGGGTGGTAAGACACCTTCAATAGGGGTTGGCTCGACCGGGGTCCCCACTATCCCGTTTCATCGCCACTCTCCTTATTGCCTTCTTCCGAGTGAGTGGGGAAGTGGTGGCAGCAACAACAATGGCGATTTGCTTTGAACCACTCCCATTGGATCAATTTCAACTGTGTTTCGGAGGACTCTCCTGGTCCCTCCATTAATCTTTGCTCGTGAAGGATTACGGATTCGCGCAATGCTCGCTTTGCATTTGCAACTCTTCGTAGCGGCAAAGCATTCTCCTGGATCCTCATCACTGCATCGAGAAGACATCAAGGAGAGGATATGTGTGTTCTGTGGTGCGGAGATAGGGCGATCTTTGGCTGGCTTCTCACGTGCCTCGCTTCCTCTCGCTTGCTTTTCCTTCTCCTTGTCCTTGAAGATCTGCAGGATGTCTGCGCGATTATCTTCATCTAGTCTTTGAGCACAGTGGTTAGTCCAAGGAAGTTTAACGTTCCTCTTCTTTCTTCTATAAACTCGGGCCGTTGGAACTGTTCCCTTGATTTACTCAACTTCCATTTCCTCCACTCACGCAGACGATTTTGGATGTCCGGGTAAGGTGGAGATAGGATCATCACATCACTATCGGCTCTATCGAGCCTTCTTCTTGTGTTTCACTTTGTGTGGACTACAATGTGTCTTGAGGTTGCCTCTGCTGATCGCGCTTTCAAGAGACTTAGTCTGTTTCGTCAATTACATCTGGGACTCGATTTTGCTTCAAAGCCGTATTTGTTCCAATGAGTGGTGACTCGGCCGGTTTTCAAGCTCGGATCGCTTGATGATTCTTCTTCGTCTTCTAGTTTGTACGGAGGGGATTTAGTTCGAGACAGTTCGTCTCGAGTCTTGGCGGCGGGGGCGTCTTTGGTGTCTTTTTCGAGGAGGCGCCGTCTTGGCTTGTCGATTCTCCTCTTTTTGACGATCGGAGAAGGTATTTGAGTGTCCTTCTCGACCGCTTCTTCTTTGGGGCGGGAGACACGGCTGCGGGGCGGTGTGACTCGGCTGCGCGGGGCGGAGCGAGTTTGACTTTCTTTCTTTGCGGGAGCGTGATCTTCTTAGTCTTAGCAAAGGGCGACTTTCTTCTTGGTGGAGAGGAAACAATCGTATCTTCAGGTCACTGATTCCCCACTCACTCGTGTCGGCTCTCTTGGCGTAGGCTCTCTTCAGCGCCCGAGAGAGGTTTGCTCTGAACATCCTCTTGTTAACATGGAATGCCTTCCCATGTCTAAGAGGGACTCCTTTCACCTCCATCACCCGGCCAATCACCGGCCATATCCTGAGGATCCTCCAAATGTGCCATCTTCCTTGAAGGATTTGTTCCTACGTTACGGCAGAGTCTGCTTGACAAACTCAGCCCGATTTATTTTCTTTTCTTCGATGATCGCGGCCATTCACGATCGAGCTTAGCTTTTGATTGGTCAAAGCTTGCCAAATTTGATGTCAATACATTTGGCAACTATGTCCAACAGAATATGATAATCCTCCTTCAAGCCATCTCTTGTTTTGCTTGTGTACACTATTTTATCGGCATAATAATCGGCTTGGCTATTTCCTTCCAAGCAAGGCCAGATATACATCGGCTTCGTTAATTTACGATGCTCCTTCCGTTGGTAGTGAGCAATGTTCGGCCAAATCCTTGGCGAGATAGTCACCGCTTTAGTGAAGATGACTTTATTCCTTCATCGTGAATCTCAAGGCATTCACGTAGAATTGTGCGACCTCCTCCACATAGGTCATCGGATATTCTAACGTCGAAACGGTTTCGGCCGGTCGTTTCTAATTTCTCGGCAATTTTCTTCACTAGGGTGTCGTCGGACCCCTGTTTCACCATGCCGTCGAAATCCACATGGGACCCTGTGGATTTGCTTTCCTAACTTGGTAAAATCATAGGTTGGTGCCATTTTTCAGATTTTATCAAAGAAAAACTCGAGAGATTGATTTGAAGATAGATAGGGTTTCGAGATAATTTTTGCCTTTGCTTTTGAGGGAAAGAAAAATGAAAAGTTTTGGTAGTGTGAGAGAGAAAGCGGGCGAAAATAGTTTAAGTATGGTTTATGAAAGGGCGTCGCGGTGGTTTTGAAATGTGATCGAAATCAACGGCTTAGATTTTGCACGCCTTTATTTAGCATTTAATGTCTCGTATTTAATGCGGCGGATTTATATCCAATCATAAGCTTGGTGTGCGGCTTTATGTCTGTACACATCATCATTATCTTTGACGTATTCCTTAAAAACATTCCCGCTTAGTCAAACGATGCGTTTTTGTCACTTTGCTCATAAGTGACTCGGCTTATCCTTTAGCCGATTTAACTCTTCTTCTTACGATTCTCTTAGTGACTCACGGCTAACAGGTGACTTGGTATAGTTGTCTTTTCCGATCTGACTAATTTACTTAGCTAATTTGTGAGTTCACTCTTTTCCCTTTTTGTGTTCCATTTCTTTTCTTTGATTTTTCCGAGTGTCACTCACCAATTAACCCCAACTCATGTTTGAGTTCTTCAAATCTTGACTCACATAATGGTTTTGTGAAGATGTCGGCCAATTGTTTATCGGTTGAGATATATTCCAAGATGATGTCCTTCTTTTCAACATGATCTCTTATGAAGTGATATCGACATCGATATGCTTTGTCCTTGAGTGCGGCCGAGATTTTGAGTAATGGCAATTGCACTTGTGTTATCACACATGATTGGAATTTCTTTTTCCTCAACTTCATAGTCTCTCATTTTTGTCTCATCCATAGGACTTAGGCAACAACAAATGCCCGCGACTATGTATTCTTCACGGTTGTAGAGTGGCTATTGAATTTTGCTTCTTGCTAAACCAGGAAATCACTGTTTCCTAGCATTTGACATGTGCCTGGAGTGCTTTTTTCGTCAACTCGCATCCAAAGATAGTCGAGTCCGAATAGCCGATTAGCTTGAATCCACCTTCCTTTGGATACCATAAGCCAACTTCTTGGCTTCCTTTCAAGTATCTCAATATTCTCTTAGCCGTTGTCATCATATGGCTCTCTTTTGGAGCGATTGAAATCTTGCACATACACCTACAAAGAAAAGGTGATGTCCGCTCGCTTGCCGTGAGATAGAGCAATGATCCAATAAGTGCTCACGTATCTTGTTTGATCTACTGAGCTTCCCATCTGCATCCATGTCCATTTTGGTGATGTATTCATTGGTATTTTTACTGTAAGACTTCTCCTCCATACCAAACTTCTTCATTAAATCTACGTGTATTTTGTTTGACTTATGAGGTTCCATCCTTCAAATTGTTTCACTTGGAGTCCAAGGAAGAAAGTCGACTCTCCCATCATGCTCATTTCAAATTTACTTTGCATGAGGTTTGAAAATTTTTCACCACGACTCTTTGTTTGTAGATCCAAAAATGATGTCATCCACATATATTTGAACAAGCGGTATACTCTTTTTGTCTTGAATTAAAGAAAAGTGTTCTATCTACTTTTCCTTTTGTGAATCCATTTTCGATTAGGAATTGTGACAAGGTATCATACCATGCTCGGGTGCCTGTTTCAATCCATACAAGGCTTTCTTGAGTTTGTATACCTTATCTCCAAGAGTCTTCTCGCTCAAATCCTGGAGGTTGTTCAACATACACTTCTTCTTCCAATAAACCATTTAGAAATGCACTTTTTACATCCATCGATATACAAAAGATGAAATTCTTGTGAGCTGCATAGGCAAGAAACATTCTTATAGCTTCCAATCTTGCTACGAGGAGCAAATGTTTCATCAAAATCTATTCCTTCTTCTTGGCAATATCCTTTGGCTACTAGTCTTGCCTTGTTTCTTACCCGCACGTAACCTTCCTCGTTCATCTTATTTCGAACACCCATTTGGTGCCATAACGTTTTGATGTATGGGTCTTTGCACTAATTCCCATACTTTATTTCTTTCAAACCGATTCAGACTCTTCTTGCATAGCTTGAATCCAATGTGTGTCGTCCAATGCTTGTAACACATCTTTGGGCTCTATTTGCGAGATGAAGCATGTGAACATAGCTTCTTGTTGAGTTCGGATCTTGTTTTGACACCTTCTCTTATATCTCCAATGACAAGTTCGTGTGGATGGTCTCTCGCCATCTTACATCGAGTTGGAGTAAGTTAGCTGGATTGATCGTCTTGCAACGTATTCTTTGTGGTCACTCTCTCGTGATCACTTAGGCTGCAAATTTTCCACTGTTTTTGAGATTCACTATCTCATCTTCTTCGAATTGATAATTCCGACTTGACTTGAATAGGGACTCTTCTACGTATGGTTGGATGATTCACTTATCGATTGACTCTTCAATGTCTTCTCCATTTACATTTGGCTCATCGAATACCACATGAATGGATTCTTCTGCAACCATAGTCCTTTTGTTGAGTACTGCGTGAGGCTTTGCTTTCACCGAGTATCCTAAGAAGATACCTTCATCGGCTTTAGCATCAAAAGCCTTTAGATTGTCTTTGCCATTGTTGTGGATGAAGCATTTACATCCAAATATTCTGAAATATGCAACATTTGGTTTTCTTCCACCAAATCTCATAGGAGTCTTTGTCACCGTCTTTTTATCATACATCTGTTTTGAGTGTAGCAAGTGTGTTGATTGCTTGACCAAAATCTTTTTGGTAACCCCGCTTGACTAACATGGTCCTTTGCCGCTTCTTTGAGTGTTCTGTTTCCTTCTTTCTGCGCAACTCCATTCTCTTGTGGAGTCCTTGCTGTCCGATAGTTCATGACCAATACCATTTTCAATACAAGATCTTGAGTTATTATTCCATTGACAAACTCGGTTCCTGCTCGATCTTATTTTGATAATGGTTTGGCTCTTCTCGTTTTGAATCCTCTTCATCACCGTGGTAGTTTTTGTAGAGTTTCTTTCTTCTTACACATGAATATTGTCCATGTATATCTTGAGTAGTCATCTACTACCAACAAGGTGTATTTCTTTCCACTTATCTTTGTTTGGTTCCACTTTGGGCCAAATAGATCCATATGTAGCAGATGCAATATTCTTGTTGAAGATGAACATGTCTTTTCTTTGAATGAAGATTTGATTTGTTTTCCTTCCGACATGCATCACATATACTCTCCTTCTTGTATACTTTGAATCTGGAAGTCCTTCCACAAGATTACTTCTTGCAAGCTTGTTAATCGTTTTGAAATTTAGGTGACTCGGCTTTTTTGTGCCACGGCCAACTTGATTCAGATTGTGCTCTTTGCTAATAGACAGTCTTTGGGTGTTCTTTGTTGACCAATCCACGACATACATGTTCTTCCCGTCGCATCCTTGCAACACAACTTCATTCGATTCAATATTCTTGATTTGGCATGTACCCATGTTAAATCCAACATTGTAACCCTTGTCACGAGAGTTGGTGATGCTTAGCAGTTGAAGTTGAGTCCTTCAACATATGCAACGTCTGTGATTTCTAATCCATTCCTCTTGATGGATCCAATGCCTCTTATTTCACCAGGAGCTTCATTTCTCCAAATATGACTTTTGCTCCTTTTACTTTCTTGAATTTTGACAGATTTTTCTTGTTTCTGTCATGTGTGCCTGGAAATGTACCACTATCCATGTACCAGTTCCTTGGCACTCACTGTTCCTTGAACCTCGCAATCAAGGAAATTAAGTTTTAGGTACCCATACTTGTCGGTCCCGAGGGGTTAGAATTGTAAGATGATCCAACCAACTTATAGCCAAATGACTTGACTCTAAGGGGTTGCCATCTATCGATGCCATAATCATAATTAATCCTGGCAAATTGCTTGGGGATTCTAGGTTCATACAACTGCTCTTTTGTCTCTTTTGTCCGTATGCTGTGTATAATTTCTAGCAATCGCCTTCTTTGGGTAATTGTGGTGTCTCCGAGTGTAGTGCCTAGGTGCATGTGTGTGCTTTGATGAAAGCTCTTATACTTTTGGAATGGCCTTTGGCCGAGTTCTAGGCCTTTGCCATTTGGGCTTATATTCCATAAGTCTATGCTTTGATAGTTTACATTATTCCAATCGACTTGGCTTGGATATTTTCTACCATTCCCATCATATGTATTTCTTTTATGGATTTTCTCGGGGTTTTTGGTAGCTCTTCCTTCTTTCTTTGAGTATTTTCTGTTTGGAGTTTGCTTTGAGGAACTCGGTGAATCTCTTCTCGCTTGTCCTTTCAGGCGCACTCAACCGGGTCCGTTTTTCTTTTCCTTTATAACCAAGGCCGCTTTGTTTGTTATGGTGCTTTGGAGTGAATGTGTGTGCAACATTTAGAGTTTTGGATTTTTCGGACTCTTCATGGCTTGAAGATCCTTTTTCCAAAATTACTTTTGAGGTTTGACATAGCACGAGAGAATTAAATCTAAGCCCTGTCTTGTCTCCACATTCTCTTTGACTCATAATAAGATCATCCAATGATTTAGATGCCTTAGTGAATGAGGCATAACATTTTGAGGTCATTCTCCCTCTTTTCTATGGCAAAGAATTTCTGCTTTATTAACTTAGCGTTTTCGACTTTAAACTATCATTCTCATTAGCTATTTGACTTAGAGTACTCGGCTCTTTCAAGTCGACTTTGAGTTTTGCTCTTGAGTAGACTGTTTTCCCTCATTCAATAGTGTGTGTGAGGATTTAATGTGTTCAAAATCTTTCATCATTTTGCCTAGTGAATCATAAAGATCGTGGGTGATGAAGTGTGTGTGTCACATCACTATCACTAGAGTCCGAGTTTGATGAGTTAGATTGTACCTCATCTTCATGGTCGGGTTGATCTTGTTCTTTGGCCATCAAGCGGATCGGGGCTTCTTCTTCGTAGTCACTTGAGTAGTCGGCTTCATCGCTTTGCTCTCAATCATTGTCTCTCTTGACTTGGTCAATTTCGGCCCGTCTCTGCGACCATCATTGCCTTTTTATTTTCTTGTCTTCTTTCTCTCAAGACCTTCCTTTCTTCTTCATTCTGTATTTGTTAACTACGAGGATATGAGCGATCAATGGCGTAGTGACCTGGTTGTCTTCGCCCAAAGATAGATATTCACCTTTTGATCACTCTTTCCATTCTTGGATTGTCGGCCCTTTGATACTCAACTTTTTGAAGATCTTTCTCTTGGTTGGCCTATCTTCCCTTGATTTGGAGGGAGCGAGTGTCTTCCGGAAGATTCGCCCTTTCCACTCTTGTAGTTCTTATTGAAGAACTTGTTGAATCTTTTGACCATCGGGGCTATTTCTTCCGATCAATGACTTCTTTGACCTCGGCTCTCTTTCCATCTTTAACAATTAGAGCAAAATTTGTTTTGGGTACAAATTGTCTCTTCCTGGTCTTTTCTTCTCGGCTCAAACTCGTAGGCTTTGAGGTCCGAGAATAATTCATGGTTGGATGTCTTTGATAGGTCCATGGAATGTCTCGAGTGCCATGACCTTCATTTCCCATTCAAATTTGGAAGACTTTTTAGGATCTTCATACACATTTCCTTCTGTATATTCTTTTCCAAGTGCGGATAACTCGTTGGTGATTTACGTGAATCGAGCATCCGTTGATCCAGGTTTTCTCCGAGATCATTTTGAAGTTCTCAAATTTACAGACGACCACCGATAATTTGTTTTCTTTGATTTGCTCTCGAGCCTTCACAAATCAATGTGAACTTGTCCCGATTTCTTTGGCCGTTTTGCATGATTTGACTTTATTGAACATGGCTTTGTCCAAGGTTTTGTAAAGGATGTCCTTGGCTACATTGTCCAGGTTGTATCTTTTTCTCGTCATCATTTGTCCACTCGGTTCTTGGTTTTTCAACCATGACCGTGCAGGAGCAACATCCTCTTCTCCTTCACCGCACTCTTTCTTACTTTGTGTTCACCTTTAAGATTTGCGGTGGCCCATCTTCTATCACTATCCACATCTCATCATGTAATCTTGATAGATGAGCCTCGCATACGAATTTTCCAATCATCAAATTCTTCAATTGTGAACATAGGGATGCGTGTCAAATTTGCTTCCATGATAATAACTTCTAATGATAGAAAGAGTTTTGAGAGTTTAAGTACTAAAGCGGACTTTGAAAAGTTTGGAGATCTAGTTCAAGAACCGGTGCGGAGGGTTCAATGAACCAACCGCTCCGATACCACTTGTAGGTCCCAAGGGTGTAAGTGTAAGGTTTAGAAGGAGGGGTTGAATAAACCTTACCAAATTTTCGTTTTAGTCCTTTTAAATATTCAGAGTTAATACTTACTACATGTTGTGTCCTTGATGGACAGTCAAGTTAGTCAATCAAGAGAGTTAGTCTCTCAACGCACTCAACCGAGTCATTGATGGATTAACTCGGTTGTTGAGTCTAAATTAACTCAATTGTGGTTTTGTTTTCAGCGGAAGACTTAACACCCTTAAGTTTGATTAAGCAAGGATTTAGTGCTTGATTTAGTACTTATAGATTATCAAGTGGATAGCAAATATGTCGTGAGAATTAAACAATTAAGATGCGAGAAATTAAAGTCTTTGAAATGTAAATGACACAATGAAATTTTTATAGAGGTTCAAGATGGGGTAATTCTTCTCCTCTCTTCTCCAACTCCTGGAGGAATCCACTAGGTATTGATCGATACAAAGTGGTAATAGTCCGGATACAAGTCTTGATCACACAACCGACTTGATCCTTTGGGACTCGATGCACGAGACGCCTTGATCACTCACCGGCTTCTCGTGCGACTCGGCCTTCTTCACAGGCAAAACCGCTTTGCTACTCTGACTCACTCACTTGCTCAAGCTCTTTGGATTTGATCACGAAGCCCTCCAAAAGCTTAAGACTTGGTTCGACCTTGAACCTTCCTACAATCCTTCGTGGAATGTAGACCCCTTGATTTTTCAAGATATTCTTCTTCAACTGATTGAAGTTATCTTTCCTTCACAGGTGAGTGTTGGATTGATGTTCTTCGTAGTGTAGGCTTGAGGATTGAGAATGTTTGATTTTCTAATAATTGCTTGAACGTTGTTTGGTTGGTCTGTAACTTGTGTCTCTTTTGTGTCACTCATTCTCAAATAAACTCCTCGGCCTTTTATAGTGATCTTTCAAAAATTTGCCCGTTGAAGAGATAGGCTTATTTTTGAAAGTCACTTGCGATCGTTGGCTTGTCTTGTTGCGATCCTTGGAATTGCCATTTCCTCGTATGAATTGTTCTTTCACCTTTTCGAGTTCGACACGGTGTAGTGCTTCCCATTGGTTCATTCCTTTTGCACGCTTCGGGGTGAGCACTCCAAGAAAGGTGGTATGGGGATATTACTTGTTTAAGTAATTCTCTTGATTTACGTACAACGGATCTTTTCTGATTATCTCGACTTGATCGCATTTCTTTGCTTTCCCCAGGTGACTTAGAGTCGCTTCCAATCATGGATGACTCTTGTCACTTCAACTTGAGACTTGGCTTTTCTCGAGTTGACTTGATCGATACTCCACTCACCAGCATCTCACCGCTTCTTCATAGAGTTCCGTCTACTCTTCTTTGCCATACTCAAATTGTCTCGCAATGAGTCTTCCTTCTAGTCTTGATTGTCTTCTTGCATGTTAGGCGTAGGCGACTTAACTCACTTGGCTAGCTCTATTTATTACAATGCATTTTACAACAAGAATTGGGGTGCCAACTTCCTATTCTAAGTTTTACATGGCATTCATCAAAATCTAAACAATAAATTTCCTAACACCATGATTACCCCTGCTCAAATGAAGACCCGAACTAAAAGTGGGTAAAATGTCATTTTCCTAAAGAAAGTAGTTTTGCTTATAATTTCATACATTTCAGGGCATTAGCTATTTTATGAACTTCATGACATTAAAATTTTTGTAAAGATAGATTAATTACAACTCTATTGAAATTGTATGGATACGTAGACTTAGTTATATTTATTATTTTTAATTATTTAGATAATAGTTATTGTCGAGCCTAAGTTAATAAATAAGTATGTGGAGTTATAATTTGTGAGATGTTATTTATTTTATTGTATAACAAAAAATGGGCGTGACAATATGATAACAATATTATTATATTGCACATTTCCATCGTATTTTTGGCAACTTCTCCATAGCAAAAATATATTTTAGCCATATTTTTCAAAACAAGTTTATTAGTCATTTTTGAGTTGAAATGTTCACTTTACCATTTTTTTTATTTCTAAGGACCGGTTCATTTCTCGATGCAGAGACATATAACTCAGTACCAAGTTATGTACCACATCAATTTTTTTGAAAAATGATCAAGCACCATACCTAATAATACACAATGAGCATAGCTGCTCGTTTTTAGTCAAAATGGCTAAAGAATATATTTTCGAAAAATATATATTTTTAATTTCACAAAATATAAGTGTTTGGCCTACTACCACTATTTCAACAAGTATCTTGTATATTATGCACTTTTCATATATATGCATAAATGTGTATATATATATATAGGGATTGGTTCAAATGAGACCAATCCCTTTAGGTTAGTCCATGAGACCAATTATAAACCCTTGATTTAAATATTTTAATGGTTGAGATCATTTTTCTTATTTTTGGAATGTAAGGGTAATATTGTATTTTCATCTAAATCGGTTTTATGAAAGAAATCAATTTTCCTATTTTTTAGGAAAATACAATCTTTCCTATCCCACCTACCTGATTTTTAGGAGGCAAAAAGCCCAATTTCGATCTAAGTCACGCCTTTTCAAATCTTCTTGTGTATTGGGTCTCTTTTCAAAACTTCTCAAGAAATCGCCTTTGTTGAACGGCAAGTTCTCGCTATTCTTCTCTTTTCAATTTCCGTCTTCTTCTCCATTTTAGCAAGTTCTCTTGCGCAAATATTTTGACGTCCTCTCCACACTCTCATGCTCACTTGTTGCCCCAAGTTCGTTTGGTGTTTGGAGGTCATGATTTCGTAAAGACGAACTAGGGTTTTGGGTTCGGTGCGTTTCTTGATTTTTCTCGGTATTTCAGTTTTACCCACATATTTCATATTTTGTGTTTTGAAGGTAACATTGTTCTTGTGTTTGCGCCCTTTTACATTGGATTGTGTTTTTTTTTTGTAATTAAGGAAAAAAATTGTATTGTTCAATTAAATATACAAGATTAAGAGGAATATAAACAAGTATATGTGTTACGTTTTCATATACGTATCTGGTAGTTTTTTGAGTTGGGTTTTATGGTGTATTCCAAGTGTACAGATAAGTTGTGCTAAAAAAAATTGTTTTGCTATATTGGGAAAAAAAGTAGTTGGTATTTGAAACATTGTCCTCCGACTAATATACATATGTTATATACTAAGTGTACATATATGTCATGTTAAATATACAATTTGTAGTGGTATGGGAACTGGAAGATGATTGCAAATTATATATACTAAGTAAACACATATGCAATGTTAAACATACTTAATTTAGTGGTATCTAAACATGAAAAGGTATAAATTTGACAGATATGAATTGCTTGTATTACTTATACAAATTTGTTATATTAAATATACAAGTTAATATGGAATGTCAACGAATGTCTTATAAATTTTTATATATGAATCTTGTGCTTATTTTGTGTTGGGGGTTTTGTTGTATTCCTATTGTATGCATTATATGTGGGCTGGTTTTTTTACATGGGGATGTTGACAAATTCCAATTATAATTTTTATGCTAAGTTAAATATACAATTTTGAATTGAAACATGCTAATGCATAATGCATATGACATATGAGTTGGTGCTTTATTTTTTTTTTACACAGAGCTTTTGTGTTAAAAAATGTCAAGTGAAGAAGAGGAGAGAGAAGTTGGCGGTGGTGAGGAGGAGAGTTCAAGATGAGCGGCCTAAAAAAGGCAAAGGATCGATCAGACTACCCTAGAACGCAAATAAGGCGAAACCCAAGGTTATTGTAGATGCTCTACGCGCCCTTAAACCCGCCGCATTAAGTCCGCATGATCATTGAGATGGGATTTGGTAGTCTATTTTCTTTAAAAATTGATGATTTTAATAAGAAGCTTACATACTGGCTGGTTGAAAACTTCAATGCACTAAGTAGCGAATTGGTTTTCGAGGATGGTAGGCGTATTCATCTCGATAGGGAAGATGTTGGTAGGTTCCTGGGGTTCCCCGATGGTGACATTGTTATTGAGAAGAAGAAAAAATCCGGAAAATGTGCGTTGTACGAAGAGTGGAAAACAATGTTTCCAAATTTCCATAAGGTGACAGCAGGTGATTTGGCTTTTAGGATGATGCAGTGCGTAGATGGGGGGACTGGTTTCGTAGACATTTTGTTACGCTCATTGACAGTGTACTTATTGGGAATTTACAGAGTGGATATATCAATCCACTTATTCTCAATTGCCTTGACGATGTTTCAAAAATAAGGGAGTTCAATTGGTGGGATTATACCTTGAATACCCTTTTATCCAAAAGACTCAAATGGGACGAGACGAACAAGTATGAGTTCAATGGGCCTTTACATTGTTAACGGTAATTTCATCATGTATTTGCATTTTTGCATTTTTAAAATCTATTGTGTTGTCACATTTATAATTTTGTATATGTTTTGCAGGTGTTTTACTTGGACAGGGTCAGTGTACTAGGCAGAGATGTGCCGAGGACATTACCGACATTTGCTTCATGGACGATGGAAAAGGTTAAGAAAAGAATTCGTAAAGAGTTCCTACACGGTGGATTTGGGCAGGGATATGTGGAGGCTCCATATGTTGGTGCGGTTCCATTGCAACCTCGGTTGGAGGGATTGGTCATCGACCAAGGGAAACAGTCATTTATTCCCGGGTCTTCGTCGGCGGGCGGTGGTGGACAGGTATATAAATAAACTTGCATCAATAAGTTCATTGTTATTTTTTGGGGCAAATTCTGTGTACATTCTATTTTTTGTATGTACAATTAGCACACACTTGTTGTATAAATAGTTTTTGCATACTTTGAAAAAACATTTGTTGAATATTTGTATGGATAGCTCAGTATGTTTGTTTACATTGGTTACATAGTTGTGTAGGTAAATTTTATACTAAGTATTTTAATAGTGTTTTGGATGTTGAATTTTTGGATGTTGTATGGATAGTTCACTTTTGTTGTATACATGGATTACTTATGTTGTGTATATATTTTTATGTGTATCAGGTTGTAGTTCATAGACCAGGTGTTTGTATATTTTATTTGACACATGTTGTATATTTAGTTGACACATGTTGTATATTTAGTTTTTAGATGTTGTACACCTATTATTATTATATTAGTCCATAATTTCATTTTGTTATGTTGTATGCTTATTGTTGTATACTTTTGTCTATGCATAGATCACATTTGTTGTATATGTATTTATGTGTAGCAGTTTTGTAATTCATAGAACAGGATCTGTATATTTAGTTGACAAATGTTGTATACTTATTTTCCAGATGTTGTACACTTTTTGTAGTATTTATTATTCCATTTAATTTAACATTCCTTATATAAAATAGTAATATTTGTTCATCCATTTTGATTAGTTATACTTGTATTTCGGCAGGGATACATTGCGAAGATTAAGTCAAGGATTGCTTGTCTTGCTTCCGATGTTGTTGAAATAATATCCTTGATACAGACGCCCATCCGAGGTGACCGAGGTCCCTGAATTTTACGAGATTGGAGTGCTTGTGAAAAATTTGGTTTGTCATAAGATGGTTCATGAGGGCACACGTGGCGGAGATGATGTGGTTGGAAGCGAGAGTCGGGTCGAAGCTTTTTGGAGCAACCACGAAAATATTGCACTTTGCTAGAGAAGATGGAAGCGGTATATGTAAGCGGGACGAGTTTGAGAAATGGAGTGGTGATAAGCGACAAGTCGACAAGCTTTGACGACCGACTGACCGGCCAAGTTTTAGTCTTGGTTTAACACAAGAACCCACCACTGATAAATTGGACTTGGTTGTCGAGACCTCTCGATTGTTTGAGAAGAATGTGCTGCTTGGTCCGGTGGATGTGCGTTTGCCGGCGAGAGAAGGCGGCTAATGATTTGGAATTAGACAATGTTGGGGTATTTTTTTCCACATTTTACATGCCTGTTTATTTTTATGTTTTGTTGTATATGTTTTTTACTATAGTTTATTTTGTTTTTTTAGGATCAGAGTAATATGAATGCTGATGATGGTTTGGATGTGGGTTTGGTGGGAAGGAGATACCAAAAAGAATAGTGAGAAGATGCGGTTTATCGACGAAATGAACCGCGAAAGAAAAAGAAAAAACTGGAGACGTTGACGTCCAAGTTTGTTGAGAGACGGGTTGATGTGTTGTCGAAGTTAACCGAGCAACGCAAAACATGATTGTGAAGTGGTTGTTCGAGAACCCGGAAGCTGAAAAGTAATTTTTATATTTTATGACAAGATATACTATAAATTTTTTTATAATGGATGATTATTCTTTTTTCATTGGACATTATCTTGCAGGGACGAGGAAATCTTCAAGGCTGGCAACATGATCATAACAAGGGAGGACTTTGTGACGATGCGCCCTGGAAGTTACCTGAGCATATCACTGATTGATGTATGGACGAAGATTTTGAATGCCAAGGAGTTGTTAAGGAGCAAGAGCTCGCTTTTATAGATTTTTACTACCACATATTCAACGGTACTTGCATTTTTTTAATTTCATTAAATTTCAATGCATGAAATCAGAAAATATGTTGCACGTGCATGCTTGTATGTTTTTGGTAGTTTTTCTCAATTTTTTGTTTGATTGGTTGTGTGTTTATTAAGTTAAAATTGTGTTATTTGATATGTCGAGTTAGTTTTTTTTAGTTAGGCAGGTATGTTTTTTTAGATGGGAAAAAATGCACGTTTAGTATTGTGATGCTATTTATTTAGTGCATTTGTTTGTATACTTAGGAATGACTAATTGTATAGTTGGTCCAATAGATTTGTTTTCTTAGTTTACTGGATTTGTTTAGTTTTATTATAGAAATGTATAGTTAATTAAATATGATTGTCTGACTTAATTCATGGGTCTTCTTGTTTTATTTGTGTATCTAATTGTTTTGATAGTACATTGAATTTGTTTAAATAGCTCCGTCGCTTTGTAATTACAGGGAATGGCTAATATCATATCTATTTCAGGTGTGTTTGTTTATGTAATTCAAATGGATTTGTATAGTTATTGACATTGAAATGTATATTTAGTTAACTAGTCTTGTTTTACGTATTTGATGGATGTGTAAGTTTTGCCACATTTCATGCAACTTTTTCCCATTGTTACAAGTTCGGAGGCAAATCGATGATAGTAGATCCTTTGACGTATTTTGTCAAAGTCTTGACGCCAGATTGGTGATGCCAACCCAAAGAAGCTGCAGGCGTATGAGATGGTATATTTTTTTTTTTTACTTTCATTTAAAATCATTAACAGTTATTTTGTATTGTTTTTATGTCTTGTGTTTTTTATGATAGTATGTTAGATTTTTACAATGATTTTTTTGTTTTATACGATTTTTCTTTCCGATATGTAGAGTGAACACCTCTTTGTTATTGTGTTCGACATGAAGAGGAGTTGTATGGAGATATTGGATAATTCTTCGGTTGGAGGAAGCAAGTGCGACAAGTATGAAGATGTGCCTGCAAAGTTGGTGAGTTTTGTATTTTTAGTTTTTAGTAATTGTATTGTTAGCTCATATAGTTGTTTATTTTTTGTAAGTTGACCTGAATAACTTTGATTTTTTTAAATGTTTAGTTAGTTTGATGTTTTTGTGTTTGTAGTCCGGTGGAGTTGTGTAAATTGGGAGTTATGTATTTTGTATACTTAGCTCATATAGTTGTTTATTTTTTGTTATGTTGACTGAATAACTTTGAATTTTTAAAATGTTTAGTTAGTTTGAAGTTTTTGTGTGTATAGTCGGTGGAGTTGTGTAAATTAGATAGTTTGAATGCCCTATTATCCATTTTAATTTATTACATGCATTAAACATCTGTTTTCTTATTCATCGGGGGCGTTTTTTGCCATGCTTGATGAGCAGAGGTTGTGAGCATATGGGACAGGAGATATTGCTGCTTAGCCCATCAAGAATTTCTATGCCATGGAGAGATGCAAAAACAAGGTTGGGTGTGGAATCTTTGCAATGCGGCATATGGAAACGTGCATGGGGGAGGTCGAGAGGATGGTCACCTGGCTCTGAGAAGGGCAATGCTAGTCTTATGTGTACTTTTCGTTCCAAGTACACTCTTGCTATTTTCTTAGACGACATGAACGAGTTAAGGGACAAGAATCGGCTGAATGCAAGAAGCATTGACCTGGCAAGAAGCGTAGTAGTTTTAGTGCATGGGAAATAGTAGTGGTGATTGTCTTTGACATATTAGTTGTTCATGTTTAGTTGGCTTTGGTAGTGGTTTGGTTTTGGGAGTTTGTACACATTTCAAGGTTTTATGTGTACTTTGCAATGGAGAGATGCAAAAACAAGGTTGGTCACATGGAATCTTTGCAATGCGGCATATGGAAACGCGTACGTGGGGAGTCCGAGAGGATGGTCACCTGGGCTACAGAAAGGGCAATGCTAGTCTTATGTGTACTTTTCGTTCCAAGTACACTCTGCGCTATTTTCTTAGACGACATGAACGAGTTAAGGGACAAGAATGCGGCTGAATGCAAGAAGCATTGGGTTTGGCAAGAAGCCGACGTAGTAGTTTTAGTGCATGGGAAATAGTAGTGGTGATTGTCTTTGACATATTAGTTGTTCATGTTTAGTTGGCTTTGGTAGTGGTTTGGTTTTGGGAGTTTGTACACATTTCAAGGTTTTATGTGTACTTTGCAATGGAGAGATGCAAAAACAAGGTTGGTTGTGGAATCTTTGCAATGCGGCATATGGAAACGCGTACATGGGGAGGTCCGAGAGGATGGTCACCTGGGCTGGGAAGGCAATGCTAGTCTTATGTGTACTTTTCGTTCCAAGTACACTATCGCTATTTTCTTAGACGACATGAACGAGTTAAGGGACAAGAATGCATTTGAATGCAAGAAGCATTGGACTAGCAAGAAGCGACGTAGTAGTTTTAGTGCATGGGAAATAGTAGTGGTGATTGTCTTTGACATATTAGTTGTTCATGTTTAGTTGGCTTTGGTAGTGGTTTGGTTTTTTGGGAGTTTGTACACATTTCAAGGTTTTATGTGTACTTTGCAATGGAGAGATGCAAAAAACAAGGTTGACTGTGGAATCTTTGCAATGCGGCATATGGAAACGTACATGGGGGGAGGTCTGAGAGGATGGTCACCTGGGCTACAGAAGGGCAATGCTAGTCTTATGTGTACTTTTCGTTCCAAGTACACTACTGCTATTTTCTTAGACGACATGAACGAGTTAAGGGACAAGAATCTGGCTGAATGCAAGAAGCATTGGACTGGCAAGAAGCCGACGTAGTAGTTTTAGTGCATGGGAAATAGTAGTGGTGATTGTGCTGACATATTAGTTGTTCATGTTTAGTTGGCTTTGGTAGTGGTTTGGTTTTTGGGAGTTTGTACACATTTCAAGGTTTTTAGCACTTGTTTATTTTTGCAATCGAACATTGCTTTAGAATTGTTTGACCCTGGATAACGTTTCCTTTTATATTTTAGTTGAATAGCAAATGCATTGGATGTGTTTAATTGCTTATGTTGATTTGTGTTGTTAGTAGTGTATGTAGTTTAGATTTCTTTGCAGGTCGTTATGCTGTACTTTTAATTAAGTAATTTGAATTATATACTTAGTTTAGGTAGGTTTTTAGTTGGGACTGTATACATGGTTTATGATTTTTGAACAGTTTGTAGGTGTCATGTATTAATAGGTATGTAGAATTGTTTTTGAAATCAATATATTTGTTTAATTAAATCAGCTGAATTGTACTTGTACATATTTATGTAATTTTCTACAATCTGACCTGTTTTTAGTGAGCAAAGTTTTAGTTGTTTTTTGGCTATTGGAATTGTGTATTTTATATAATGGACTCGTGTAGATAGGCCAGTTAATATGTATCGTTTGACATTTATTATTATTTGTTTATACAGACAAATTTAGTTGTATTTTTGGTAATTGAAATTGTATACTTAGTTAAATCAATTGTTGTTAGCTATGTTCAATTAAGTTTTTTTGGGTATTGGAATTGTGTATGTTATTTCAGTTGAACTGTATATTGTATAATAGACTTTTGCTTAAGTAGACAAGTACATCTGTATGTTTTGGTAAATGGGTTTGTATAGGTAGTAAAATTGTGTTTCGATCCAAAAGTTATGCAAAATGTATACGTGAATGCAAAATCAATTCCAAAGAGAATTAAACAGTAACAAAATGTTCTTACATATAGTATAAAACCATACTAACATATTAAAAATCCAAAACGTTATTAAAGGTAAAAATATTATACTATGGTGTGGTGTTGCATTTTGGACATGTCCCATCACATGTGTCCCGATCTCACCACAAGTTCCACACTTTATTTTGAGTTTTGTGCTTGCTTTGATGGCTTTCTCTCGGCTTAGAATTCTACTCCGCACATTACTTCCGCTCCCCTTGTTTTTGGCTTGTTTCGGTGGTAATCTGAGAAATATCAAGATGTGAGGTTGAGCCACAATAGGTTTCCATTACCGTTTGCTTCCCATAGATGGTGCATGCGGCTGATCTTTTAACAATTTGACCTTTTCTTCGACACAAGACGTGATAAATTCGATAATTTGTCAATATTTCCTTGTCTTTAGGCCAATGCAACTGTGGAAATCGGACTAAAGGTTGTTTAGTGTTATCGCCGCTTCGTCTCCCCCGTGAACCGATAAATCGCCGATTTTGTGTGTGGTGTGATTGATGCGGACTTCATCCATCGTCGTGCCAAAAACTCCTAGGAATCTCCTGGATAGTCCTTTAGGACCACAAAATCATGACAACACAAAGAGCCCGTTTGTTCAAGTTTTTTGCAATGCATTTTATCAATGTTTCCGTCTTATATTTTATGACATCAAATATACTATATGTTCTGTCTTTAATTTTGTAGGAACACCTGGTGGCATCATCAATTATCTCTGTAATTGTGCAATCATAGACGGATGCTTCAATTTATGTGCTAACTTCGCAAATACCTTGTGTGCATACACCTCAAGATGTGTGCTTCTCTATGGCTAGTCGTGTCTTGCACTCGAAAAGATGTTTGGCATGCGTGGTCTAATTTATCGGTTACGTGGCGTTGGGACTCCATTGCGCTTTGAAAGTGCATGAAAAACTCTACCAAATTCGAACCAGGATTGGTAAATTTCCAAACCAATTGTTGGTGCTCTACGATCGTGATGTAGTTTTGAGCAAACCACTCATTGGCACATCTCAGTAAAATATCGCGGGTATCCAACTCTTTCTAAGCTCATAAATATGCACGAACCATGTATGCGATGATAGACCAAAGTCACCATAATATTAGCCCATTGAATCTCAAAATCCATTGTTGAAATGTTGGTGTCCCACACGATTGAATTGAAAGCGATTTAAATTGTTATCCTTGGATAGAGCGTGACCCACCTTAATGTTTACCTTTTCCATTATATGCCACATGCACAACCCGTGAATTCTTTGTTTTGAACACGATTTAATGGCATTCTTCATTGCCGGATCTTGGTCCGTCACTATATAGTAAGGTTCACGACCAACAGCTTCTAAGAACTTTCTGAACAACCATGTATATGATTCTTCGTCCTCCTTTAGTATTAGACCAGCTCCAAACGTGACACATCGTTGATGGTTATCTACTCCCATAAATGGAGCAAAAACCATTTTGTACCGCACACCATAAGTATACAATTTTAAGTTAATAAATAATACGAGCACATTGTACAAAATATACAGAACACATAGCTAAGTGTACAATGTTAGTCCAATATGTATACAGATCCCATCAACTAAATAAACATGAATGCTCTGTAAAGATAAAAGTTGTTTCAGTTTTAACAATACACAGTATTTGCATTATTATAAACCCAAGTTGGCATGCAATGACACTCAATTATATGAACAATTTACCGAAAATAAGTATACAGCCTAAAAGGAAAAATTACATATGTCAATGTATTAAATATTCAAGAAAACATCATTCATTGTTCATTATGGAACAAATAATTATACAAGTCACATCAACTAAGTAAACATGATATATTTAGAAAACTTCTAAAAGTCTCGCAACTAAATTCAGCCAAGTATACATGTATTATCAACTAAGTAAACATGTTATTTGCAAATTTCATCAAGGGTACAACTTTAATCGAGATAAGTATACATATCCTTTCAAGTAAGTGTACATGTCACCGCATAAATATGAAGTAAACCACAATTATTTACCCGTTAGTATTGTATGTAGCATCAAATGAAAGCACATCTCCAAATGTGGCGTAGTTCCTTATGGATTTTTGTCCGCCCAAAATAGACGCGTCGATTGTTCATCCTCGTCCACCTGCGTATTCGAAAGCCATGCCTTGATTATCTCTTTTTGTTTAAATAATTTGTCTATCACCAATTGTGCGTCGCTCTCGCATATATAGGCTTTCAAGTCGCGTTTGAAGTTTTTAAAATCAATCTTCATTAACCGACGTGTGAAAATCCCAACCATCTCCTTGAATAATTCGTGTTGTTTTGAACTCCCTATATTAGCTTTTGTGCAATTCATTATAAATTCTTTGGTGACCAAAGTTCGATTTACTAACTTTCGAATTGCTTGAATGTATCGATTGCCATTGGGTGAGTGCGGCGTTCTTCAAAACTTCATATTTTATATGCGCCACCTACGGTGTATTCGAATATACGGTGTGCATTGCACCCAAAACGGTTTGAAGTCCTCTTTCGTGAACCATGTGGCGGGATGTTATCGGCTTCATCTGTATGCTCCATAGGCATGTTGTTTTTTGTGTGCTTGAAGCCTTCTCTATTGCAAAGAACATAATGCACACGAATTACTTCGTTCTTGAATTTCTTTGTCGTGCTCCTTCTGATGTCGAATCCGCTAATTGCTCCGTAATCTTTGTAAAATTGTATACCGGTTTCCAATGTAGCGAAATGCATGCCTACTCATGGAATCTTTTCTTGTTCTACCTCTGGTATCCAATATTTAGTTGAGCCCGGTGAGATTTCGAGTCGTTGACGTCCATTGAAATCGCTTGTTGGTTCTGTGATATTTTACATTAAAACAAGGCGTAACATTATTAAAACAAAATGAATGTATTATTTATACAGTATGCAACCATATACATACATATTGTTATTATTATTAAATACGTTCGTATACACTACCATACAATTATTTATTCTCAGAGGAATTTATATCCAATATAACAAAATGAAATTATGGACTAATATTACAATACATACAAGTTTATATTATAAACACACAACAATAATGACCATGTATACAAGTTAAATTTGTTAAGCATACACGCAAAACAATTGACAACATATACGCAATCTCTAAACTAGTTGTAAATATTTAAGAATTGAATATTGAAATACAAGATTTATATACTAAATATACTAACATTGTTCACTACATATACAAACTAACAAGAAACACACAATGCACAGACAATTCCAAATTTTATGAACCTCAAACATGTATACAATGTTTGACATTATTTATACATATGTTCTATACTACACATACAATACCCAAACATACAATTGCTTCGATTATCCGTTTATACAGTTTATGACACTAAATATACATTTGTTATATACTAACAATACATATTAAACACCCAAACATACAATTGTTTCGACTACTCGTTACTATGTTACGTGATTCCTCCTAAATTTTTACGCAACTATATCGTGAGTAATTACCTTGGGAACATTCACCAATCGCGTTGGAGGGAAGTTCTTCTGCCATTGTTCAATCGTTTTGATGTAATTGATGACAACCTTGTCAATTAACGAAATATGATATATTTTTTCCTGTATGCAAATGTATATTGTATAATTTTCGAGGTTTAAGAATTGATGTCAATGGTGGTAGAGATTGTCGTGGTGAAGAAGAATGGGTTGACGCGGGTGGAATGTGGATTAGCACTGATTATGGGACGTGATCAATTGAAGATCACGTCCCTAATTTTCAAATGAGCGGTTACCATGTTTATTTCGACAATTTACTATTTTACCCCCTGCTATGTATAGTTTGTTATGTAAAGTTGTATAGATTCTTTTAAATCCTGGACGTTGATTTCTGTTTTTAATGGTCTGGATTTGGTCTTATGGACTTACCCAGGGGGTGGTCTCACAGGATCCCCTCCCTATATATATATATATATATATATATATATATATATATATATAGAGAGAGAGAGAGAGAGAGAGAGAGCAAATGGGGCAAATTACCCACTTGGGATAGGTGATTGAGTTTTTTGACATGTAGGATAAAAAACATAGTTTTCTACCCACTTTTGGTGTTCTTTTACCACAATACCCTTGAGGCTTTAAATGCAAGCCTTTAATATGTATTTCTCTCTCTTGAAATTAAATACTCCCAATACATAACATACGTGAACTGTGAACACACCCTTCTTTTTTGCTCTTCATTTTTTCTCTCTCTTCTTCTTCTTCTTCACAAAAAATATCAAGAAGTTATTTTTGTGGGCTTTCATCAACAAAATCGCACCAAAAAATCGAATAACAAGGTAATGTTCTTCTCCTCCTAATTAGTTAACCTTGTTTAAATCGTTCAAGACCAATATATTTGCAAAATATGTGAAGTGTTTTGTGAAAGGAAAATTTTTCTGCATTTATGAAAAACAATGCACGATATCGTGTCATAGAGTTGTACGATATCGTGCCCCAGATATTAGACACGATATATCGTGGCCGTATATTAGGTATGATATCGTGCCCCCGTATATTAGACACGATATCGCACCTAATATATAGGGGCACGATATATCGTGTCCAATATACTGGGGCACGATATATCGTGCCTCTACGAAAAAAGGGCACGATATATCGTGCCCCCAAAGAAAAAACAAAGCCTTTTATGTGTTCTTGCATTTATCAATATTTTTCTTTGTATATAGATGAACTCTCGCTATCTTGTTGTTCGATTTGGTGGTCATTGGGAAGGTTTAGAATATAAAGGTGGTGAAGAAGAAGTTGTACGTATTAAACCGGCAAAATGAATTATAGTGAAATATTGGAGGTTTATGGTGTTGTTGATGTTGATAGGGCGTATACGATTGTATAATGCATTCTATTGTAGATATTTCCGAAACAAACTTGGGAAGTTAAAGTTGAAAAACGATGATGACATTGAAACTGCGTTTGGGAACACCGAGTTACCATTGTTTTTGTAACACCGAAAAGAAAAAGCGATGGGTGAGACTAGTTCGCATAATGTATTGGGAGGTCCGTCTGAGCATAATCGAGTTGAGAACGTTGAAGGTCAACAAGGTGTTGGTGGAAGTTTTATGCAACTAATGGCTAGTCGAATGATTTGTCGCCATCATTGGGCCTAATTACAACTACATGCAACTTCTTGGTTTTCAACAATACGGTTTTACCGCAAATCAATCCATATAGTCATGCAAAGGTAAGGCCTAGTGGAGCACCTTTTATGCATATGAACAATGTTCCAATTATTGATCATCCGCGTCCACTAGCACCTACATTAATGTTCCAAATATCAATTGTCCGGGACTGGTATAAGGCCAAGCAATGAAGATGGCTATTATCCCGATATGGGTTGTGATAATACTTGATGTTAATTGTGATAATACCGATCTTTGATGTTGGTTGTGATAATAATGACATTAATTATGGTGCAAACTACAGTCCAAATGATTTTGGTGAGAACTACACCGATGGTGATGTTGGTACCGACGTTGAAGCTAATAATCAATTTGAAAATGACCAAAGAACGTCTTTGAATTTGAGGAATTTTGTGAGTGGAGATGTAGACGGAGAGAAGTATTTCGAAAAACCAAAACCAAGATGCAGGCGGAACGAGGTGTTAACTTACATCCGGATATCCATAGAGACAATATGGACGAAACAATAGTGCCCACAGGACGAAGTTGGGTGATTCCTGGTACACTCTCGCACCTTTCGCTTCCTCCCGGAACCCGCTGGTTGGAAGCATCCGGTGGGACATTGCGCCAAGGAGCAACATACATGAGCAAAACGAATTGGATATCGCACTAGGCATGTATCACCTTGAAAATCAAGTCGAGTATCGAGTTGAACGCTCGGATAAGACTCGTTTTCATGCAATATGCAAGTATGAACGATGCCCTTTTCGAATGCGTGCATATGGAAATGATGGTATTTGGAGAGTAGGGAAGTTTGACAAGCACCATGGATGTGGGTTAAATTTGAATGACAATGCATCTAGGCGGGTGCATTCTAAAGTAGTAGGTGCGTATTTTGCATCTAGATTACTAGTGGAACATTCTGCGCTCGTGCCAAGAGATATGATAGCGGAGTTGGAATCGCGACATGGGCTTAAAATGAGTTATAATGTTGCGTTGAGTGCAAAACATCATGCCTTTGGGTTGATATATGGAGATAGCAACAAGTCATTCAATCTAATTCCTCGCATACTTACACATGTTGAATTTAACGAATCCCGGATCGGTAAATAGATGGAAGTCGGATAATTTTAATAGATTCAAGTACGTGTTTTTTTGCTTTGCATGCATCAATCACTCGGATTCCGAACAATGCCCGACCGCTTATTGTGATTGATGGAACACACCTTAAAGGCAAATACCGAGGAATATTGTTTGTGGCGAGAACAAAAGATGGTAATGAACAGATTTTCCCACTTGCTATTGGAATCGGGGATGTTGAAAACGACGATTCTTGGACATGGTTTTTGAGATACCGAGAGATGCTTATAATTGCCCTCGTGATCTCGATTGTTTCGATCGGACAAGAGTATCGATAATGCCATAAAAGCAGATACCCGAAGCATCACATGGGCTTTGCACTTATCATTTGCGAGTAATTTGGCTCAATACGGTCAACATATAGTAGCAATGTTTAGGAATGCAAGCATATACATACCGTGAAGATTATGATAAGTATTTTGAAAACATAAAAGTTGTTAGTGAGACGGGTGCGTTTAAAAGTTAGAACGTGCGGGGAAGATAGATGGTCTCGAGTTAAGTGTCCTGTCCGTCGTTATGGGTTCATGACATCAAACTCACCGAGAGCTTCAATAGTCGGTTATTATGGGCCGAAAGTTACCTGTTTGTTCTTGTGGCTTGAGTGTGCTCGGACTATTATTGAAAAGTGGTTTTATGAACGACGACCGCTAATGATAAAGATCAAGAGCTAACACTTGAAACAACCAAAAGATTAAATGATGCGGTTGAGATAGGTCGTAGAATGGATGTACAATGTCTTAGTAATGTGAAGTACAAGGTGAAAGATGGAACAAAGACTTATTTGGTTGACTTATCCCAAAGAACGTCGCAAAATGCCGAGAATTTGAATATGAATTGATGCCTTGCGCCCATGCATCTGCAAAGAATTATGTATAAAGAAATATAAAATTTTTGTATCAATATTTTCACATAATTCGTTCAATATTTTCAAATAATTGTTTGTTTATTTGTGCGAAGGCGAACCTCAATATCTATTCATTTGTTTGCCCATTATTATAAAAATGAAAATCTTCAAAAAATGTGGGCGGGTGAAGTTTTACCGCCTCCCGATCCGAGTGAATGGGTTCTACCACAAGAGGTGCGAGACTTAGTATGCAACCCTCCAAATAACCCGAGACAAGCAGGTCGTCTGCAGACAAAGTAGAGTTCATTCCGTTTGTTGAATCATCAAGTAATCGTTCACGTAGAGACAAATTTGTTCAAGGTGTGGGGTGTCACCACAATGCGTCAAATGCACTATGTCATTGCCGCTCGATGAGCACGAAAGTGCCTCGGTGACACAAATGGTCCTTCGAGACAAGTGCGTAATAAGAAGAAATGTGGAATATGCCGAGCGGATGATCATACCTCGTAGAAAATGTCCGAGACGTCCTGGATGATGAAAATTAGGCAAAAGTTTATTTCAAATGTAACACTATTTTCTAGAAAAACACACTAAGAGTCAAACTCGAGTCTAAATGTGTTAATCATGTCGAAGAGTGCCCTTTACCGCAAATGCGATATATGGCCTTTATTTTTCGTGTTAACTATCTCGCACGATATCGTTCCCTATTATAGTTGGCACGATATCGTGCAAATTATATAAGGGCACGATATATCGTACCAAATTAAGAAAAATCATGCAAAATGAATATTTAATTAAATAACTCAAAATATTTAGAAGATATACAACAATATGTACTACAACTCCCAAGTATTACTATCAAGATCTTGTCTTTGGTAAACTTGTCGTGCCATATTTTGCCTTATCTCTGAATCGATCGCTCCACATACTTCCTATTAATCTTCTCGTGTGATACAACTAATGATAGAATGTATGGCAAATACACCACAACTAGTGGGGTCGTTTCAAAAAACAATCTTTCTACCGCTTATGGATAAGTTCCCACTCGCGGACGACGAGGCTCCTTACCTAAGGCGGCGTAGAAGCCGCCGCGAATAAGTACACATGGGAGCATGCGACGGAGGGGGACGTGTGTCGGCACGCCGATTGGCAAAACTATCATCCGTGTATCGGGCACGCTTGAGTCGTACATATGTACTATGGCTCTACGTAGATCCAAACATCACACCGACAAAATGGCCCGACAAATTCACGATCATGTACACTGGGTGAAAACAAAATAAGTAAATAATCAAAAAAATTGGATGAAAAAATGAATAAACTAGCCAAAAATAATTATTCAAGTATACCGCGATAAAGACTCCATGGACCAGGATTACCCCATCCTGGAGTTCCGTGGCCGACAACATCGACCAACTCATCCAGCTCCCGTCCGGGAGAATCTCTCCATGGTCGCTGGGTCATATATCGTGTCGCCAGGATCCGTACCATGCATACGACTCCATATGTGCCGTATGGAATCTACTACACATTGAAAAATGTTTATAGGTTAACAAGTATGATTTATTAATTTTACAAAAAAAATGCGAGACACATAATAAATAAACTAACCGAAAATGTCGTAGATACAATCCTATAACTTCCCACTTGTTTCTCATGAGGCACAACCCCAAGAAACTGGGATCGGATCAGTAGTATGGACATGTATGCATTTATATGTTGTACGAAATGAAAGAAATCGATATTAATCGATAAAATATTCATCAACTAAATAATGCAAAAGAAACTTACATCATTTTCCAACTCTATCTTTGGATCCGCCATTTCCTTAAAAATGATGGCCCAACAAGGTACATAAGCCCCACGCTCCTCCCGCAATTGGACCTCAAATATTAAGACAAAGGAATATAAGATGTAAATACTAAGACGATAAGACAAATGCAAAAATATTTACTTACTCTTCATTAGACTTTAAGAAGCGGGTAAACTCCTTCTCGGACGGGGTCAAGCTTGCGAGACCTAGATCCCCGAATGGGCTGCGAATATGCCGCGACGGCCGTCTCCGAACCTGGATCAAGGAAGTAGGCGGTGAGGGCAAATGGAGGGCGCTCGTGGACCGGATACCACGAGTGTCGGAGAGGGAGCTCGAATAGGAGACGACAATGGCCTCGGAATCGGGACTGACACTCGTGGTCGCGGAGAATGTGATAACACGGGCATAATAGGAGTCGACAATGGCGGAAGAGAAGTCGACAATGCCGGAGGAGGAGGAAGATACGTCACTACCGGAGGAGGAAGAGACGTCACTACCGGAGGAGGGGGAGGAGTCGACATGGCCGGAGGAGGGGGAGGAGTCGACATGGCCGGAGGAGGAGGAAGAGACGTCACTACCGGAGGAGGGGGAGGAGTCGACATGGCCGGAGGAGGGGGAGGAGTCGACATGGCCGGAGGAGGAGGAAGAGACGTCACTACCGGAGGAGGGGGAGGAGTCGACATGGCCGGAGGAGGAGGTGTCTGCTGCGATGACTGGCTCGGATATCTCTGACTACCATGCACGAAGTCATCGTACTGATCAAGGTATGGGAATAGACGCCTAATCTCCTCCTGAATAAGGTCCGGAACTCGACCTATCTCCTGATCTAGGCGTCTGTCCAAGCGAGAACCCTCCTCTGAGATGACAGTCTCTAACCGAGAAACGGCATCATCGACTCGTGTCTCCAATCGAGCGAACCGCTCTCCGTAAGTCTCTCGAATCGCTAATCTGGCCGCATAACACCCCGAATCGGTGTCGGATATCTGTCGCAACTCACGATGGATCAACACGAGTATCCTGACGGATCGGTGGATCATCGCGCGCATAGTCGCCGTGGACGAGATGGATCAACACGAGTATCCTGACGGGACGATGTGTCATCCGTCCGGCCATCTAAAGGATCATCACCCGATGGGATGATGGACCATCTGCCCTAGGCCGCTTCTCCGCCCTCAATCGTAGGAGTAGCGCTGTGTCGGCCTCAAACGGGTCTACCTCTCCCCCCCCCCCCGCCTCTGTCGCCCCCCCGGAAGGACTTACCTCCCCCCCGCAATAGGGGTTTGGGGCTGTCGAATCCGACACTCCTCTCTGCGCAATAGGGGCTGGGGGGTCGAATCTGTACTCGTATTCCTCTGCTCTCTCGCTAAAAACCGGTTCTCCTTGGGATGAACTAAGGAGGACCTAACAAAATAACTGGATCATCGACTCCTCTATATATATCTCGCTGGAGCTCCTCCTCGGTCGGATCCAATATCTCATGACACACTAAAGCCTCAGAAATAATATGAATAAATAAATTAATAAAAAAATAAATTAATTATTAAATAAATAAATAAGTAAACACCGTTAATACATACCGTGTCAAAGAAAAAATATGTCATGTCAATAGCGGTCTTGAAAACCTCCAACGAAGGCACTGGGCAACCGGGTGTCGATACTGAGTCGCCCGAGGCATTACCCAGCGAGGTATCGCCTCGAATGCCCAAATCAGTGAGAACATTGATAAGTATGAAAAAATAAGATTTTTTAAATATTTAAAAAACTAATTACAAATATAAATAAAATAAAAACATATGCGTACAAAGAAGACATAAGTGGCCCCATAAAAATGATAAGAAGGTGGCCGATATCTGGTGGAACGCCCTTAGTATATCGGCCAAGTGGCGTAACATCATGCAGTGCGAATATAATGCATCAATATCTCGAAAGGAGTATTTCCCCCGAGGAACGCCTCTCACTGGCATCGCCCCTCGATCAAAAACCACAAATGCAACGGTCCATCATGCGGTCTGCCGGCCATCGAAACACAAGATCATGTAAAAAGCAAATAACACCTTCGCCACCTTCAAGGCATCGCCTGGTGAGTCACGGAAGGTGCCAAGAGCAAATAAATCGCGAAATGCGCCGGGCGGTAACCCGATCACCCCTAGGCCAATACCGCCTATATATATACCAGTCTCGGGTACCTCAAAATCACCGTTAGGGTCAAATGTGGACCCGAAAATCGCAATCCCGATATCATAGCAAAATCACGCCGAGAGAATCGATGATAGTCGCTCTCCGACGTGGAACCAACACTCCGATTCCGGAGCGTCCCGCACATGCACCTCCATCGCAACTAATGCATGCAAAGGCCGCATTACAAACGCTCCGTCATACCCAAAATCCATAAAATATCCGAACGCCGACTGCCTAAACCGACTATATAAATCATCACGATCTCCGAACTCATCTCTCGATGGTCTCAATAATATTCGATCGAACGTATCCCACGATGTGGGCCCTCTCTCGATGATATGAGGTCTCTTCCATTGTGGACCGACCTACAACAATTAATAAATTTCAATTTATTAAGATGAATTGTTGAAAAATTGCGAACCGGAGTGAAAAAAAAAGATGTGGGACAATATGGATATGGATATCTGTGCAAAGAATACATGGAAAGAATACAAAAACCCACTGCACGATATCGGACCAAGATTTATAACTAGTTCAATTTATAACTAGGGCACGATATCGCACCCAATTATAACAGGGCACGATATCGCGCCCGTTATACATAGGTACGATATGTGGCACGATATCGCACTAATTATAACCGGCACGATATCGCGCCCTAGTTACCTAGGTACGATATGTGGCACGATATCGTACCCAATTATAACAGGGCACGATATCGCGCCCTAGTTACCTAGGTACGATATGTGGCACGATATCGTACCCAATTATAACAGGGCACGATATCGTGCCGCTTCATCTTCTACATCAAATCGCGCCGCCATGCGGCTGCTACACCAAGTCACCAACATCCAACAATAACCCAACACACAGATTTATCCAACTTATTCACAAATTTATCCAACAATAACCCAATTGATAAACCCTAAACACCAAAATCGAACACTAAAAATCCTAAATCAATTAACCTAACATAAATAGAGTTTAAAACTTAAAATCGAACACTAAAAATCATAAATCAATGAATCCTAAATGACGATTGATATGCTTACCTGCTGGGGAAGGGGGCGGAGGATGGTGCGGAGGCGGCGATGGAAGCGGCAGCGGAGGTGGAGGCGGAAGCGGCGGCCATGGCGGAGGTGGAGGCGGTCGGCGTCGGCGATTTCCGACGATGGAATCCATGTTCTTCTCTTCTCGCACGATATTGGGCACGAAATGGGGATGGTATCTTCTTCTTCTTCTTGAGTCTTGACCGATGTGGGCATGAAATGGGGTTTTGGGTATTTCTTCTTCTTCTTGAAGAGGATGGGGCACGAAATGGGTTTCTATGTTTCTTCCTTTTGACTCGTATTTGACACGAAATGGGTGGGTACTTCTTTTTCACTTTTTGCTTTCTCATTTGTTTTTATATGGTTCCCTATACAAGATATTTATGTCTTAGATTTCAAAATTCAAAAACACCAACTTAAAGGAGGGGTATTTTGGCCAATTTGGGTAGAAAAGAAGTTTGTTATCCTAGTGGATAGAAAAAAGACCCACTATCCATAGTGGGTACTTTAAAATTTCCCATATATATATATATATATATATATATATTATAATTAAGGGCACAATGCCACATGGGACTTTAATGAGTGCAGATAGTTGCAAAATCTGATGCAAAGATTTTTCCTGTTACTTAGAGGGAGTGTACATACCATGTGCTGGTTCAAGAAATTCAAATCCTGACTATATTTTATAAGATTATAATTTAAAATTGTTTCACGACATATTTATATACTAGATAAGAAAAACTATTACATCATGATGCGCAGTATTAATTGTGAGAATGAAAAAATATTCCATTTTGAATAAGTTTGTGTTAATATTCATTTTCACAATGAAACATTTTTTGAAAGTATTGTGACAATATTTTATTATGATTGTTTAAAAAATAAGAGTGTTTTGATGAGCTAATTTCTGCATCTAATAATTAATTGATCAGCTGACATGTTGATTTAAGAAACATGTTTCATTTAAGCGTTTTCAAATGTCACTGGAGTATAGACTTTTGAAAAATAAGAAAGCAAAAATAGATATCTGTTATATTGAAATGTCCATATTACAAATGAGTTTATAAAATGGTTTAACTGGATAAGCAAAAATGTGCTAGCTTCCCCTTCCGCATGGACCTGTCCCCGTTCGCTCTCCATTCGATAAGGATCGGACAGTAATCTGACGCGACTGGGGTAGGTGTTGAATTTGGTATTTTGGATGCATCAACACCCATCCCGGTTGCCCAGACCTCTATCAAGCCTCTCTTGTATGTTCTTGTCTCCTTTCTCTCGTCCGTTCGACCATGTGAACGAATATCCCTTGTATCCAAGATCATCCAATAGGGAACCGATAAGAGCTTTTCGAAACTCTTCCATTTTTTATAACATCCTTCATCCGCCCACCGACTTTTTCGTAGTTATATAGTATCTCGTTATAATTAGAGCTATCAAAATGGGCCAGCAGGGGGGCGGACCAGCCTGCCATTGTAGCGGGCCAGAAAAACCTCAACCCTAACCTAACCCACTATGGGCCGTGGGTTAGGCGGGCCCACCCACCAAAATTTTGTTTAGCAAAAAAAAATCCATAAATTTTTAGTGTAATTATTCATTAAACAATTGATAGTTCCAGACTTCCACTAAGCAATGAACAACTATATTCCCAATGCTACAACAATTTGAGGTGTCTGCGTGCCTCTATTAACCATGTTTTTACCAGAGGTATTTCAATACATTTTCTCAATGCAGAGCAACTTAATAAAGTTATCAAAAAAGCAAAGGAAATATTAATTTGATTTATTAAAATATTTCCATGACCAACCAAAATTTGGAAAAGCTATTAGTTTGATGAAATTGTTCCTAAATTCATAGATACAAATTAAGAATCAAAAGAAAACCATAACCATACCAATAACAGAAGAAAATAAGCAATAATACACTGAACTATTTAGTTTATATCAATTACTATAACTTCTAGTTCTGGGCTAGAAGCTCAATATAGGCAAGTTTGAGTACCAAATTACTAATAAATAGTCCAGCCAGGATGTTGATGATGTAGAGTGATGATAAAAAGAATCATCCGAAACGCAGCCAGCTTTGGCCACTCGTGTTGGCGCTTAGTTGACGCCGCGAGACTTTGTGTGGTCTATCCCGTGAGTCTGTGACTTTACTAATTTAGGTCTAATTTTAGTTTTTTTTTTCCCTTTCAATTGTGACGGGCCAGCCCATATTTGGCCCGCACCGACCCACCGGCCCGCGGCCCAAACGGGCTATTAAAACCTCAACCCATACCACTACCTTGTTACCGGCGGGGTGGACCGCCCAATGGGCCAAACCTATTTTGATGACTCTAGTTAAAATCCCATACGCATAGCCAATTAGGATGTGTTGTTCTGGTCTCGTAACAAGTTCCAAGTAAGATATTTATTCCCATCTTCGGGCCACCCGTGACCCCCGTGTACCTCCATTGACGAGTTCCATCAGCTTATTAAGTTGTCAATGTGACGAAGTGAGTTAGACCATATCCGAGAGTACATTGGGTCCTTCCATAGAAGGCACAATCCGCCCATGCGGGCACCCTCACTCATATCGCTTGGTTGGTATGAGTTTTGCATGTAATTTGGGGCTTATTGTGGTTAGAATAATTTGAAATACATGCATTACTTGAGTAAAATGGGCTATATTCTTGTAAAGTGGAAAAGGTATTACGCTTTGCTCGTTTAGTAGGAATTAATCGATATTTGGAGCATTTTGGTGACAAATCGGAGCATTGCGGTAAAGGACCGCCAATAATTGAGCTAATGTATGATGTTCGAGTTGAATCAAGAAGAAGTCGGATGAAAGGGGCAAGAAATGGAAAGAAATGAAGAAGATACGTCCTTAGCAGAGGCGCACGGCGCACGGCGTGCGTGCGTCTATAGCACGACCCATGCGCAATCACTAGGGAAGACGAGCCTTACGGCAGACGCACGGGCTGGTCGTGCATAAAAGGCATGACTCGTGTGTCAATTTAGCGAAGGATTATCTCTACGGCCCGACGCACGGGCTGGTCGTGTGTGAAGTGCACGACCCATGCGTGAAGTGCACGGCTCGTGCGTCTATCGGGAAAACAGGGTTTGATGGTTTCTAATTAGGTTTTGACCCAAATGGAGTATAAATAGAGACGAGGTGGCCCCAAACGAGGACACACCGATTTTTGCCCTAGAGAGCAGAGAAAGAGCAACCTTCTACCGGAGGATTCGAGAGATTGATCGAGGTCACAACCACACGCTTGAGGATTGAAGATAGATCGAGAGATCATCGACATCTCTCGAGTTTTCTCATTCCATAGTATCGTTTACTTTCGATTAGTTAGATATGAACATGAATAATTTGTCTATGAATTGTTTATTTCCCATGTCTGGTTAAACACCTTGTGATTCCCGGGTTTGGGATTAGGTTAATGGATACTTTTGTTTGATGTTTAATTGCAATTGAAGTTATTGTTTTTCAATTCTATTCGAGTACTTTGTTTTATTTTTGGTTTTATCAAAAGGCCTTTGGTTTAACTTGTTTTGATGTATTGAATCATAATTCGAGAGATGAGTTTCAAAAATAGATCTTTGAGTACTTGACATGAATATTTGCAAGATTGAGAAGTCTGTGAATATTTGTGAGGATTTTTTGTAATCTTTTGTGCTTTTAGGAGTAGAATATCATATGTTGAGTATAGATGCTAGCATAGATAATCCAATTAACGTTTTTACACACATATCGAGAGAGAGGATAAAATACTTTCATGATTAATAATAACTTTGGTTGTGATTAATCTGATAACAAAAGGATATTAATCGAAACCGTAACTCCGAATCCATTCGTCTCCTTGATCTTTCAATTAACTCTTATTCTCGTCTTTTTATGATAAATTCTTGTCTTGCTTTTACAAAACCAATCACTCAATTTCGATCGTCTAGATAAAAATAAGACTATTATAATCTCAATACTTAGTACAATAATTTATTAGTCTCTGTGGATTCGACCTTGCTAACCCTATTCTATAAACTACACCGTACACTTGCGGTAAAGCTAAAAATAAGGCGAATAAGTTTTTGGCGCGGTTACCGGGGACTAATTAAATTTTTAGTACTAATATTGCGATAAATAGAATTATTTTTAATATAGACATTTTTTCTTTTTATTAGTTGTTTAATTCTACTCCTATTGTGTTTGACTTGTTTCTTTTAGTTGGTTCAGGTAGTGCATGAACACTCGCTCGAAGCAAAGAGAATTAGCACCATTCATACCGAAAGTTGAGGCTATTGCTAGGCGAATTAGAGCGGCTACTAAACGGGCAGAAAAATAGCAAGATCAGACTATGGGGGATGTGGAAGAGAACAATGGGAGTAATAACAGAGTCAACAACAGAGGTAACAATGGGGCCAACAGGGTCATTAATGAGTTACCGATACCGGTTCCGAATCAACAAGAAGTGGCGATTCACGATTACTTTCGCCTACGACACAAATCGCAACTATGGTGGAATTGCCAATGTCCCAATTAATGCGAATAATTTTGAGCTGAAGCCAGCATTGATTTTGATGGTGCAGCAGAACCAGTTTGGGGGTTTTCTATCCGAGGATCCCAATTCTCATCTTGCGAACTTCATGCAAATCTGCAACACAATCAAGATGAATGGGTGCTATACGTTTGCGTCTATTCCCTTTCTCTTTAAGGGATAAGGCTAGAAACTGGTTGGGCACGTTAACTCAAGGGAGTGTTAATACTTGGGACGAGTTGAGTCAGAAGTTCCTGTTTAAATACTTCCCACCAAGTAAGACACTGCAGCTTAAGAGCGAGATCACGTAGTTCAGACAGTTTGATTCTGAGCCACTATATGAGGCCTGGGAGAGATTCCGGGATTTATTGAGGAGATGTACGCAACACGGGTTTCCAGAGGATCAGCAGCTGTGCTTTTTTTATAATGGGATGATGGGACAGACTAGGTCGTTTGTGGATGCCACAGCAGGAGGCGTTTTACTGGCTAAATTTCCACAAGATACATTCAACTTGTTGGAAGAGATGGCAATGATTTGCTATCAGTGGCCCTCCGAGAGGACTAATGTGAAAAAGGTAGCCGAAGTTTCTGATTCGGACCCAATTAAGGTATTGACAGCTCAGATGACTGCGTTGACAAATCAGTTGAGTGTATTGACGAATGGCACTGAAGGAAACGTTGGTGCGAGTAATGGGGGAGTTTCTTTAGATCCCATGGAGGAAGCAAATTACGTCAATAACCAGAATTTCAACAATTATCAGAACAATCAGAATCCTACTCATTACCATCCGGGTTTGAGGAATCATGAAAACTTCTCCTATGCAAATACGAAGAATGTGATACAACCACCACAAGGGTTTAGTGTGACAAAGAGTGTCATTAATTCTGAGGCTAAGCCATCTATGGAGGACATCTTCACCTCGTTTATGAATGATACGAGGAACAGATTTATTAAGGATGAGGCAAAGCTGGACAAAAATGAGAATCATGTCACTCAATTGGCTAACACCATGGGATCCCAAATGAAAATTCTTGAAACCCAAATTGACCAATTAGCTATGATTGTTGGTGGACAATATCAGAAAGGCCAGTTTCTGAGTAACACTGAGGTAAATCCAAAGGAGCAATGTAAAGCCATTCGTCTGAGGAGTGAAACGGAATAGAGGGGCCGAAAATACCTGAAAGTACTGAACACACGCAGACACACACGACCCGTGCGGCATAGCATGAGCAGGTCGTGCGCGGTACAGAGGCATCAATTGTCAGTCCGGGAGACGCAGAAACAAAAGTAAATCGCGATGTTGAGGCCGAGGAAGGAGTTGAAGGTCATATTGATGGCGAAAAGGGGCTGAGAAGCTTAAATCTTTTTCTAACTCTGATTTTTCTAAGTTTACTACTCCCCTTTCTTTTCCCTAACGATTTCAAAAGAAAAAGTTAGATGCACAATTTGCAAAGTTCTTGGATATATTTAAGAAACTGCATATTAACATACCTTTTGCAGACGCATTGGAGCAGATGTCCAATTATGCTAAACTTTTAAAGGATGTTATGTCTGAAAAGAGGACGATGACTGGTTTCGAGACAGTCAATCTGATGGAGGAATACAGTGCAATAATTCAGAGAAAACTACCTCAGAAACTAAAAGATCCGGGAGTTTCACTATCCTCAGTGCAATTGGTGGTGTTTTCTTTAATAAAGCACTTTGTGATTTAGGAGCAAGTATTAACTTAATGCCCTTGTCCATTTTCAAGAAACATGGACTAGGATAGGTGAAGCCGTCTTCACGGTCACTTTGCAATTTGCGGATCGATCACTCACTTATCCTAAGGGAATCATAGAGGATGTGCTCGTGAAAGTCGACAAATTCATATTCCTTATGGATTTCATGGTGCTGTATATGGAGGAGGACAGTGACGTCCCTTTGATACTTGGGCGTCTATTCCTGGCTACCAGGAAGGCCTTGATAGATGTGCAAAAGGGAGAACTCACATTACGAGTTAATGATGACCATGTTTTATTTTCTATCTATAAGGGAATCCAATTTCATATTGGTGTTGAGAACTGTAATTTCATAGACGTAGTTGAGTCTTGCATTGATGTGTACGTAGATCATACATTGTCTAAGGATGATTTAGAGTTTGGTTTGACACATTCGTGTTCGACGTCAAGTGTAATGCTTGATTTTGTTAATCAGGACTTGTATGATTATGTTTGTGCTTTAGATAATATGCAGGAACTACCAAAAAGCGCTAGAGGCGAACACACAAAGAAAAATGTGCGGGAGTCAAGTCTGTAGGGGCGTACGACCCATGCATCGGAGCATACCAAGGTCGTGCGCGAGGCCAAAGCAATTGATGAAAAACTCAAACACGCACGACCCGTGCAGACGGAGCACGACTAGGTCGTGTGTGAGGCCGAAGAGAACCAGGTTCAAATGAAGGATGCACAACCCGTGCGTCCCGAGCACGAGACAGCCCATGCGTGAGTCCAAATGCAAAATTCGACCCCGAACTCAAGCCATTACCAAAGCTTCTCAAATACGCATTCCTTGGGGCAAACAACACGAATCCGATAATTGTATCATCCCTTTTAACTTCAAATCGGCTTGATAAATTACTTAGGGTGTTGAGAAAACATAAGTCTGCGATATGTTGGTCTATATCTAATTTAAAGAGCATGAGTCCATCAATTGTTATGCATAAAATACTAATGGAAGATGTTTACAAACCTTCAGCAGAAACCACAGACGATTGAACCCTAAAATGTAAGAAATTGTTAGGAAGGAAGTTTTAAAATGGTTAGATCTTTGGAATTGTATATGTTATTTCGATAGTTGTTGGGTGAGTCCAATACAAGTGGTACCAAAGAAAGGGGGATGATCGTAATAAGGAATGATAATGATAAACTAATTGCGACTAGGATAGTTCTTGGGTGGCATATATGCATTGATTATAGAAAATTAGATGATGCCACTCGTAAAGATCACTTACCCCTTCCATTTATTGATATGATGTTAGATCGCTTGGCCGGATTTGGTTATTATTGTTTTCTCGATGGTTATTCTCGATACAACCGATCATGATTGCACCGAAGACCAAGAAAAAATGACATTTACATGTCCCTATGGTATGTTTGCATTCCGTAGAATGTCATTCGACTATGTAATGCACCCACGACTTTGCAAACGATGCATGATGGCTATATTTCATGATTTTATTGAGAAAATAATGGAGGTTTTCATGGATGATTTTTCTGTATTTGGAGACTCTTTTGATCGCTCTCTTGATAATCTTTCTCTAGTTTTACAGAGATGCGAGGAAACTAACCTTTTTTTGAATTGGGAGAAGTGCCATTTTATGGTACGTGATGGCATTGTATTAGGCCGACGAGTTTCTTCTGCAGGTTTAGAAGTGGACAGAGCAAAGATTGTAGCAATTGAGAAGCTCTCACCTCCAACAAATGAGAAAGCAATCAGAAGCTTCTTGGGGCACGCCGGATTCTATAGAAGGTTTATTCGTGACTTTTCTAAAATCACCAAACCTTTGAGTCATTTATTAGAGAAAGATATTGCTTTCAATTTTTTCAACGATTGTTTGCAGGCAATCGAGATTTTGAATAAGGCGTTGGTGACAGCACCAATTCTAGTAGTTCTGGATTGGAGTCATCCCTTCGAGCTGATGTGTGATGCCAGTGATTTTGCAGTTGGGGCGGTTCTGGGTCAGAAAAGGGATAAGTTGTTGAGCCATTTATTATGCGAGCAGAACATTAGATAGTGCCCAGCAGAATTACACCACCACTGAGAAGGAAATGATGACAATTGTTTTTGTATTCGATAAGTTCCGATCTTACTTGATTGGAACAAAGACAATAGTTCACACAGACCATGCAGCGATCAAATAACTATTTAACAAAAAGGATACCAAACCGAGACTGATTCGGTGGATTCTTTTGTTACAAGAATTCGATGTGGAAATCAGAGATAGGAAGGATTGTGAGAATGTGGTAGAAGACCACTTATCCAGATTGGAGTACAAGAAGAATGAGAAAGAGGGTACAGATGTAATCAAGGAGGAGTTCCCCGATGAGCAGCTTTTGCTATTACAAGCTAAATTCTCATGGTACATAGATTTTGTGAATTATTTGGTAGCGGGAGTCATGCCTCCGGATTTATCCTCTTATCAAAAGAAGAAGTTCCTCCATGACATCAAATTCTATATGTGGAATGACCCTTGCTCTTTAAGAGGTGCGCAGACATGATCATCGAAAGATGTGTGCCTCGGGAAGAGTGGGAGGGAGTTCTACAACATGTCATTCTTCACCTTCCTCCGGGGACACTTGTCCGACATGCACTGCGGCAAAGAAAGGTATTACAAAGTGGGTTATACTTGGCCTACTTTGTATAGTGATTGTTATTTGTATGTGCATCGAAAGGTGATAGGTGCCGATGGATGGGGAACATTTCTGACGACATGAGATGCTTATGACCAATGTGATGGAAGTCGAGCTTTTTGATGTGTGGGGATTGACTTCATGGGTCTCTTTCCATTTTCTTCGGTTATTAATATATTCTCGCTTGCGATGGAGTATGTATCTCGATGGGTTGAAGCGATTCTCATCACAAAACGAATGACGCGCAAGTAGTGATGCGGTTCTTAAAGAAAAATATATTCGCTCGGTTTGGATCCCCGAGAGCTTTGATTAGCGATGGGGGTCACACTTTGTGAATAAATTGATGAGCAATCTACTTGCAAAGTATGGGGTTAAGCACAAAGTGGCATTAGCGTACCATCCGCAAGCAAATGGGCGAGCTGAGGTAGCCAATCGTGAGATCAAGCAAATTCTAGAAAAGACAGTGAGTGTAAATCGCAAGGATTGGGCTATGAAGTTAGACGATGCGTTATGGGCATACCGGATCGCATTTAAGATACCATTGGGCACATCGCCTTATCGCTTAGTATTCGGGAAATCGTGTCACTTGCCCATGGAATTAGAGCACAAAGCATTTTGGGCTATAAAGAAGTTCAATTTTGACTTCAAAATAGCGGGTGAAAAGAGGCTATTGCATTTGAATGAGATGGAAGAGTTCCGAGATGAAGCCTACGAGAATTTCCGAATTTACAAGGAGCGCACCAAGAGATGGCATGATAGGATGATTAAGAAAAGAGAGTTTTTCCGAAAAATTCAAGTCTCGGTGGTAGGGGCCGTTCGTGATTAAGAAAGTGTTAAATCTTCCAGAATAGTAGAATTGTTGTCTCGGGATGGGGAGACATTCATGGTGAATGGCCGAGGATTAAGCACTACTTTCATAGAGATCAAAAGGAAGAGGTATCATGCCTCACCTTACGGGAGCCATGATCGAGTTATACGAGCATCAAGCTATAAATATTAAATTTAGCGCTTGTTGGGAGACAACCCAATGGTTTGTTGTATAATTTTTTTGTTTTTCCCTTTATTAGTTAGGATTTATTTTCTTTTCTTTATATATAAAAAAATTGAAAATATCGGATTTTGTATGGCACCACGCATGGCAGGCATGTGCCATGCGCATGGCCCGTCGCGTCTTTGCGAGTTTGAAGCGAGGCTATGGCATGACGTATGGGTAGCCCGTGCGTGAGGTGCATGGCCCGTCGTCCTGTCTTCTACCGAGACGTTAAGAAGGCCGCGAACCAGGTATGATTTTCACTTCAAAAAAAAATCCCTTGAGCCCTAAATCGAAAAATCTCTCATCCTACCTCAAGAAAATTGACCCATTCACTTGGTTTTCACTACAAAACTCGTCCCCCTCACTAACCACACACGAATTGAGCACACACACTTGCTTTGGGTTGAGATTTTGGTTGAAGGAAGCGCCTAGGGTTTTAAATTCACCTCTTTGCTAATTTTCGAGAAATCCGGTAAGAACTTCAAGTTTTTGTTCGAATGTTTTTGTAGATTATGGATTAGGTTTTATATGTGGTGCATGTTTTGATGATTTTTCCATGTTTTACTTGTATTATTCTATCAGGCATATTATCGAACACCTTGGGGGCTTGTTGAATTGAGGTATATGTGGTTGATTTGATGATGAATCTTGCATGAGCTTGAATGTTTAGAGTGTTAGTGGCTATGATTCTCTCAGAATTGCATTGTTATTTAGGCTTGGGAGCTTAATTGTTGATTAAATTGTAGGGAAGAGACATTATGCCTTATATGAATTGGTTGGCTTGAATTCATCTTGTTCTTGTTATACTTGGCATGTTCGGAATCTCACATTTGTTTTGCTAGGTACAGACTTGAACAATGGTCGAACGAAGAAACCTTCAGGGTAGGGGAGGCCGCAGCCGCACCATAGGAGGTGCATCCGGATAGCCCTACGACTTACGGAGTTGTTCTTACTGTGGACAATGACTTGGAGCGATGAAGTAAACTGATCACCCAAACATTGGCACCGACGCGGTACACCGATGATGAGTGTACCCAAGCCCTTGGGATACACGGTGATGTATGACAGTTATTTGAAAGAGTCGGGTGGACCACGTTCATGCAAGGGAGATGGCCGACATACAAGAAACTCATGCTCGAGTTCCTCAGCACACTTGACATATATGAAAGAGAGGAAATTACGAGCCCGTTGAGGTCCATTTTCAGCTGGGCAACGAGCATAGACGTTTATCTATCGCCCAACCCAATGCCATTTTCGGGGTACCTACTGACGCCCCTTACAAAAATGCAGAACGTTATAACCAATATGAATTCTGGCGATTATTGGTTCAAACGCCGGAGACAGACCCAATGCTCTATGAGGCGCGCGACTAAAGCATCATCGATCCAAAACCCCATTTTCAGATATATTTAGAAGGTCACGGCTTACTCTGTCTTTTCCCAGCACAATAATGGGGGTATGCAAGTCCGAGAGCTATATCTATTGTGGTGTATGCTAACCCGTACCCCCTACAACACGACAACCCATTTTGCAGAACATGTTGAATTTGTGGCCAAGCAGACAAATGGTATAATTTTGATTGGGGGGATGATCACTCCCATTTCTCGGCATTTTCGTGTTGATTTGAGAGGTTTAGAGCCAATCGAGGGTAGTAGGAGGATAAACATGGCGGCCCTATGCGAAATGAAAATTATAACGGAAGAAGAGGGCATGACCCTCTTCCAACAAAAGGTCGGAACCACCTTCCCACTTCCTAACCCGCCACTCATGACTGTAGCCAAAATGAATGATCACGCTAATTGGTTGATGAACTCTGAGGCGCAAACCAGAGTTATGGAGGCCATGCTTGCACCGAAAAAGGCAAAGGACTCCGGGTTGCCTGATGAGGATGAGTTGGTGGTTGAGGCGATGGAGTATGACCGACATGAGAGGGGTTTTGAGCAAGGGTTCCTCCAAGGGGTGCCCGACATACCTAAGAGCTCTCACCAGGGTGAGGAGCGCGGGGGCCGATTACCATGACAGATTATTTGCTCTTAAGGAGAGCATGCGTCGCACCGAATGACTTCCCGCAAAGACTTAATGAGTTTCATGCTTTCGTGGATGGAACAAGAGCAAAGGCACATGGCGCAAGAAGAAGAGGGACTGGAGATGATGCGGATGATGCATCGATACATATGTGGCACATCTCCCGGGGCCACTTTCCGTCGCTACCCCCTCGAGTCAGTCAATTCCACACTTTTCTTTGAAATTCTATCTTCTCTTCTATGCGATATAATTCCATTCAAGTTTGGGGGGAGAGATAATTATTTTGATTTGAAGGGTGTGGCAAAAAACAAATACATATATATATATATATGCATTCATATAGTTGCATTTAGAGCATGTAGGTTGCATTGCATTAGACGCATGTTTTCAGTTTTAGCACGTTTATTGCTTTAGCACGTTTATTGCTTTACTAGGTCTTTAGGGAGTGAGTTGACCGTTTTAGTGGTGTTTGTTGTGACCTTGGGAGAATATTTGAAACAGTTTATGTTGTTTGGAATTGGGTGTTGAGTGTGAGTTGATCATGTTGAGAATAGATGATATAGAGCATGTGAATATTGAAAACATGGTTGTTATGCTTTGAATTACGTAATTGCAAGCCTGTGAGCTTTGAGCCTTTACTGCTTTCATATTATGCAGTCTTGTTTGTTTATTGAGTGTGTCATTCATGTTGATTTAAATTCTAGAACTTGCTCTAGTATCTCTCACAAAGCCACATGTTGTATGCGATTTATGAAAATGATTTAAGGCCATTTTTGTTAAGCCTTTTGCCTACCTAATGACATTGAATTTCCCTAGTTAGTCAATTTGAGCCCGTTGCCCGATTTTTGATAAGCCACATTTCAAGCCTTAACTTGATATATCTATTATCCTAGACTTGAGCATATAACATTGAGTAAGGGGATTGAATAAGGTTGAATGGTAGGATGTCGGGAATTTAGATAATTGAGCAAGTATTGGTTGATGGGAATAAAAGAAGAAAGAAAAGGAGGAAAAGAGAGGATGAATACTCATATAAGAGTCGGAAAAAAAAATCAACTTTAGAAGTGAGTTGGCTTTGAATGAAATTGTAGACTGGGATTGGTGATGTGAGGCGAAAGAAAGTGGAGTTTATAAAAGAAAGGAAAAAGGGAAGAAAAGAAATATGAAGAGTTGATAGTAACGAGAAGTGATTAGGGTAGCATATTGGGATTGAATGAAAACAATTGATTGAATGAAAGATGTGCTTACCAAAAACTTATACGCTGAGTTTGAGTCACTTTTTCCATATTTCCCTACTCCTAACCAAAGAGCCCTCATTACAACCAAAAGAAAAAGTCCTTTTTGATTTGCATACATTCGAGTGGCGGAGATATGAGACGATTTGCACGCTTATGGTAATTCTTCAATATTGATATGATTTGAGCGAATACACATCCTTTATTATTCTTGAGAGAAGAGTATACACTTGATCTGTGAGAGTCGTGATTCGAAGCATTCACCATGGTTTTAATTGACTTGTGCTCTGTGTTAGATGTTCGAGGCTTGGTTGACTTATTGCTTGACGTCTATGGATAAATGGCATGAATTATAATGTGTTGTTCTTGTTTTACCTTTTATTACTCTCATTTGTGTTTTGTCTTGTTTATAAAGTGTTGACCGGGACTGTCAACAATTTAAGTTTGAGGGTTTGATTGTTATGAGTGTTTCATGTAATTTGGAGCTTAATTGTGGTTAGAATAAGTTGAAATGCATGCATTACTTGAGTAAAATGGGCTATATTCTTGTAAGGTGGAAATGGTATTATGCTTTGCTCGTTTTGTAGGAATTAATCGATATATGGAGTATTTTGGTGACAATCGGAGTATTGCGGTAAAGGAACGCCAATAATCGAGCTAATGTATGATGTTCGGAGTTGAATCAAGAAGAAGTCAGACGAACCAGGCAAGAAACAGAAAGAAATGAAGAAGATACGTCGTTAGTAGGGGCGCACGGGCAAGGTGTGCGTCTATAGCACGGCCCGTGCACAATCACCAGGAAGACGAGCTGCTCTGGCAGACGCACGGGCTGGTCGTGCGTAAAGCGCATGGCCCGTGCGTCAATTCATCGAAGGACTATCTCTACGGCCTGACGCACGGGCTAGTCGTGCGTGAGGTAGAATCCATATTTGCTTTGAGAATATCTTGGCACCTTTGATGCAGTTAACCAGATGTTCTCTGCTTGGGCAAATCATCCCTTTTAGTGTTCGAAAACATCAAGAAACGTGGATCCCATCGGAATCGGGTACTGTGAAGATAAATGTGGATGCTTCAATCATGGAAGAAGAAGGATTGGGAATCGGGGTCATTATTCGGACGACGGGGAAGTTGTCAAAACATTCTCACGTTTAATGCCCATAGTATATGAAATGGAGACGGCGGAAGCATTCACTTGCAAATAAGGTCTTCTTCTAGCCCGGGAAATGCAACTGCAAAAGGTGGTCCTAGAAACGGATAATATATCCTTGTTCCACAAATTGATGCGTCAGACGGAGGATTATTCCCACCTGGGAAACGTTCTTTCAGATGTTTTTGATATTCTTTCTTTTTTTGAGTCATTTTGTTTTAGTTTTGTTAAGAGGTCGGGAAACTCTATTGCCCACCACTTAGCATGTCATGTATTTTGTTTTCGAGCACTGAGCCTTTCATAGGGGATATTCCCAGTGATCAGGCAAACTTGGTTATTTTGGAGATGTCCTCCTAATTTATAATATAATATTTTCCTAAAAAAAAAGAAAATGTGCCAACTTTCTTTTGAATTGAATAGAACTTTGACCGAAGTTGGGTGCTTGAGTTTTCATTTCTTCTTCTGGGCCCGTGTTCAAAATGAATTGTCTTACACCTATGCATTACCCAATAAACCTCGAGTTGGGTTGTGCTTTGAATGTCTTTGTCTAAAACTTAAGTTGAACGGATATAACTAAGAAAGCCCAATAAGTGCATATGCCTTTAAGATCCAGATCGATGCGGGTCACTTGAAAAGTTCAAGAACCCATTAGATTTTACAATATTGAGTTTGTTATATTGACGTTGAAACTCGAACTATTATTGTAAGTTGGTTATTACCGATTAATGATATGTTGTTTTGGAAAATTTGACATAAATGAATCATTTCACCGTGAGATTCGCCGACTTTTCATCAAAATGGTGATGGAGAAAGATCATAGCTTTGGCCTTGTTTTGTGGTGATTCACTATTCTCTTCTTTAATAGTATCACTCAAACTATTAGCATCTAAATGAATTTTAACATCTAAAACTCATGACATAATTTTTTCAAGCAATGTCAAAGATTCATAGGCAATAAAATCAAGTTTTGCAAGGTCAACCATAATGATATTTGTATAACAAAACGCACAAAACATACCACACTTATTAAAAGTGTTGAAAATTGGCTAGATACTCGTGTTGTATATAATCTCGTCTTTATATACTATATTTAGAGGTATGTTTATTTTTATAATATTTGTACTGATAGCAAAATATGTGATTTGTGCATAGTGAAAGTGTGTGCGATGAAAATAATTACAAAATCAAATAAATGAGAGAAATAAAATTAACCTTACAGGCAAAACAATTGATGCATATCGAATCGGATGCATTTGGCAATGGGAGTGTTATTAACACCCTTAAAATCTCTTAATACACCATTTTTCTTAATACACACCCACCTCCCTTTTTAAAATAAACCTATTTACTTAATACACTCCAAATATTTCCCAGTTTACCCTTTTCTCAACTAAACTCCAATTCTTCCATATTCATTTTCTTAACTCCCGTCATTTTCGCCAAAGAAAATGCATCATATATATTTACCGCACAACCTTTAAATCTTTGTTTGATGATATATGTATAAGGCAAAAATTTGATTCAGAAAAAGGAGTAGAACAAAATTCAATCTAGAAAAGTCAAGCACACACTTTTTGTAATTTCCCAATGCAGAAGAACAAAATTCAATCTAATAGAGTCCAATCCCATAAGAACTATTGATGTAGTAACAGACTAACAATACTCATCCAATTCCAAGAAACACTAAGTGGCTAAATTATATTAATAAATACTTATTTTCTCGATTTTTTTATTATCGTTGATTACAGATTTTGAGTTTGCTTATTTGCCATTAATAACTGGAGAACTATTTATATGGATTCTCGTATAAACTGGATAGGTCTCAAAAAAGATTTGGTGCAATTTTAAGATTTGTAAATCTCTTTGCCAGAACTCCTTTTTTTATTTACAAAAGAGGAGATGAAGAAGAACTTGGGCGCCGGGAAGGAAGATTGAAAGAAGAGGGTGTATTTACAGATTTTTGTAGTGTATTTAGAGATTTGGTAGGTACTAAGGTAATTTAATTTTTTTAGATGATGATATTTTTTTGTAATTAAGGAAAAGGGTGTATTAATAGATAGATATTGGGGGTAGCGCATCCCTTTGGCAATTTGCGAAAAAAATATTGAAATGTGAGAAATAATGGTGCTAAAATGTTCACATATTTGGCAAATTGTCTTGTAACATTTTAGTCAATGCTACAATCACATTATTCAATTTTATAAGGTACACATGGTATTTGTTTGACAATTTAATATTTATCCCACATTCATCACACATTTTATCAATCATATTATATCCCACCCAACAAAGTAACGAGGCAAAGACCTAAACTTCAATTTATATACTTCATGAAAGATCCTTGGACTTAGGCAAATCAAGAATCATGGAAACCAAACCACAACCACAATCCCGCCCCAATCCCACCCTCCTCCACAGCCTGATCAAGCTCGACACCGCCGTATCCCTCCACCTTTACACATTCTTCCAACCCATTCTCCCTTTCTATCTCCTAAAATCACTCGAACTCTCCGGCGATGGCCGCCTCTTTTTCCCCATTACCATCTCCATTCTCTTCCTCACCACCCCCATCGCCGCCCTCACAACCACCCCTACCCCCGCCACTCTTCTCCTGATAAACCTCCTAATAGGACTGCATTTAGACATTCTCCTAGTTTGCTTGATAAAGCACCTCATCCAGCGCCCCCGCCCTGTTTACAACAAGCATATGTTCCGGTCATTTTCCGTTGACCACTGGTCTTTCCCCAGTGGCCACGCTTCCAGAGTCTCATTCGTTGCCATGTTTTGTTTCTTCTATGTTAATCAAATTAGTGAAGTTTTGCTCGTTGACTTTTTGAATTTTGATGCTGCGAGCTGGATTGTGGAACATTTTGTTGCGGTCGTGGGGATGTGGGCCGCGATTACGTCGGTTTCTAGGGTTCTTCTTGGCCGGCATTTCGTGCTTGATGTTGTCGCTGGGGCGTGTTTGGGTGTTCTTGAAGGGGTTCTGGTGTTTCGAGTTTTTAACTATGAGAACATGAGGTCCTGGTTTAGATGACATCTGCTGAGAAGTAAGTTTCTCCAATTTTTTTGGATTTTTCCATGATTATTAGTGTAAAATTTGATTTTTGTCCTGAGCAAAATCGAACTTAGTTTATGAAGTCAGTGGATTATGAAGATATATGGTTTCTTTTGTATTTCCTGTAATGTTTATGCAATGCTGTTGATTGCTTTTGTTGAAAATTATTCAGTTGGTTGTTTGTGAAGCATTAACAAGCAGTTTTGTGGGGAAAGGCTTTAGGATTAGTATTATGGATTTTAGAAATTTTTGAGATTAATAAATAAATTTGACATGCTTTAAGCACGGCCCTGAAACCGATTTAGTAGCATACAATCATACATCACCTTTCTCTTTTCCACTCGTATGAACCAGAATTATAGACAAGGTAATATGGTGCAAATGTGAGAGTATGATGTGTGGAAAGTGTAGCTAAAATGCAGCATTGCAAAAATAACCTAACATGTGATGTTTGGGTAAGGGAGATTTTGAAAATCCTAGAAAAATGTAACCATACTTTCTGTACCTGTTCATTCTCAACGAAAAAGATGCTTATTGACTACAGAAAATTGAGAGGAGGAAAAAATGAATTTGATTGAAAATTTGATATGGGAAGGATAGGATGAAAAGTGCTATTTGAGTTAAGCTTACAACAACAAACTAAGCCTTAATCCCACTACGTGGGGTCGGCTATACGGATCATATCGCGCCATCGTTTACGGTCATAAGCCATATTTTCATTTATTTCTAGGTATAACATGTCTTGTTTAATAGCTTCTTTCCAAGTCTTTTTAGGCCTACTTTATGAATTTCCATTGCAACAAAAACATTTGGATGTCACCTTGTTTTGTTATAATCTCCAAAGAAACATGAATGTATTGGGGTTAAACAAGGATCCAAATATGTAGAATCAGTTCTAATACTATTCCAAGCTGTAGCCAAAAAAAAAAGATTGTCCATTGGGAGCTAATTTGCAATTCATGGTATCTTGACAGTCCTGCTTAATGGGAATTTGACCATTTAACCTGTCTTGGTTCAACATTTCCATCTTTCCAGAAAAGACACACTGGAACTAATTCCATCTGTCCATTACTGACAATGGTCAAGCCAAAAAGTTCCCCTTTCCTTCACCCAAAGTCCAAAATATATGCTGCTGCACTTCATGTCCGACTTTGCAAAGTCTCTTCCAAACTGAACTGTCATGTGGAGACACTTTCACTAAACCTGGAAACCTTCCTTTAAAGTTTTTGTTCATTAAGAATTTTTCACAGGACTGAATCTCCACTTAAGATTGAAAGGAAAAGGCTCAAAACAACTGAAGAAAAAGCTAATTTTGTAGCATACTTAAGAAAATAAAAGTGAAATGATCTCCTGGCCCATATGTATAGGCTTACGTAACTGAACATGTAAATAAAATCAACTTCAATTGGACAACATAATTAATATAGAATCCTTACTAAATAATTAATTGCTTAATAGTATCTTTCCCCTATTCTTCCCTATAATTTTTCCTTGAGTAAGAAAAACTTTTCAGGGTTGTCGCTCTCGCCCTTACTTTCGTTGCGGCACCTTCTACTCGAAAAACAGGACCACTCGGCTCACAATAGTTAAAGAATAGGACTTTCTACAGGACTTTGAGCATATTTTTCTGGTGAAGCTGATTTTAGTTGGAACTATCATCCATCATGTTGTAAGAGTAAGTGTTATTAGTCAGGCAGTCAAGCATTAATATTACATGTCTAAGGACATTTTAACAAGATATGAGACTCTATGGATAACATAATATATATGCTGAATGATAATCCATTTTGGATAAGCAATAAACAACACTCGTAGGGCTAAAATAGAGATTGTACTTATCCACGTAACCTAGGACTTGAATGTGGTTGAGTGATGAGTTTGAATCCCCCTAGCGCTGACTTAGCAAGTACTGTTTCAAAACTACTGCTATCAATGATAATTCTGCGTACTTTCACCTTATAGAATAATGTTTGAAATCATAAGATGCACATGGACATGGAGGATATTTAGAACATTGAGATTAATCTACAATTTGAGAACTGAAGGTAGTAAAATAATATATGTTTTTTATAATTAATATCAAGAAGAAGAAAGTCGAGATTTTATTTAATCACCAACATAAATTTTCTCCAATTTTCAAGCTATTGAACATGGTCATAACAGTTGAATATAAATTAATCCAAGTGTATTTACAGTTAATGAACATCCATTTAATCAGTTAAAATTTCATTGTATGTTATCAACCTATTAAATTGATTATGATTTAACCCACTAAGTAAACATTATATTAACCAAACAAGATTCATTGTTGTTATATTACCTTAATTATATGTATTCTATGAATCATATTCAAATAATCGTCCTTGGCTAAAAGACACATTGTCTTACCTCTTCCAAAATCTTGAATTAGTTACAATTACCTTGACAAGGTGATAGAAAAAGTGTTGCGGAGGGCATGGGGTTGAAAATTCTGTTCAAATTATTATTTTCACTGTGTTGCAAAAGGATCCTTTACTATTTGCTAAGTCAAACTTTTAATTTTCTTAACTAAATTGTTATAAGAAACTAGATTATATTTTTTATTTGATTATGTAAAAATGGCAATGTAATAGACTAATTGTTGTGTACTAAATTTTATGGGTAAAGAAGAAGATATATAACCATCAAAAAGACATGTAACAAACTCCAAAATCCAAATTCAGATAGCCACACATATATAACCAAATTTCAAATTTAAGCTTGCTTAGAAAAATACAATCCATGTTTAAACACATACAATTTGCTAATAAAGTCCCAAACTTAAAGTTCAATTTAAACTTTGAATTAGCACATTTGTTTTTCACTTGATCTCTTTCATCCATGCAACATGCATTTCCTGAACCATGCTTTGTTAACCTCAACCTTTATTATGACCTTCATCAAAAAGTTCTTCCAGATAATGTAGCATTACACTTGTAAGTATATCCAAATCTAGAAAAATGAAAATAAGTGTCTTTAAGAGAAAAGGTAAAAAGTAGCGGACACCTAACAAAAGTAAATCCATAAAAAAATATATAATTTTTTTTAGAAAATTAAAAAAAAATGTGGCCATTTGATTCAGTTGGTTTTTGGGATCTTACTGAGTAAAGACAGTTTAACTGGGTTGTTAGTTATTTATAGCCAAACGGACGACATTGACCACTCGTACATGATTGAACCGATTGCGGATAGTGATATATGACAAAATAGGCACCCTAAATTTGCTCTAGTAGGGCGTTGTCACGCAATGCCTTTACGATCGATTTTTCGCCATCCGCCGGGAAAAGGCTCACCATTGAACGAAATCCATCGCTGCAATCACCTAAAGATGATTTTAGAATGATGTAGAAGAATCTGAATGTTCTAGAAGAGTCTAGAAGAATGCTGGAATGTTCTAGAACATTGTAGAAGAGTCCGAAATATTCTAGAAGAGTCTAGAATACTATAGAAGAGTCTAGAATATGATAGAATAATGTAGAACATTGTAGAATAGTCTAGAATGTTATAGAGTAGTATGGAACTATGTAAAGATTGTAGACTAGAGTGGAGATTTATAGAATACTTGTAGAATATGTAGGAATCATGTGGAGAGTTCTAGAGAACTTCTCCCAACCGTTGATCAATGAATCACCACCGTCCATTAAGGAGGTGGAGTAGTATAAATAGGTGTAGGGACCTCATTTGTAACCAACCAAGCATTGTAACCAAGTGTGAGTGAATATAAGTGTTCCTTTCCTAATTTTCTTGTGTTTATTACTTAGCCATCTTCTTACACTTCTTCACACACAAACACGTGGGAGAGGTCGACTTAGCTAATCGCAAGGGGCGATTGAAGGAGCTAAGGCCGCACGGTTCGTTGTTGAGGGAACAAGTTCGTGGCAGGTGTTATCGAGCCCTGTTTGGGGCGAAGTGTTGTGAATAGTACGCGATGGCGGTGAAGACATCAGTGTCGTGTGACGAGAACCGCGGGAGGGAACCAAAGGCGGACACGAGAGAAAGGAAGCGTGACCAAAGTAAGGCGCGAGAGGGGGCGTCTTTGGAGCACGTTGTAGTAGAGATGGGAGAACGACTTGAACGGGTCGAACTTACTCGTCGAGACATCGAGGGCCATGTTCTCGAGCGGATAGATTCCCTAAAGGAAAATATCCAAACCACGTCTTGATGTCAACACCACACATGAGAACGGCTTGCGAAGTTGGAGGCAAGGATGATGGATGCTATTCGGACCTTACAAGCAAGATTGAGGGGATGCGAGAAGATCTTGCTTGTCAAAAAAGGTCGTTGCTAAGCGGGGAGCTAAGATCACTACAAAAGTCAAGGGTGGACTACCCTGCCCAACGGGTTTTAATGGCGTCGGGCTAAAGCGTTGAAAACTTCTTTTGGCAAATGGAGCGATACTTTGGGACTCGACCTTACCGATGAAGCATCGAAGGTAAGAACTGCTATTCTTTACCTTACTGATACCGCTACTTTATGGTGGCGTAGAAAACATGCCGACATAGAACGAGGTGTTTGTCGAATTGATACTTGGGATGAATTCAAGAGAGAGCTTAAACGGCACTTCTACCCAGAAAATGTCGTTTATGTTGCTCGAAGAAAAAAATGCGAGAGTTGAAACATAGGGAGATATTCAAGATTACGTGAAAGAGTTCACAACCCTTATGCTTCAAATCCCAAACATGTCGGATGAGGACCTTCTTTTCTACTTTGTCGATGGACTTCAACACTGGGCCAGACAGGAAGTACAACGTCGAAATGTTAGTACATTGGATGAAGCTATCGCGGTTGCCGAGTCTCTCATCGATTATCAAAAGCTTGGAGCTTCTATGAGAGAGGAGAAAAAGAGGGACTCTTCTGATGAAGAAGAAGAGAGACACGGGCGTTATAAGATTTCTCCCACAGACAGAGATAAGCATCCTTCCCTAAAGAATATGAGGCCAAGAAGACCACTTTTACGCCAAAGGAGGATGCTACATGTGCAAAGGACCACACCCCATACGCGACGTCCTAAGTTAGGAACTTTGCATGCCGTGGTGGAGGAACATGGTCTTTGAGGAAATAACACCCGAAGAACCAAGTAGGATTGAGCATTACAACTTAATGCTCTTAAGACCAGAGATGTGTCTACTACATCAAGCAAGGAGCTAATGTACGTGGAGGCACATATCAATGGAAACCTACCAAAGTGATGGTAGACACTGGAGCTTCAAACAACTTTATGGATGTTAATGAAAGCAAGAGACTAGGCCTACAGTGGGGAAAAGGGGACGGATGGATGAAGGCGTCGCAATACGAAATCCATACCCATTAAAGGTACGTCTTAAGCTGTTGATCTCTGCCTTGGCGCTTGGAAGGGCCAAGCAAACTTTTCAATAATTCCGTTGGATGACTACAAGGTAGTGCTTGGGATGGACTTTTGGCGCAAGGTATATGCTATTCCCATACCTTTCCTCAACAAAACATGTGGATTCTTGACAAGCATTTATCTTGTATAATACCTGCTACCACCGTGAGCATCGAGATACAAAGAAGCTAAATTATTTCTCTCGTCGTCAGAAGAGAAAGAAGTCGACACGTGATATGAGTACGGCGACGAGGGCGTCGCCAGATCGGGTGGGGGAGAATGTCACACAGTTGGCCTTTACGACTGATTTTTCGCCATCTGCCGGGACAAAGGGGCTCACCATTGAACGAAATCCATCGCAGAATCACCTAAAGATGATTTTAGAATGATGTAGAAGAATCTGGAATGTTCTAGAAGAGTCTAGAAGAATGCTGGAATGTTCTGAAGAGTCTAGAAGAATCGGAATGTTCTAGAACATTGTAGAAGAGTCCAAATATTCTAGAAGAGTCTAGAATACTATAGAAGAGTCTAGAATATGATAGAATAATGTAGAACATTGTAGAATAGTCTAGAATGTTATAGAGTAGTATGGAACTATGTAGAAGATTGTAGACTAGAGTGGAGATTTATAGAATACTTGTAGAATATGTAGGAATCATGTGGAGAGTTCTAGAGAACTTCTCCCAACCGTTGGATCAAATGAATCACCACCGTCCATTAAGGAGGTGGAGTAGTATAAATAGGTGTAGGGACCTCATTTGTAACCAACCAAGCATTGTAACCAAGTGTGAGTGAATATAAGTGTTCCTTTCCTAATTTTCTTGTGTGCTTATTACTTAGCCATCTTCTTACACTTCTTCACACACAAACACGTGGGAGAGGCTGACTTAGCTAATCGCAAGGGGCGATTGAAGGAGCTAAGGCCGCACGGTTCGTTGTTGAGGAACAAGTCCGTGATGCTTGTCCCTATCTATCCCAATAGGCGAAGTGCTTAAACTATTTGATGGCAATGTATATATGGAAGTTCGATGTTTATCCATACGTGTGCAAAAGTTAATAAAAGTGGTAAATTTCATATGGGGGATGACTTGCTAAAATTCACAAATTGAATAATGTCCCTTCAAAACACATCCATAATCAAGATGTTGAAAGCTTATGTTTTGTAAAGTACTATCGGAATTTATCCTAGGCACAACTTGGTTAATGAATCAAAAATAGAGTTGTTGCTGTTATGCCTCAAGTATGGATTAAAGCATTCCATGCATAAGAAGATAATGTACTTTTGAGGGTATGTTTGAAACAAATTAATATTTTGGAGGAACATATGAGCAAATAACTTATGATGAATGCTTGATATGTACATGAGGGAAGTTTTTGTATGACTTAGTATCTAGCATTGTGCTAGAAGTTTATAGCAAAGACGCAGCTCAATTATTAAACTTTCTAATTAGCCTAAGCACCACGTGTTGTTTATGCCTTATACCCCACCATATTGGGGCTTTTCCATGGGTAGAAGGGAAGAAAAACCTTCAGCACACAACAAAAATAAGGCGATAGAGGACAACCTTGTCGCACTCACTTGAGGAATTACCTTCCCAAAATCAATACATTTCTGTCGAAATCCCATTTTTTCAATGATTGTCATAAGAAATGACCATCCCACACGGGCATAAGCTTTAGTCATAGACTCATTAGATAGGCAAAGCACGCAAAGATTGAATGGAGAAGTAATGTGAGGGTAGAAGAAAATCACACCCATATATAAGATCAAATGTGTGTCCCCATTGGTAGGACATCTGGTAGGACTGTGGTTTTGGATCTTTGGACAATCTCAATTTTTGTACTCCTTCCACCTGTTAGGTAGGTCAGAATAAGAATGCGCAAGTGTTCTTATACATACAAGATCAACAGTAGCCAAACAGTTACTGCAACATAAACATATTTCAAATATAAGAGCTACACAATACTGAAAACTCATGCTAATAGATTGAAACAGATTTTTCCTCTTTATCATTTCCGAGGAGCAGAGTGCTTTTGTTCATGGTCGGCTCATGTCTTTCGAGACAATCCATACTATTCATAACAGAACTAATGGGAATCAAGGACTAATGGGCATCAAGTTAGACCTAACTAAAGCTTATGACCGTGTGGAATGGTCGCTTCTTACGACAATGATGGAAAAAATGGGATTTCGACAGAAATTGATTAATTTGGTACTTGATTGTGTATCCAGCTTTCAAAATTAATGGGGCCGTCTTTGGGAAGGTAATTCCTCAAAGGGGGTTGCGACAAGGTTGTCCTCTATCGCCTTATTTTTGTTGTGTGTTGAAGGTTTCTCTTCCCTTCTACGCAAGTATGAATCAGATCAATTCAGACTCATTGGAAATTATATTTTGTTTTCTCTCTGACTTTTCTTTCTGGGCATAATATGGAAAAGCTTGTAGGCAACTGAAATGCTACTCTTGTGATGAAAGATTTATGTTTTGAGATTACATTTTAATTGCGATTTTGCACAATTATGGTCAGCTTAGATAGGAGATTGTTGTGTCACCACTCACCAGCGATAAATGCCCTCCGCTTTGTTGATGTGCAGGGGTTCGTTAGATTGGATATGTTAACCAGCTTATGAAAAAATGAAACAACTCTGGAATTCTATTGGCAACTGTTCATGTTGAAAAATCCGTGATTGATTCCTCCTGCTGTAACTTAATTTGTTTTTATTTACTTCCTGGAATAAGAGATTCAGGCAATTCGTTAGCTGATTTCTCACGGGTAGTTTTCCTTTTTAGGAAAGAAGAATCAGTGTGATTGCAGAGATTGCTGAGACTCTGCTCATTTATTCTGTAATCTTAACCAATGGAGCAGATAATTTCAATCTCCTTCTCAAAAATTTTAGTTATACAAGGATGGATCTTTAAATTTCTCTATTTGACACCATTACAACTTACAAGGTTAATTTTTATGTTTCTAGTTTCTATATTACATGGCCTGATTGCAGGGATTCATATTGGGCTGAAGTCCATGACACTTAATATTGGTGAATGTTGCCTGGTTTGGGTCATTGTGTTTTCTATAGAAGAAACGCAAATGCATTTAGAACTTGAAATTTCTCTTTTGTTGGACAGAAATGGGGCCTTGAAACGTGGCCCAATATTATCTTATCCTCCTCCTGGGTCTACGGCTGGAGTAAAAGCTAAGATGACTGTCCTATTTCATAAACACTTCTTATTGGTTGCAAGTTCTTTCGAAATATTTCTGTCATTGACTTTTACGCCCTTCCATTTTTAAGTTCAAAATGTCTTTTTACATCAATCATGCACGAAGTTTGGTGCCTTAAAAACGTTGTTTGATCGCTCCAAGTTTGGTTGTTTCACTTAAATTAGTGCTTGTCAATAATTGTTCACTGAGCAGGCCTTCAATTCTATTACCTTTTATCATTCTTGATGTGACTTTCTCATCATCTTTTGCCTTATTCCTTTCCTGTCACTTGCAATCTGAGTGAGAATTTCTTTTCTTAGCATTGAGGTAGATTTCATTCACAGCACTATTTTTTTGCCAGAATCATAGTTCTTTGTCAGGGATAATTACAATAAACCCCCTGAGGTTTGGACTAATTACAAACGAACCCAGAGTTTTTTGAAAATTACAAAAACCCCATTAAGGTTTGATTTCATCTTACATTTCCCCATTTATAAGAAAAAATATTTCAAAAAACTCTTGATATTTGTAGAAATATATTTTTTTGTAATTAGTCCAAACCTTGGGGCTTATTGTAGTAATTATCCCTTCTTTGTTATTAGTCATTCTTTTAGAGTAACAAATTTTATTGAGTTGACGTGTGATTGACTTGAATACCACGAAATTCTATCTGGGCTACAATTCTGTGTTTCACATTGCTCATCTACGTGCCTCTCATTAGTCATAACAACAAACAGAAAAGACATTGTGGGGGTGGTACTATTAAGCCCTTAAGGAAACCAAAAGAATCCAAGTTCTCATCTCTCTGCAATACATCTCCTGCATGTCCTTAAGTAAAGCTTGTATGGACATCGTTGTTTCAATCTAATTATGAATAAAACTTGTATTTTTTTTAATAATCGAGATTCCATGTTCCCACATGACTAGTCTCGGGGAAACAGTTCATGTAAATCCAGCCCCTCAGGAACTGCCCCGTATAAACCCCACATTGCCGCTTGAAGCCATCAATATTACTTGTTCCACCATTGTGCCCCGAGGGTTCTCTCATGATCGCTGGATATAAAACTTGTATTTGAGAGAGAGAGAGAGAGAGAGAGAGAGAGAGAGAGAGAGAGAGAGAGAGAGAGAGAGAGAGAGAGAGAGAGGTGCATGTATGTGTTTTGAATTTTGGTTTTGCTAAGTGAAATTTCTTGCAATGATTTACATATGTGCAGAAGCTTTTAGGTAGGTGGTCCAGTTCCTAATGCAGTTAATGATGGCTATGTTGATAAGCACTTAATGGGGTCATAGAGCAGGTGATTAAGCAGTGAAATTGGGGTACTACTCACTGTCTTTTAACAAAAATGGTCCCCAAATATTTCATACCATTGCTTTGATTTTTTGACTCTTTTGCATTTGTTACTAGACTTGTGGTTATTACTTATTACCTTGCAGTAAACCATAATTGCAGAACCTGCTACCTCTTGTGTATTGGTTCAGCTTTATTATAGTTTATGTACAATATATTTTAAAAAACTTTGGTAGGTACTTTTAGTATCATCCGAGAGATATTTTTGGGGAGACAATGTGAGTGTTTCCAATTTCCAATCACTCAAAAAATATTTTTCAGCTTTCGGTGAAATGAAGTCATTTTTTAATGTTTGCAAATGCCTTTTGTTTCATTTTAATTTAATCGAAACTAAAAATAAGAGAATGATGTTTTAGATTTTTGATTTTCTTCCTGGTTTGACTTTTACAAACAAATAAACATTTTTACAAATTTTTCACCTAACACTCATCAACTTTCTAACCTATTTGCAAAACTTTAAACTTCTCATTCTAAACTACTTTTACTTCCTTATAAAAATTCCAAAGGCATTTTTGCAAATGCTCCCAATATCTTGAACCGCAACACTATGGCATTATGCCGATTATGAAATCCTATCCTTCGGCATTTCATAATCACAATATTACATTGAACAACACATGTATCAGACACCCGCTCGACATGAAACGAACATTTCACATCATAAAAACGAGCATGTAAAAGGGATCGGGCGCGGTCATGGTCAAACATTGGTGGCCTGTGATTGTGACTACACTTTGATCCCAACGGAGATGTACAGTGAGTCTCCCCCCAATATTTAATCTCGTGAAGTCTGAAAACAAACCCAATGTCTGAATTGAGGCTGTGCAAATGAATGAATGAATGATCTGGTCCCCGCCGGGGTTTGTATTGACGATATATATATATATATATCTTGTGTGGGAATGTGACCGAGTTTTGGACACATGCCAATCACCATGAAGGTAAAAAACAAGCACTGTCAATTACTACTGGATCATATCTTTTGGGGCTGTCAATAATTATTAGCAGTGTAAGTGTTAGCAGAAGTAGTGAAGCAGAAAACATGGGCAGAGAGGGATTCAGTAGAAATAAATCACAAATGACACAAAGAGAAAGGGATGTGTGGAAATTGATGAATTCAAACATATTGACCAATGTGGATCAAAATTGCAATTGATTTTTTATTTTTATTTTTTTTTCTCTTGTTTTTTCATTTGTGGGATCCCCTTGAACATAACTTTTAGAAAGTTTATGAAAATGAAATTGTAACATCGTCCACAAGGACCACAACTCATGTTTTTGAGTTTGAATCCGAGTAATATGGGTCTTGTATGGTATGTTTCAAGTCAATTTCCAGAAAGAATGAATTTTGAGAATTTATCATGTCTTGTGTGAAAATCGGAATTGTTTTTGAATGAATTAAGGAGAATTAAATTTTAAAAAGTTCGGAAATAAAAATATCTGGTTGAGTAGTTTTGAAATATTATTTCATGTGTATAATAATTTGAAAAGTTGATGGTAGTGGGGTTCATTTTTAATATTTTAATTTGAATATATAATTTTATATTTGTAAGATATTAGGTGGTGGGCCCCGTATAACCGATGAAACAGGATGAGAATATTGATTGATAAGAATGTATGATCGTATAGGGTTGAAAGTTGAAATTTTCGATTTGGGACGTTTTATATGAAAAGTTTCCATTCGAAAAATTTATACACAAACATATATAATTCTGTTTTTATGAATAGTTGGAAAATAGAAATGTGTATTTGGAAATATAAACAAACAATGCGTCTGTGTTTTTTTGACAACGGTATAGTGATATCTATGTATATTAGATAAATTATCGGTTCCATTTCATTAAGATTGTGATATTCATTGTGTATATATATTTCATTATTTCTTATGTTCTTGCCTTCTTGGCTGGTTCAAACAACTTTTCTTAATTTTAGTACAGTGTTGACCAAACACTGTTGTCTTTCTATTTTGCCCAGTTAATATCTTGATTCTGTGAAAAAATCAATGAGTTGGAATAATTATTAGTCGAAGATAAAGATGGCAGGATAAGACCTTTGGTATTAATTATTGAGAATCATAGATGATTAAAAATGATTAAAGTTTTGATGCTTTCTTGTTCTCGTCCATTGATCACAAAAATGAGTTTGACAAAATAGCCTGATTAGAACAAACCCAAATCTGATTAGATACCTACCTTTAAAAAAGACATTTATTTAACAATTACTAATATATACTTCTGAAGTTGAAAACCCTATTTGTAGAGCCCCTATAATTAATTAATTAGTGCTTACCATACTTTGATGGCATCGATCTGCGGAAAGCAACAAGATTTATTTGGTTACATATATATATATATATATATATATATATATATATGGAAGACCATACAACCATCCATGTTTTTTGCATGCATCTTTATTCTCGATTTCTTTTTTCTTTTTGAAAAAGAAGAATAGCATTACTTGTTCGAATACAGAAACAACCAATTACAAATATTGGCAGGGGATTAACATCCCACTCCATGACACCAGATATAGAGTCATAAAAGTCAACACGATTCTTAGCCCAAAATAGAGTCAAGCAGAAAAGCATGGGCAACACGATTCGCTAACCTCCTAACTAAAATACAAGACACCAAAGGCAACTCTTTTAACAACCTTATACAATCATCAATAACACAGTTAACATAAGACTGATCTGACGACAGGCCCCTGATTGTCGACTTCGTAAGTTTGTTTGATGCATTTTAGTGCTTTCTTTGTTACCAAAATAAAAAAAATCAATTTATCTACGGAAAATTTGTATGTAAATATTAAGATAATTGTAAAGTGTATGTAAAATAATTGTATATTTACCAGTAAGATCTAAAATTATTGGTGAATTATACAGTATTTCTATCAGTAAATTTAAAAATTGTTGGTGATTGTCAGTAATTGGTCAGTATAATTTGGGGAGACAATACTTTCTATTTTATAGATAACTGTAAAATTTAGTGACAAAATCATTTATGTTGGTAAATTCTATTGGTAGACTGAATTTACTTCCTATTTAATGACAAACAAGATGAAAATCAACGAATTAAAGTAACTAACACTTTTCGCTATACTTGGTCAATTCCATTAGCACGCTTAATCACAATCAAGAACGAAAGGATACGCTTTTATAGAATCGAGATCAAGATTGTGTCATTATCACTTCTTAATCGCAAAATCAAGATTGACTGATAACGAGAATTTGGTGCTTTTTATCACTCTTCAAAATCTCAATGATTAGTGGGTGCACCTAATTAACATGCCTAGCACATAGGCACTCCTAGCTAGAAACCAATTTTAAGTCACAAAAATCTTTCTATATTACGTGAGATGATTAATGATGTCGATTAATATTTTTCCCCATTTTTTCTCCTAGAAATTTAATGTTTGTTCAAAATGCTTTTATCAGCATTTCTCTACGTTGACGTATGGATTTGTAATTTCTTGTGTGTTAAACAACAATATATGGCTCTTATGGGTTAATAACTTTCAAGATTAATGTAAAGAGAATGAAAACTGTAGAATATGCAAATTGTGCCGACCTGGGACGAGTCAGACTTAATATTCCTTTTTATTTAGCTCAGAAGCTTTTATGCAATAAATATATTTTGGATACAAAAAAAAACTGCAATTAGAAATGGAACCAGAACCTTTTTACAATCATAAATAATGATATTTATAGTGGAAGGAATATCATATCGCCTATGTTCTAGTGGCATGAGTAACTATAATTAGGGTGATAATTCCTTGTCAATAGGCCAACTGACACCCTAATTTTAGAGATATCATGTGTTAGCTAGGCGCTAACTTTTCTGATTCATGTAATTGATAAATGATGTCTGTTATCTGACACCTCTCGGGTACATGTTTCTTCCTCATTAAGTTACACAAGATGACCCAGCGGAACAAATATTTCTGGTCAATCACTTAGTCAGGTCGGTTTAACACAAAGAAACTTCCTTGCGATGTATTCACATGGTCGGTTTACTGAGTTCAGAGGAGGTTGCCATTGTCGGCCTTGCTGTTAGGTCGGGGTATTTTGAGATGGTATTTTCTGTCCTTTGTTGGTACATGTCAGTTCGAATGGAGTCCCATTCACCATGATTTTGACTCTTGTTGTCTTCAGTGGGTCCTTGTGATAGGTGTGAGTTTTGCATGTATTTTGGGGCATATTTATGGCTATAATGATGAGTAAACATGCATATACTCGTGTAAAATACTACGTATTCACTCCTTGTGGAAAAGATATTATACTTTGCTTGTTTTGTAGGAATTTAATGTTATTTGAAGCAAATTTAATGCAAATACGAGCATCGCAGAGTGGAAACACTGAGAATTGAGTGAGTATACGAGAAGCGAAGCTAGAACGAGAGGAAGATGAGCGTTTAAGGAGAATACAAGGAGCGCACGGGTTGGGCGTGCCTTAGGCACCACCCGTGTGCCCCTGAATGGAGGCATCTTAAAGCTACGACATGGCGCACGGGTAGCCCGTGCTCATACACACCACCCGTGCGCCACTGGGGAATTGCATTGTACCTACGGCATCACGCACGGGTAACTCGTGCAAGGGGCACACGACCCGTGCGTGTTTGGCAAAAAATCAAAGGCTTCGCTACGGCATGACGCACGGGTAGCCCGTGCAGGGGGCGCACGACCCGTGCGTCTTCGCTGGAATATCACAATCTGCAGCACTTTGCCCTAAAATTGAAAGTGGGTATAAAAGGCTTTTTTGGGGGCGCACACAGGGATATTCTGACATTTTTGGGATCTACAACACAAGACAAAGGTCTATTCTTGGAAGAAGACATCAAGGAGACAATCGGGTTGCATCAGAGCTCAAGGAACGGAGATATATCGAGAGATTGTCGGCTTTCCTAAGTTTTTCTTGCTTCTCTTGTAGCTTTAATCTTTCATTTTTAGTTTATCATGGCTTTGAACAATTTGTCTATGAGTTGTTTAGAAAACATGTGTAGCTAAACTCTTTAGATTTCCGGGTTTTGGAAGTAGATTAATGAACTCTTGTTGGATGTTTTAATCTTAGTTGAAGTTATTATCTTGAAGCCTATTTGAGTACTTTGAGCTTATTCTTGTTTTATCACTTGATCAATGATTTAACTTGTTTGATATATTGATTCATAATTCGAGAGATGAGTTTCAATATTAGATCTTGAGTACTCAACACAAATATTTGCATGAATCGAGAGGTTTGTAAATATTTGTGAGGACATTTGATCTTTTGCACTTTTGGGAGTTGAGTACTTCATGTTGAGTAGAGATGCTAGCATAAGTATTTCAATCTATGTTTTATATGCATCTCGAGAGGGAGGATAAAATATCTTTGTGATCGTCTTATAGGAACATTGATAATAACTTGGCTTGGATTAAATCGGACAACAAGAGGATATTAATCGAAACCTTAACTCGGAAATACATTTCATCATCTTGATACTTCTATCATTTGTGTTATCTTAATCTTGTGTTTTAGTAGTCTAACTTGTCTTGATATCACAACAACAATCATCAAATTACAATCGTCTAAATAAAAATAAAGCTATCTTAGTTCAATACTTAGTACATAAATTATTTAGTTTCCGTGGATACGACCTTGCTACCCTTTTCTATAACGTACACCGTACACTTGCGGTGAGCTAAAAATAAAGGCAAACACCTTGTCTGACGTGGATCCTAGCTGGCTATTCCACGTCAGCAAGGCACAACACTCTAAAATCTTGTTTTTGGTTTTGGATAATTTTTTCCACTTGATACGAATTAGACTATATCACTACATTATTTCATCGACATAATTAATTATGGACACGAGGGTGTTGAAGACATGGGGTTTGAATTTGGCGTGCACCAAAGACTAAAGATTGATGGTAGTATGGGTGTAGGCACATGTTATGTTGGAGGAATTTTTATTCTCTTCAAGGATTAATGTTTGAAAAGATGGGTTTGAAATCATAGTTTAAAATGCTTCAAGAGTAGAAGACATATATTGAGGAGAGGGGGGGCTCACTACTTTTTGCTCAATTGAGTTGGTTTCCAACTGGAAATTTGAAGTTGGTGATCATCATCGATCAATCCCCTTTGGAATCATCTGAAAATTTTAGGTTTCTTGTTTAGTACTTCACAAACATGGAGTTGATAGCTACATACGTACGTGTTTGATTTTAACTCTCTTTCTAACCTATATACCATGCATCCATAAGTCATTATTTCCTCTCAAGAAACATATATAATTTGAACATTTGTATCCACATGATCGATAAAAGTGTGTTTCATGTACTACCTTAACATTTCTTAATCAATTAACAATCACGAGAACAGAAATATCATCTATTGTTGTTAATTTAGGTAACACGATCAAGCCAAAAATTTTGTTTGTGAATGCACTGTCCTACAATAAATTCATAAATTTAAATTTCAATTGCAAAAATTTATTTAGTTCAACCATTATTTCACATTATTTATGTAAATAATGACAGCTTCAATATAAAGTGCATTAACACTATTAATTACATCAATTTATTTATTTTTTCATTGAGATTACAACTGAAGCAAGCACATGAAACATAGTAGGCGATACTCGTGTTGTCAAAAATTATAATCAGGAGAATTTAAGCAATTTTAACGTGAATTGGCATTATGCGTAATTTCATTTATGTAATCATGGGCCTAATTAATTTGAATTCTTGATCTGCCAAGTTTGGAAGATTTTTTGTTAAGCGAAGCACTAATCTCAGTTATATATGTTAGTGCTAAATACAAACTGAGGTAAAAAAAATTAGTTTTACTCCTCCGGTTCAGTAATGTAAGTCCCAAGGGGTGTGAGTGTAAGGTTTAGAAAGGGGGTTGAATAAACCTTACCAACTTTTCTCTTTTGGTCCTTTTTAAAATTCGAGAGTTGACACTATACACCGTGTCCTTGGTGGACGACCAATTTAGTTAATCAGTAGAGTTAGTCACTCAACGGACTCGAGCCGTTGATAGAATAACTCACACCGTTAAGACCGAATTAGCTTAAGCGTGGTTTGTTTTTCATGGAAGACTTAACTCCCTTAAGTTTGGTTTAGTTATGATTTAATACTTGGTTTTAGTACTTAGAGCTTATCGGTTGGATAGCAAATATGTCGTGAGAATTAAACAAATAAGATGCGGTATTAAAGTCTTTGAAATGTAAATGACACGATAGGTTTTATAGAGGTTCAAGATGGGGTAATTCTTCTACTCCTCTCTTCTCCAACTCCCGGAAGAATCCACTAAGTATTGATCGAGATACGTGTGGTAAGTCCGGATACAAGTCTTGATCACACAACGACTTGATCCTTTGGGACTCGATCGAGATGCCTTGGTCACTCACCGGTGGCTTCTCGTCCGACTCGGCTTCTTCACGGGCAGCACTTTTGCTACTACGGCTCACTTGCTCAAGCTCTTAGGATTTGATCACGAAGCCCTCCAAGAACTCGAGACCGGTTCGACCTTGAACCTTCCTACAATCCTTCGTGGAATGTAGACCCCTTTTCTTCTAAAGTTTCCTCTTCAACTGATTGAAACTATCTTTCCTTCACATGTGAGTGTTGGATTGATTTTCTTCGTAGTGTAGGCTTGAGGATTAAACTTGAATGATTTGAGAATATTTTAGGCTACAGTTTCAAATGTTTTCTTGAAATGTTCGTGGTTCAGGTAGTCAAGGTAACCTCCTCTCGTAGTCATTCCTCGGCCTTTTATAGTGATCTTTCAAAAATTTGTCCGTTGAAGAGATAGGCTTATTTTTGAAAGTCACTTGTGGTCGTTGGCTTGTCTTGTTGCGATCCTTGGAATTGCCACTTCCTCGTATGAATTATTCTTGACTTTTCGAATCAATCGACACGGTGTAGTGATTCCCGTTGGTTTATTTCCTTGCACGCTTCCTCGGGATCGAGCACTTCGAGAAAGGTAGCATGGAGGTATTACTTGTTTAAGTAATTCTCTTGATTTACGCAACGGCTCTCTTTCGATTATCTCGACTTGACCGCATTTCCTTGCTTTCCCAGTGTGACTTAGAGTCACAATCATTGAATGACTCTTCCGTCACACTTCAACTAGAGACTTGACTATCTTGAGTTGACTTGAGTGATGCTTTACTCACCGCACCTTCATCGAGTTCCCGTCTTCTCTTCTTTTGCCAAACTCACTGCTCTCGCAATGAGTCTTCCTACTAGTCTTGATTGTCTTCTTGCATGTTTGGGCATAGGCCGACTTAACTCACTTGACCAAATTTATTTATTACAATGCGATTTTACAACAAAAAATGGGGTGCCAACTTCCTATTCTAAGTTTTACATGGCATTCATCAAAATCTAAACAATAAATTTCCCAACAATTTCCCCCTTTTTGATGATGCCAAAACTTAAAACATTCAAAATGTAAATAGCAAAGATACATACATATAGTGCATTCACGAGAGAATGTATGCGTAGAATCAATCCTTTTATTGATCATAACATTCTTGTTCTTTTACACAATTTTTTACAAGGTGTATCTAAGCAAACATTTATGTCTACGCAAAAAAAGAGAATTTACTGATTTATTACGGAAGACTTACATAGAATGTATTTACATAGTAAAATACATGAAGGGTGGATAAGAACACTTCATCCCCTTCACGCTGCCTCCTTCTTTCATCTTCTTCTTCTGTCATCTCGGTCTTCTTCTCTTTTTCTCATCTTCACCGCCTTCTTCTTCTTTTCATATGCCTTCCTGCGCCTTCATCTCTTCTTAATCTCTCTTGTCTCTCCTCCCATAGCCGAGTTTGTCTTTTATTTTCTTCTTCGATTCTTTTCACATACTCAACATTGTTTTTAGCCACTTGCATTGGCTACTTGGTCAAGACCACCCAAGAGATCCCTCCTTTCTTGCCTGGATCTATGTACTCAATGTTTTTGGGCGGAGGGGCCTGGTCCAAACCTCTTCCTCCACCACTTTGTTTCTTCCTCTACCTCTTCCTCTTCCTCAGGCGTGTATTGTCGGGGTCTTCTTCTTTCCACCGAGTGATCGGCGGAGTGACCAGCAGAGGATCGCCGTAGTCTCCGCTGTCGGCCTTCTTCACATAACGTGAGACCCTTTTCCCAAGACAAGTCCCGAGGCTTGAGCCATAGACATGTTTGCGAAGTATCCTTCGAGATGCGAGCGTTTTAAATTCATCAACTGATCTTGGCTCGGTCCCGACATCCGAGATGGCATAAGTGTCTCTGTCTCTTTGGAATGCCTCCATGTTGTTTCGTAATATCCATAACTCGGGCATCCATCCTTCCTTCCACTTCCTTCATCCTCGCTTCAATCGTCTTTCTCTTTTTAGCCATTGGTACAAAGCAGTGTTGGAGTGGCGAGTCACCGGGAGTTTGTCGATAATATCAATCGTGACAAGACCTTGTTGGGGGTTTGTGCAATCATTAAGGTCACATCTCTTGATTCTTCCCCCTCAACAAGACTTTCTTTCTTTTCCCTTGTAACTTCCTCACCGTCTTTCCCTTCACAAATGCTTCTCTCCTTTCTCATCTTCAGATCTCTTTAGCGCTTTAAGGTATTCCTCTTCCCCCTTTTTGCATCATCAAAGGAGAGAGGAACTCCGAAACATACTAGCAAGCAAGAAGTCGAGTCTGGCGATGGCCGAGTTCTCGCTTCGAGTCCGTTTGTGGTGTATCTTTGCCGCACGAAACTCGAAACGAGTAGCGTTGGATTCACTTTAAGCAACTTCATCTCAGCCATAAGAAGGCTGAATTTTCTATCCATGTTTTCTTCCATACGCAGTAGCTCATTCTTATTTTGCTCACGCAATGACTTTATCTCAAAGAAAGTGTGAGATTCATGCATGTGGTCAATGTGTTCTCTCAATTTCGTCTTTGCATCGTTGTTCTCGGCTCTCCCGGACAGCCTTGTTGAACAATGTTCAAAATATCTAGCTTGTTCCACGCGCATTGTTTCTTCTTGTTGCCACCACTCCCGGATTCTCGACTATTATGCCTCTCAAGTCGCCAGTAAGGTTGGCATCTCTATCCGATCTCATGTCCATCGAGGCCTGGTGCCTCTCCATCCGTTCAATTTACGCAAATAATGCTTTGAACACCTCCCGAACTTCACTGCTTCCTCTCAAGTTGCGGTGATGGCCAAGCAAAATCAAAATCATAGTCACCGAACGATGGTATCGATGGAATGACATGATCTCGTCTGTGGAAGCGCGAGATCGTTTCGACTCTTCGGGAGGTCGGGTACCTCCGGAGAGAAGGAAATGATTCTACAAATGAATCATCACGGGCAACTCGGGATTTGTTCAATGATGAGTGGTGCGCGTGAAGTTCCCTGTAGAGTCGAACTGTTGCGGCTTGGGAGCTGCGCATGGACTCTGCATTGCGGTGGGGTTTGTTGTGAAGTTGACCCGACTTTTTGCCGAGCCTCAATATCTCAACAGCCTCGTCGGTCTCAAATGGTTTCTTCAATTGAGTTGATGGTCCTCGGCCTTATCGAGCGTCATCGGACGATGATGAGACTTCCATGGATGGCTCATCATCAAAGTTGAAAGTTTGACGAGTAGTCTTGAGGTCGACTTGCTCGTGGTTGGAACATCCTCGGTTGAGTCTCTTGGATCGACCATAGGGGATGACTCGGCTTCATCGCTTCTTCCAATCCCGGAAAGGTTACACCAGGATTATCCTGGGAGTCGTGAAGTGCGCTAATCTCCTTTTCGGATGGATCAATGATAGCAGGAGGGATGTTCTCTACTTGACTTCTTTACCCCGGAAGTCTCAACCTCCCGTTGGCCTTCATTACCTCCCCGGTCTCAACTGCAGCGAGGCACTGACCTCCCTTTCGACGAGTGTCACTGTCTTTAGGTCTTCTGTGGTGGCATCCATTGGAGTCTCAACCCCATGGATTGCACTTTCATCGCCAAGAGTGTTAACTCCTGTATTTTCCTTCCTCGTGCCTCGATCGCATCGCCGTCATTAGCCTTCGGAGCGGTTGGCACCTCCCGGTGAGCGCGCCTCAATCGCCTCGAGCTTCGTTGATGGCAACTTCTTTGTGTATTATGTGTTTGTAATTTCTCCACTTCGCCTCCTAGATTCGTTGTGGAGTCATCTCGCAGCGTCCTCCGAGCTTCTTTGCGCAGGAGGAGTTTCCCCCTCACCGGCGCACCACCGTGAGTGACTTGGAATGGGGTCACTCGTCTCCAAACTCCCGCTATTTCTACCGAGTGTTCAGCCGTTGGGGCGGTGGTAAGACACCTTCATTAGGGGTTGGCTCGACCGGGGTCCCCACTAACCCGCTTTCATCGCCAGTTCCTTAATTCCTTCTTCCGAGTGAGTGGGAAGTGGTGGCAAGAATAACAAGCTGGCAATATCTTTGCACCACTCCCATTGGGTCCAACTCACCGTGTGTTTTGGAGGACTCTCCTGGTCCCTCCATCATTATTTTCTCATGAAGAATTCTCGGATTCGTGCATTGCTTCTTTGCATTTGCAACTCTTCTCTCGTGGCAGCAGGGTCCATATCCTCATCAATATCTCGATAAGACGTCAAGGAGATGATGTGTATGTTACGTGGTGCGGTGATAGGCGCGATCTTTGGCCTTCTCACGTGCCTCGCTTCCTCTCCTGTCTCTCTCTCCTTCTCCTTCTCCTTGTCCTTGAAGATCTGCAAGATATCTCGTGCGATTTTCTTCATCCAATGCTTGGACCACGAGTGGTCACTCCAAGAAAGTTCATCGATTCCTCTTCTTCTTCGGGATAAACTCGGGCCGTTGGAACTGTTCCTGGATCGACTCAATTTCCACTTCCTCCACTCTCGCATGACGATTTTGGATGTCCGGATAAAGTGGGGATAGGATCATCACATCATCATCTCTTTCGGCTTTCTTGTGTCTCAAATGCTCAAACTACAAACTTCTTCGGGTCTTGGTCTTCATTTGCCTCTGCGACGCCTTCGGCAGACTTGGCTATTTCATCAATAATATCCGGAGACTCTACTTCTCCGGCCAGCCTCTCCGATATCTGTTTGGTGAGTGGTGACTCAGCCGATTTTTCAAGTTCGGATTGCTTGATGATTCTTCTTCGTCTCTTAGTTCGTGCAGGGTATTTACGTTCGGAGAGAGTGTCTTCGAGTCCTGGGCGGCGGGGCGTGCTGGTGTTTTCTTCGAGGAGCGGCCGTCTTGGCTTATCGCCTCCTCTTTTTGACGACCGGAGAAGGTATTTGAGGTTTCTTCTCACCCGCTATTTGCTTTGGGGCGAGACACACGAGCTGGGCAAAGCGACGACTTCGGCTGCAGGGGCAGGAGCAGATTTGTTTTTCTTAGGCTGCAGGGGCAGCAATTCTCTTAGCACCATGCAGGGCGGCTTTCTTCTTTGGTGGAGAAAAATTTGTATCTTCAGGGTCACCGATTCTCCTCACTTGTATCGCCTCTCTTGGCGTGGGCTCTCTTCTGCGCGCGGAGAGGTTTGATCTCGAACATCCTCTTGTTTACATGGAACGCCTTTCCATGTCGAAGAGGACTCCTTTCACCTCCATCACCGCCAATCACCAGGCCATATCCCAGGGGATCCTCCAAATGCACCATTCTCCTTGAAGGATTTGTTCCCTACATTCTGGCAGTCTGCTGTCTGCAGAGACAAACTCAGCCCATTTTACTTGCTTTTTTCAAGGATTGCAGCCATTACGATCGGTTTTGCTTTAGACAGGTTGGTCAAAGTCGCCAAATTTGATGTCTATGCATTTGGCAACTATGTCGAACAGTTTGTGGTAATCCTCCTTCAGCAGCCCCTTTTTGTCAGTAGACTATCTTTTCAAAGATAGTCGGTCTTGGCTTTCCTTCCAAGCGGCAGCCAAGTCTCGTCGCCTTCATTGATTTCTCGGTGCTCCTTCCGCCGGTAGTGAGCGGTGTTCGCCGCATCCTTGGCGAGAGATGATGAACTCCTTCCCGTGAACAGAGGATTTGATCCCCTCATCGTGAATCTCGGCGTTCACGTGAATCGCGCGACCTCTTCCACATAGGTCATCGAGAACTCCATCGTCGAAAATGGTTTTAGCCCAGACGTTTCGAGCTTTTCAGCGATTTTCTTTATGAGGGCGTCATCGGACCCCTGTTTGACCATTCCCTTGAAATCCACAGTAGACCCAGTGTGGATTTGCTTCCCTAGCTTGACGAAATCATAAGTTGATGCCATTTTTCAGTATTTTACGAAAAGAAACTTAGAAGTTGATTTGAATATTGATAGGGTTTTGAGAGAGTTTTGCCTTTGCTTCTGAGATAGAAAAGTGAACAGTTTTTGGTAATGTGTGAGAGAAACGGACGAAAATGGTTTAAGTATGGTTCCTGAAAGGACGTGCGGGTGGTTTTTGAAATGTGATCGAAATCAACGGCTTAGATTTTGCACGCCGATTAGCATTTAATGTCTCGAATTTAATGCGGCAGATTTATATCCAATCATAAGCTTGGTATGCGACTTTTTGCCTGTACACATCATCATTATGCCGACGTCTTTCTTAAAAACATTCCCGCTTAGTAAAAACGATTGCATTTTTGTCACTTTGCTCATAAATGACTCGAAACATCCCTTAGCCGATTTAACTCTTCTCGGTCACAGTTCTCTCAGTGACTCACCGTCACTAATTCATATAGTTGTCTTTCCGACATGGCTGATTCATTTAGGCGATTTTGAGAATTCATCCTTTTTCTCTTTGTGTTTCATTTCTTTTCTTTGAGTCTTCTCGAGTGTCACTCACCAATTAACCCTAACTCATGCTTGAGTTCTTCAAATCTTGACTCACATAATGGTTTTGTGAATATGTCGATAACTGTTTATCGATTGAGATATATTCCAAGATGATGTCCTTCTTTTCAACATGATCTCTTATGAAGTGATACCCGACATCGATATGCTTTGTTCTTGAGTGCAACACAGATTATGAGTGATTGCAATTGCACTTGTGTTATCACACATGATTGGAATTTCCTTTTCTTCAACTTCATAGTCTCTCGATTCTTTGCCTCATCCATAGGATTTGGGCACAACAATGCCCGCAGCCTACTATGTATTCTAACCCCGTCACAGAGGTGGCTATTGAATTTTGCTTTTTGCTAAACCAGAAATTAGCCTATTTCCAAGCATTTGACATGTGCCTCGAAGTGCTCTTCCGTCAACTCGCATCCAAAGATAGTCGGAGTCCGAATAGCCAATTAGCTTGAATCCACCTTCCTTTGGATACCATAAGCCAACTTCTTGGCTTCCTTTCAAATATCTCAAAATCCTCTTAGCTGCAATGTCATATGACTCTTTTTGGAGCAGATTGAAATCTCGCACATACACCTACAAAGAAAAGGTGATGTCGCTCGCTTCTTTGTGAGATAAAACAATGATCCAATAAGTGCTCAGATCTTGTTTGATCTACAGGCTTGCCATCTCGTCCATTTTTTGATGATGTATTCATTGGTATTTTCACGAAGACTTCTCCTCCATACCAAATTTCTTCATTAAATCTCTGTGTATTTTGTTTGACTTATGAAGGTTCCATCCTTCACTTGTTTTACTTGGAGTCCAAGGAAGAATGTCGACTCTCCCCATCATGCTCATTTCAAATTTGCTTTGCATGAGGTTTGAAAATTTTTCACATAGCTCTTTGTTTGTGGATCCAAAAATGATGTCATCCACATATATTTGAACAAGCAAGATGCTCTTCTTGTCTTAAATTCTGAAAAGTGTTCTATCTACTTTTCCTTTTGTGAATCCATTCTCGCTTAGGAATTGTGACAAAGTATCATACCATGCTCTGGTGCATGTTTCAATCCATACTGAGCTTTCTTGAGTTTGTATACCTTATCTCCAAGAGTCCTCCGCTCAAATCCTGGAGGTTGTTCAACATACACTTCTTCTTCCAATAAACCATTTAGGAATGCACTTTTACATCCATCCGATATACAATAAAATTCTTGTGAGTGCGTATAGGCAAGAAACATCCTTATAGCTTCCAATCTTGCTACGAGAGCAAATGTTTCATCAAAATCTATTCCTTCTTCTTGGCAATATCCTTTGACTACTAGTCTTGCTTTGTTTCTTACCACGTAACCCTCCTCGTTCATCTTGTTTCGAACACCCATTTAGTACCAATAACATTTTGATGGGTTGGTCTTTGAACTAATTCCCATACTTTATTTCATTCAAACCGATTCACTCTTCTTGCATAGCTTGAATCCAATGTGTGTCATCCAATGCTTGTAACACATCTTTAGGCTCTATTTGTGAGATAAAGCATGTGAACATAGCTTCTTGTTGAGTTCGATCTTGTTTTGACACCTTCTCTTATATCTCCAATGACAAGTTACGGTGGATGGTCTTTCACCATCTTACATCGAGTTGAAGTAAGTTAGCTAGATTCGATCGTCTAGCAAATGTGTTGCTTTGATCGGCTCTCTCGCAATCACTTAGCCGCAAATTTTCCAAAGATTTTATGAGACTCGGCTATCTCATCTTCATCTCGAGTTTATAATTCCAAATTTGAACCAAAGATAGGACTTTTACGTATGGTTGGATGATTCAAATTATCACCGATTCTTCAATGTCTTCTCCATTTACATTTGGCTCATCGAATACCACATGAATGGATTCTCTGCAACCATAGTCCTTTTGTTGAGTACTCTCTTTGCTTTCACCGAGTATCCCAAGAAGATACCTTCATCGCTTTAGCATCGAAAGCCTTTAGATTGTCTTTGCCATTGTTATGGATGAAGCATTTACATCCAAATATTCTAAAATATGCAACATTTGGTTTTCTCCTGTCCAAATCTCATAGGAGTCTTTGTCACCGTCTGTTAATCATACATCTATTTTGAGTGTAGCAAGTTGTGTTGATTGCTTGACCCAAAATCTCTTTGGTAACCCCGCTTGACTAACATGGTTCTTCTTTGCTTCTTTGAGTGTTCTATTCCTTCTTTCTCGCAACTCCATTCTGCTTTGTGGAGTCCTTGCTGCAGATATAATTCATGACCAATGCCATTTTGAATACAATATTGAGTTATTATACCATTGACAAACTCGGTTCCTCCAATGTCGATCTTATTTTGATAATGGTTTGGCTCTTCTCATTTTGAATCATCTTCATCACCATGGTAGTTTCTGAGAGTTTCTTTCTTCTTACACATGAATATTGTCCATGTATATCTTGAGTAGTCATCTACTACCACCAAGGTATATTTCTTCCCACTTATGCTAGTGGTTCAACTGGACCAAATAGATCCATATGTAGCAAAGGTGCAATATCCTTGTTGAAGATGGGCATGTTTTTTCTTTGAATGATGATTTGATCTGTTTTCCCTTCCGCATGCGTCACATATACTCTCCTTCTTGATAATCGAGTCCGGAAGACCTTTCACAAGATTACTTCGCAAGCTTGTTAAGTGTTTTGAAATTCAGGTGACTCAGTTTTTTGTGCCACAGCTAACTTGATTCAGCTGTGCTCTTTGCTAATAGACAGTGTTGGGTGTTGCGGTTGACCAATTTACTACATACATGTTCTTTTTGTCTGCATCCTTGCAACACAACTTCATTTGATTCAATATCCTTGATTTGGCATATACCCATGTTAAATCCAACATTATAACCCTTGTCACAGAGTTGGCTGATGCTTAGCAAGTTGAAGTTGAGTCCTTCAACATATGCAACATCTGTGATTTCTAATCCGTTCTTCTTGATGGATCCAATGCCTCTTATTTCTCCTGGAGCTTCATTTCCTCCAAATATGACTTTTGCTCCTTTAACTTCCTTGAATTTTGACAGATTTTTCTTGTTTCCTGTCATATGTCTGGAACAGCCACTATCCATGTACCAGGTTCCTTGGCACTCAGTTGTTCCTTGAACCTGCAATCAAAGAAATTAAGTTTTAGGTACCCATACTTGTCCGGGTCCCGAGGGGTTAGTATTGTAAGATGATCCAACCAGACTTATAGCCAAATGATCGGCTCTAAGGGATTGCCATCTATCGATGCCATAATCATAATTAATTTTGGCAAATTGCTTGGGGATTCTAGGTTCATACAACCTGTCTCTTTTGTCAGTATGCTGTATATGTGTTTTAGCAATTGCCTTCTTTGGGTAATTGTGGTGTCTCTCGAGTGTAGTGCCTAGGTGCATATGTGTGTGCGATGAACGCTCTTATACTTTTTGGAATGACCTTTGCTGAGTTCTAGGCATTTGCCATTTGGGCTTATATTCCATAAGTCTATGTTGATAGTTCACACCGTTCCAATCACTTGGCTTGGATATTTTCTACCATTCCCATCATATGTGTTTCTTTGATAGAACTTTTGGGGTTTTTGGTAGCTCTGTTTCTTCTTTACTGAGTAATTCCTATTTGGAGTTTGCTTGAGGAACTTGGTCAATTTCTTCTCACTGTCCTCTCAATGCACCCAACCGGCCGTTTTTCCTTTTCCTTTATAACCAAGGCGCGTTTGCTTGTAATTGTGCTTTGGAGTGAATGTGTGTGCACCATTTGGAGTTTTGGATTTTGAGACACTTCATTGCTTGAAGATCCTTTTTCCAAAATTACTTTTGGAGTTTGACATAGCACAGAGGAATTAAATCCTAAGCCTGTCTTGTCTCCACATTCTCTTTGACTCATAATAAGATCATCCAATGACTTAGATGCCTTAGTGAATGAGGCAATCACATTTTTGAGGTCATTCTCCCTCTTTTCTATGGCGCTATTTCTCGCTATTAGCTTGGCATTTTCAAATTTTTTAAACTTTTATTCTCATCACTATTTGACTTAGAGTACTCGGCTCCTTAGTCACCGTGAGTTTTGCTCTTGAGTAGGTTGTTTTCCTCATTTAGTAGTGTGTGTGAGGATTTAATGTGTTCAAAATCTTTCATCATTTTGCCTAATGAATCATAAAGATCAGTGGGTGATGAAGTGTGTGTGTCACAGTCACTATCACTAGAATCTGAGTTTGATGAGTTAGAGTGTACCTCATCTTCTTGGTCGTTGATCTTGTTCCTTGGCCATCAAACAGATCGGGGCTTCTTCTTCGTAGTCACTTGAGTAGTCGCCTTCACCGCTTGCTCTCGAATCACTGTCTCTCTCTTGACTTGGTCCTCGGCCGAGCTCTCGCAGCCAACATTGCCTTTTTCTTTTCTTGTCTTCTTTCTCTCAAGACCTTTCTTTCTTCTTCATTCCCGTATTTGTTGACTACGATATGGACAATCAATGGCATAGTGACCTGGTTGCCTCAAAGATAGATATTCACCTTTTGATCGGCTATTTCCATTCTTGGATTGTCACCCTTTGATATTCAGCTTTTTGATGATCTGTTCTCTTGGTTGGCCTATCTTCCTTTGACTTGGAGTGAGTTTGAGTGTCTTCCGGAAGATTCGCCCTTGCCTCTCTTGTAGTTCTTATTGAAGAACTTGTTGAACCTTTTAACCATCGGGGCTATTTCTTCCGGATCAATGACTTCTTTGACCTCGGCTCTCTTTCCATCCTAACAATGAGAGCAGCTTTGTTTTGGTACAAATTGTCTCTTCTTGATCTTTTCTTCTCACCAAATTCGTAGGCTTTGAGATCCGAGAATAGTTCATGGTTGGAGGTCTTCGATAGGTCCATGGAATGTCTCGGTGTCATGACCTTCATTTCCCATTCACCGAGACTTTTTAGGATCTTCATACACATTTCCTTTTGTGTATATTCCTTTCCAAGTGCGATAGCTCGCGTTGGCGATTTCTCGTGAACCGAGCATCCAGTTGATCCAGGTTTTCTCCTGCGATCATTTTGAAATTCTCAAATTTTTGTACACCACCGATAATTTATTTTCCTTGATTTGCTCACGAGCCTTCACAAATCAATGTTAGCTTGTCCTGATTTCTTTAGCCGTTTTGCATGATTTGACTTTATTGAACATTGCTTTGTCCAAGGTTTTGTAAAGGATGTCCTTGGCTACATTGTCCAGTTGTATCTTTTTTCTCGTCATCATTTGTCCATTCAGTTCTTGGTTTTTCAACCATAGCTGGTCTAGGGGCAACATCCTCTTCACCTTCATTGTAGCTCTTCTTACACAACTGTTCACTTTAAGATTTGCGGTGGCCCATCCTCTATCACTATCCACATCTCATCATGTAATGCTGATAGATGAGCCTCGCATACGAATTTTCCAATCATCAAATTCTTCAATTGTGAACATAGGGATGCGTGTCAAATTTGCTTCCATGATAATAACTTTTAATGATAAAAGGAGTTTTGAAAACTTAAGTACTAAAACAAACTTTGAAAAGTTTGGAGATTGATAAGCGTGAATTTTGCATGTGTTTTGAGGCGTATTTCGAGCTATAATGATAAGTAAACATGCATATACTCGCGTTAAACGTTACATATTCACTCCTTGTGGAAAAGATATTACACTTTGCTTATTTTGTAGGAATTTCATGATATTTGAAGCTAATTGAATAAGAATATGAGGAAAGCAAAGTGGAAACACGGAGAATTGAGTGGATATACGAAAAGTGAAGCCTAAAAGGGCAAAAGTTGAGCGTTCACGGAAAAGACAGGGGCACACGGGTTGGGCGTGCCTCAAGACACCACCCGTGCACCCCCGTATAAGGATTATTGAGCATCATGGCGCACGTAGCCCATGCATGGGGGCGCACCACCCGTGCGCCCTACAGAGTCGATTATTTCGCCGGAGTGGCGCACGGGTAGCCGTGCTCCGACGCACCACCCGTGCGCCCTACAGAGAGTTGGGGTATTCCGGCGAGGGTGGCGCACGGGTAACCCGTGCGTGGGCGCACCACCCGTCTTGTCATATTTGAATCCCATAACTGCAAACATTAAGCCCTAAACATGATGGGAGGTATAAAAAGTCTTTTTGGGGGCGCACACAAGGACATTCTCGCATTTTTGGGATCTACAACACAAGACAAGAGTCAACTCTTGGAAGGAGACATCAAGGAGACAATCGGGTTGCATCGGAGCTTGAAGAACGGAGATATATCGAGAGATTGTCGACGTTCCTAAGTTTTCTTGCTTCTCTTTTAGTTTCAATCTTTTAGTTTCATTTGTAATGACTTTGAACACTTTGTGTGTAAGTTGTTTAATCATGTGTAGCTAAACTCTTGTGATTTCCTAAGGTTTTGGAAGTAGATTAATGAACTCTTGTTGGATGTTTTAATCTTGGTTGAAGTTATTATCTTGAAGCCTATTTGAGTACTTTGAGCTTATTCTTGTTTTATCACTTGGCCAATGATTTAACATGTTTGATATATTGATTCATAATTCGAGAGATGAGTTTCAATATTAGATCTTAAGTACTTGACACGACTATTTGCATGAATCGAGAGGTTTGTGAATGTTTGTGAGGACATTTGATCTTTTGTGCATTTGGGAGTTGTATATCTTATGTTGAGTAGAGATGCTAGCATAGATATTTCAATCTACATTTTATATGCATCTCGAGAGGGAGGATAAAATAGCTTTGTGATCGTCTTATAGGAATATTGATAATAACGTGGCTTGATTAAACCGGACAACAAGAGGATTATTAATCGAAACCTTAACTCGAAATCCATTACATCATCTTGATACTTCTTTCATTTGTGTTATTTTATTCTTGTGTTTTAGTGATTTAAATTGTCTTAATCTCAAAACAACAACCATTAAATATTGATCGCCTAAATAAAAGTAAAACTATCTTGGCTCAATACTTAGCCTATTGATTTATTAGTCTCCGTGGATACGACCTTGCTACCCTATTCGATAACGAACACCGTACACTTGCGCGTGAAGCTAAAAATATAGGCGAACAAGTTTTTGGCGCCGTTGTTGGGACTAATACAATTTATGGTGCTAATATTGAGATAGATAGAATTATTCTTAATTTAGACATTTTTTTTATTTATTTTGTTTTAGTGTGACTTGAATTTCACATTATTTGACTTGTTTCTTCTAGTTTGGTCCGGGTAGTGCATGAACACGCGCTCTAAAGGCGGGGGGAACTTAATACCGCTCATACCGGAAGTTGAGGCTTTCGCGAGGAGAATCGATCTACCACTAGACGAGCTGAAAGACAACACAATCCGATAATGGGGGATTTGAATGAGTTACCAATACCGCCAAACAATGGTGGAAACGAGTTACCGATACCGGTTCAACAACAAGCCATTCGTGATTACTTTTGACCACAAACGAATCGTAATTACGGTGGTATTGCCCATATTCCTATCAATGCCAACAACTTCGAACTCAAACCGCACTAATCAATATGGTGCAACAGAATCGATTTGGGGGTTTGCAAAATCAAGATCCTAACTCTCACCTTGCGCATTTTATCCAAATATGCAATACGATCAAAATGAACGGAGTCTCAGATGACGCCATAAGACTGCGCCTATTCCCATTCTCTTTAAGGGATAAGGCGAGAAATTGGTTGGGTACTTTGACGCAAGGCAGTGTAAGCACATGGGACGAGCTAAGCCAAAAGTTTTTGTTTAAATTCTTTCCACCAAGCAAAACTTTGCAGCTCAAAAGTGAGATTACTCAATTCCGACAATTTGATTCCGAGCCTTTGTACGAAGCTTGGGAAAGATTTAGGGATTTGTTAAGAAGATGTCCACAACACGGCTTTCCGGAGGATCAACAACTATGTTTCTTTTACAATGGTTTAATGGGGCAAACGAGGGCCTTTGTTGATGCCGCAATGGGAGAGCATTGTTGGAAAGGTTTCCACAAGATGCCTTAAATCTTCTTGAGGAAATGGCCATGAACAGATTACCAATGGCCATCCGAAAGATCCAATGTACAAAGAATAGCCGAAATCTCGATTCGCACCCCATCAAAACATTGTCGGCACAAGTAGCGGCTTTGACAACTCAATTGAATGTATTTACGAAGGGGCGGAAGCGGTGCGAGCACGGTAGTGAAGCTCTTCTATATCCGATGGAAGAGGTAAATTATGTGAATAACCGGAATTTCAGCAATTTCCTAATAATTCAAACCCAACGCACTACCATCCAGGGTTGAAAAATCATGAAAATATTTCCTATGCAAATACAAAGAATGTGTTACAACCTCCACCGGGATTCAATGCTTCAAGTGGAGGCGGTAATGGAGGAGGCAAATCGTCGTTGGAAGATGTACTCACCTCTTTCAGAAATCAATCTAATGCTTTCATGAATGAAACGAGGAGCCGCCTCGATAAGCAAGACCTTAGGATGGATAAGTTAGAACAACAAGTGACAAGCTCAATAAAGAATCTGAAACTCAAATGGGGCAATTGGGTCGCAATTGTGGGGAGTCAATATCAAAAGGGACAATTTCCAAGCAACACGGAGATCAACCCGGGAACATTGCAATGCTATCAATGTGTGGGGTGGAAAAGAGAATGAAGAGTCTGAAAATGCCGATATTGGTGTGACGTCGAATCACGCACGACTTGTGTATCAATGTACGACCAGTCGTGTGTGTTGCCGAGCCTACCATTCAAATTCAGAAATGACATAAACGACGCTCAAGGAAATATGAAAGTTAAAGGAGGAACCGAGCAACAAATAGATAAACAAAAAAGAGCCAAGAAACGTGAATCGTATCTTAACTCTAATTTCTTGAAATATAATATTCCTCTTCCCTTTCCCCGATTGTTTCACAAGACTAATCAATAATCAATTTGCTAAATTTGTGGGCATGTTTAAAAATTGCACATTAATGTTCCTTTTGCGAAGCAATGAAACATATTCCAAATTATGCAAATTTTTTAGGGAAGCGATGTCCAACAAGAACAAATGGGCGGAGAAAGGGATTGTCAACTGACGGAAGAATGTATCGCACTCATACAAAGGAAAATACCGCAAAAAAGCTGAAAGATCCGGGAGTTTCACTATCCCTTGTACAATAGGTGATATTTTCTTTGACAATGTACTTTGTGATCTAGGATCTAGTATCAATTTGATGCCGTTTGTCCGTTCTCCGAAAGCTTGGACTCGTAGAAGTGAGACCATCCACTGTCACCCTACAACTCGCGGATAGATCACTCGTACATCCAACGGGATACTAGAACATGTGCTCATAAAAGTCGATAAATTCATATTCCCCGTGGATTTTCTAGTCTGGATATGAATGAGGATTGTGACACCCTCTTATACTTGGGCGTCTGTTTTTGGCAACCGGGCCAAGCACTAATAGATGTGAAGAAAGGGAGCTTACATTACAAGTTGATGATGAGCGTATTTCATTTTCCATTTTTCGAATGTGAAAAGACATGATGAGTTTAATGGTTGTAAAATAACAACAGTTGCTAATTCCTGTACTCAAGCTAATAGCTTGAATAATTGTGTGCATTCTAAAGATAATATGCAGGGATTATCAATGAAGAAGAAGGAAAGGCACAAAAAGCCTGATGTTGAACCAAGAGCGTGCACGTACCATTCGCACGATGAAGAGGAGAACACATGGATAGTTGACAAACATGAAAAACCTCCTTTAGTAATGATCAAGGGAGGTGTAAATCCAAGTGAGCGGGATTGGCATGGAAAACTGCACGATGAGGTGACAAGCCTCATTTCGCAAAGATCATAATCGGAATTAAAAGGCGTCAAGCTAAAGACGTTAAATATAGCGCTTGTTGGGAGGCAACCCAACGGTTTTTCGTGTGAATTCCATTTTTGCGTGTGTTTAGTTTCAAAATTTGTGTGATTTGAGTGCTTTGATATGTGTGTTTTTATTAATGAGTGTGATTTGTGTTTTTGTTGCATCTTTGTGTGTTTTTATTAAAAAAAAAAAATACCTAAATTGCTGTACAGGTGCGCACGGGTAGCCCGTGCGTTGGCACCCCACCCGTGCGCCCTGCAGAGAGTAGAGGAATTTGCCGGGGTGGCGCACGGGTAACCCGTGCTTCGACGCACCACCCGTGCGCCTGCCAGAGAGGCTTAAATATGACAGCTTTAAACTGTCTTCTTCTTCAAAAATCCCCCAAATCGCGCGCCCACTACCCCCCAAACTTCATTGTCTTGAAATTTCTTGCAAATTCTACTTAAATTCGTCCCTTTTAATCCCTCCCCATCACAATTCAACTTCACTTTACGTTGAATTCAAATTTACTTGAAGAATTGTGAGCACAAGCACCTAGGGTTCAACCCTTCCACTTCGAGTTTAATTTAGAGAATTCCGGTAAGAACACCGTTTCTCTTTGTCAATTCGTTGTCAATTATGTATTAGGGAGCATGGTAGGTGTTTATTTTGATATTTTTGCTATGAATTATGTGAATTATTCTTTGAGGCAAATTATCAAACACCTTGTGGGCTTGTGTAATTGAGGAGATTTAGGATGAATTGTTGGTGAGTAGGGCATGGCCAATGATTGTTTAAGCTAATACTTGTCTAGAATGGCCATAATTCTTGTTTGCTTGGGGTAGTTGATCGATCAAAAGTAACGTGGGCAAGTGAATTTGCATCACCCAATATGTTAGCTTTAATCCCCTATTTTGTGTTGCCATTGATGATATTGGGATGCTAATGAAATGTATTTCAGGTATAAACTCTTCATGGCCGAGAGAAGAAACCCCCAGGGTGGAAGGAGACGTGCACGCGGGACGGCACAACGCGAAGTGGCACCGCCGGAAGTCGACCAAAAAAGTCCAGAGGCATATGGGGTAAACTTGACAAATGCCGATGATCTTGAGCGATGGAATCGCTGATCGGTCGCCAAATAGCTCCATCTCGCTATGCCGACGATGATTGTACCCAAACTTTGGGGATACATGAGGACGTGTGGCGTCTTTTCGCCAAGGTAGGATGGACGAACTTCATGAGCCGAAGGTGGCCGACATTCAAAAAGCATACATTGGAGTTCTTGAGTACTGTGGAAGTACTCAAACAAGGCGGGACCTTTGAACCGTATATGATAAAGTTTCAGTTGGGGAATGTCCGGAGACAACTGTCTATGACTCAGTTGAACACCATTTTCGAGGTCCCAACAAACGCTCGTACCCGCCCGATGCCTCATTATGATCAATACGACTTCTGGAGAATGCTTGTGGAAACACCACAAACGGGGCCGATGTTGTATGCCGCGCGGACCGCCAAAGCCTCATGGATCCGGAATCCAGTTTTCCGGTATATTCAACGCGTGACTGCATCCTCCGTGTTCGCCCGAGAAAACATTGGAGGTATGACGACTAAGGAACTTTATCTCCTTTGGTGTATGGTTACAAACACCCCCTACAACACCGCTGTCAATTTTGCCGAACAAATCGAACAGTTAGCTAGGCGGGAAGGGGGTACGATTTCTATAGGGGGCCTCATTACCCCTATTGCCCGGCATTTCAATGTTGATTTCCGAGGCTTGGAGCCTATCCCGGGCAGCACTCGGGTTAATTTGGCATCGTTGCACCATATGAAGTTCATAGCGAATGAAGACAACAGATTGGTGCTTTTACAAAAGAAAGGTGCTTCATTTCCGTTGCCTAACCCGCCATACACCACGGTCGAGACATTGACGGACACCACCAACTTCCTCATGAACTCCGACGCACACAACCGAATTACCGAGGCTATAGAGGCAAGAAAGCGTCGCAGAGTTGAAGGTTTCTTGGATGAGGAGGATATGGTGGCGGAGGAGGATGCGTTTCATGGCCGAGACATGGGGATGGAACCTCATCACCCCCAAATTGGGTATGATATACCCGAGTCCTCCCACGGAGGCGATTACCCCCGACATTCTCAAAGCGGAGATCGTCCCGGTCCTTCTCACAGTGGAGGACCCCAGCACGGCACCGATTTTCAAGACATGTTTTATGCGTTTGGGGAGAACTTGAGGCGGCAAGAAGAAGAGTTGAGGCGGCAAGGAGAGGATTTGAGGCAACATAGGGCTGATTTTCTCGCGTTCAGCGAGCGATCGGAGCGGCGTTCCGAGGAGACGTGGCAAGTGCTCCAACAGCTACAAATGTGGCATATTTCTCAAGGCCACTTCCCACCACCGCCGCAGTGATTCAGGTATATCCCCACTTTTTGTTATTGAAATTCTATTTTTCCCCTTAGGACACTATAATTTCATTCAAGTTTGGGGGGAGAGATAGCATTTTGATACATGAAAAGTGTGGATACATTAAAAAAAAAACATTTTCATGCATTCTTTTTGTTTTCATATAGATGCATTAGAGCATTCTAGGTTGCATTTACATTAGAGCACGTTTATAGCTTTAGCACGTCTATTGCTTTAGTAGTGGTTAGAGAGTGTGTTGACCGAGCATGGTGCAACTTGTTGTTTGTGTGTTGATTGAAAATTCATATTGTTGGGATTAGATGCTGTTTATGGATTGATTGAGCCTTGAATAGATAACTTTGAGCATGTTGATATGAAAAACTTGGTGTGATGCTTTGAATTACATTTTGACAAGCCTCGTGAGCTTTGAGCCTTTAAATGCTTATATCTTGTGCGATCTTGTTGTAATTTGAGTGTATCATTCATGTTGATTAAAATTCTAGAACTTGCTTGGGTATCTCTCACAAGGCCACATGTGTATGTGAATTGTGAATGTGATTAAAGGCCATCTTTGCTAGCCTTTCATGCCTTTTGCCTACCTAAAAATGTGAAAACTCCTAGTTAACCAAGTTGAGCCTATAACCTATTTCTTTGATAACCACAAAATTTAACCCTTGATCTTACTATATTTCCATCACCTTAAACTCGAATGTATAACGTTGAGTAAAAGGGGAATGAACGAGGTTGAATGGGTGGGAATTGAAAAATAGGATAATTGGGCATACTTGGTTAAATGGAATAAAAAGAGGAAGGAAAGATGTTGAAAATGCACAAATGAAAAAAAAAAAAAAAGATTGAAAAGTTGATAAACTTGGGGGGCGAAGGATTGTGAATGGAGGTGATTCTCAAAAGAAAAGAAGGAAATGGAGATAAATGAAGTTGATAAAAATGAGGGATGATTGGAGTAGCATATGGGATTGTAATGAAAATGATTGATATGCTCATCGGTCTATACACTCGAGTTTGAGTCACTTTATCCAAAAATTTCCTACCTAAACCAAAGAGCCTTCATTACAACCAAATGAGAAAGTCCTTTATGATTCACAAATTGCATACACTCTCGTGGCGGAGATATGAGACAAATTGCAAGCCTATGGTAATTTTGCGACATCGAATTGATTTGAGCGTAAACACGTCCTATAACCTCGTGAGATGAGAGTATACACTTAACTTTGAGAGTTGGATTCAGAGCATTTCACTTTGTTTTATTTGAGACGTGTTCTTTGATTAGATATTTGAGGCTTGATTGAGTTGTACTCAGCATTCATGACGAACAATTTGGATTTTCTTGTAGATTCTCGGTGTCTTGTTGTTATCTTTATCTCCTGTTGTGCTTTATCGTGTTCTAAATATTGTTGATCGGGACGGTCAACAGTTTAAGTTTGGGGGATTTTGATAAGCGTGAATTTTGCATGTGTTTTGAGGCGTATTTCGAGCTATAATGATAAGTAAACATGCATATACTCGCGTTAAACGTTACATATTCACTCCTTGTGGAAAAGATATTACACTTTGCTTATTTTGTAGGAATTTCATGATATTTGAAGCTAATTGAATAAGAATATGAGGAAAGCAAAGTGGAAACACGGAGAATTGAGTGGATATACGAAAAGTGAAGCCTAAAAGGGCGAAAGTTGAGCGTTCACACTAAAAGACAGGGGCACACGGGTTGGGCGTGCCTCAAGACACCACCCGTGCACCCCCGTATAAGGATTATTGAGCGAAAGATGGCGCACGGTAGCCCATGCATGGGCGCACCACCCGTGCGCCCTACAGAGTCGATTATTTCACCGAGTGGCGCACGGGTAGGCCGTGCTCCGACGCACCACCCGTGCGCCCTACAGAGAGTTGGGGTATTCCAGCAGGGTGGCGCACGGGTAACCCGTGCGTGGGCGCACCACCCGTGCGTCTGCGCTGGAATCCCATAATCTGCAGCATTAAGCCCTAAACATGATGGGAGGTATAAAAAGGCTTTTTGGGGGGCGCACACAAGGACATTCTGGCATTTTTGGGATCTACAACACAAGACAAGAGTCAACTCTTGGAAGGAGACATCAAGGAGACAATCGGGTTGCATCGGAGCTTGAAGAACGGAGATATATCGAGAGATTGTCGACGTTCCTAAGTTTTCTTGCTTCTCTTTTAGTTTCAATCTTTTAGTTTCATTTGTAATGACTTTGAACACTTTGTGTGTAAGTTGTTTAATCATGTGTAGCTAAACTCTTGCGATTTCCGGTTTTGGAAGTAGATTTATGAATTCTTGTTGGATGTTTTAATCTTGGTTGAAGTTATTATCTTGAAGCCTATTTGAGTACTTTGAGCTTATTCTTGTTTTATCACTTGGCCAATGATTTAACATGTTTGATATATTGATTCATAATTCGAGAGATGAGTTTCAATATTAGATCTTAAGTACTTGACACGACTATTTGCATGAATCGAGAGGTTTGTGAATGTTTGTGAGGACATTTGATCTTTTGTGCATTTGGGAGTTGTATATCTTATGTTGAGTAGAGATGCTAGCATAGATATTTCAATCTACATTTTATATGCATCTCGAGAGGAGGATAAAATAGCTTTGTGATCGTCTTATAGGAATATTGATAATAACGTGGCTTGATTAAACCGGACAACAAGAGGATTATTAATCGAAACCTTAACTCGGAAATCCATTACATCATCTTGATACTTCTTTCATTTGTGTTATTTTATTCTTGTGTTTTAGTGATTTAAATTGTCTTAATCTCAAAACAACAACCATCAAATATTGATCGTCTAAATAAAAGTAAAACTATCTTGGCTCAATACTTAGCCTATTGATTTATTAGTCTCCGTGGATACGACCTTGCTACCCTATTCGATAACGAACACCGTACACTTGCGGTGAAGCTAAAAATATAGGCAAACAAGTTTTTGGCGCCGTTCGGGGACTAATACAATTTATGGTGCTAATATTGAGATAGATAGAATTATTCTTAATTTAGACATTTTTTTATTTATTTTGTTTTAGTGTGACTTGAATTTCACATTATTTGACTTGTTTCTTCTAGTTTGGTCCGGGTAGTGCATGAACACGCGCTCTAAAGGCGGGGACTTAATACCGCTCATACCGAAGTTGAGGCTTTCGCGAGGAGAATCGATCTACCACTGACGAGCCGAAAGACAACACAATCCGATAATGGGGATTTGAATGAGTTACCAATACCGCCAAACAATGGTGGAAACGAGTTACCGATACCGGTTCAACAAAGAAGCCATTCGTGATTACCTTTGACCACAAACGAATCATAATTACGGTGGTATTGCCCATATTCCTATCAATGCCAACAACTTCGAACTCAAACCGCACTAATCAATATGGTGCAACAGAATCGATTTGGGGGTTTGCAACCGAAGATCCTAACTCTCACCTTGCGCATTTTATCCAAATATGCAATGCGATCAAAATGAACGGAGTCTCGGATGACGCCATAAGATCGCGCTATTCCCATTCTCTTTAAGGGATAAGGCGAGAAATTGGTTGGGTACTTTGACGCAAGGCGTGTAAGCACATGGGACGAGCTAAGCCAAAAGTTTTTGTTTAAATTCTTTCCACCAAGCAAAACTTTGCGGCTCAAAAGTGAGATTACTCAATTCCGACAATTTGATTCCGAGCCTTTGTACGAAGCTTGGGAAAGATTTAGGGATTTGTTAAGAAGATGTCCACAACACGGCTTTCCGGAGGATCAACAACTATGTTTCTTTTACAATGGTTTAATGGGGCAAACGAGGGCTTTTCAGAGCACTAACACGGTGTAGTGCTTCCCATTGGTTTATTTCCTTGCACGCTTCCTCGGGGATGAGCACTTCGAGAAAGGTAGCATGGAGGTATTACTTGTTTAAGTAATTCTCTTGATTTACGCAACGGCTCTCTTTCGATTATCTCGACTTGACCGCATTTCTTTGCTTTCCCCAGGTGACTTAGAGTCGACTTTCAATCATTGAATGACTCTTCTCCCGGCACTTCAACTAGAGACTTGACTATCTTGAGTTGACTTGACCGATGCTTTACTCACCGCATCTCACCGCACCTTCAATCGAGTTCCGTCTTCTCTTCTTTTGCCAAACTCAAATTGCTCGCAATGAGTCTTCCTACTAGTCTTGATTGTCTTCTTGCATGTTTGGGCATAGGCGACTTAACTCACTTTTGACCACCCTATTTATTACAATGCGCTTTACAACAAAAATGGGGTGCCAACTTCCTATTCTAAGTTTTACATGGCATTCATCAAAATCTAAACAATAAATTTCCCAACAAGTAAAATGTTCTCTTTGATTGTTTGCGAGAAAAATAAAAAAGTTGAAAATTTTAAAATTATTATGAAATTGCCTTTAGCAAGAGAAAATAAAAAATGCTGATCAGTTTAGTATCAAATTCTACAACCAAACTTTCCATTCAAGTAACATGAGATGTTTATTACTAAAGCATCTTTTTATATACAATATTATATTATGTATGTGGATTTTTTTTTTCTGTTTAAGAATTATGTATGTGAAAATTTAATCTCTGCTTGGAAAGAGTATAGTACACCATGACCTTCAATCACAATTAGATGAGATCTCATGTTCCACTTTTTCTATTTCACTCTATATTCTATTTACATGGATGAAATACACGTTTATAATTGGGAAATATTGATGATACTCGCTTGATTAGCTACCCAAGTGAGTTAGATTATTGGATCAACATACACCCATGTGCATGTGTGTGTATGTGTTGATCTACTGAGAAATAAAAGAAATTTCTAAAAATATTAATGAATTTTTTTAAAAAAATAAAATAAAAAAAATTAAATTAGTTATAAATAAAAGTAATTTTTTAAAAATAAATAAAAATATATAAAAGAAAGCAAAAGGTCCTGATCAAGAGCCGATCGGGTAGCAAAGGAAAAACAATGTGAAATTTCAGGGGAAAAAACCACAAAAATAACTTTAAAACGCAATTTAAGTGAAGGACGTTTATGTGTCAAGGATTTTCGAGTGATATAATTGTCAGTTGTTGGTTTTGCACGTGCTCGAGTATCGTCTTGATGGTCTGATGTATCTTGTAGAGTGTCGGCCCAGGATCCTCGAGCCATAATTTCCACATTCTTCATAGCTTCTGAGGAAGCACATGAGTGAATGACAAGCAGAGTAGTTGAATAGTCGCCTAGCTTGGTCTTTAAAGCTTCTGATTTGTCTTGTTCTTCTTCATCTTGCTCTTCTTCTTCCGTCATATCGGACCACCTCTTTTGGGCAATTGCCGCCATAGCTTGAAAGCTCTCCGAAAGTCCATTCAATTCAATTCAAATTAAAATTAAATTAGTTGAAAAGAAAAATTAGTTTAGTTAACTAAATTTTAGAATTACAATTTAAAATTAAAATTAAAATAGTAAATAAGAAATTAAAGTAATTTTTAATCAATATTGTACTTTGTAATTGAATTTCCAAACTTAAAAAACAATTAATTTAATTCATTTATTTATTAATAAGTTATTTCTTAATTACATTTTATTTTTAAAATTGAATAATTTTAATTAAAATTTAACTATTTAATAAAAATAATTAATTATTTTAATTTAATTTGTTTTTTTTTTTTAATTTTTCTTCGGAGCGCTTTCGTCCTTTTAGGTGAATAGGTACCGACTTATAAAATAACGTGAAGTATATGTAGTAAATTTCTAAATTAGAAACGTGGATACAAAACCAGCAAATTGGTTATAGTTGAGATAACAAAAAAATCAATAATCCTTTTAATAATTGAAAAAAAAGGCCGACAGTTGGTTGAGGTTTGATAGACTACTCAAAAGTTGTCAAAACAATACGGGAATTCCAGAAAGGACTTGAGTGGTGTCAAACCATTTTGCTGTCTCCCAATCGGACTAATTTTTGTTTATGAAAATTGTGCTTCTCTAGTGCTTGTCATGTTTCGCTTTTATACATAAATAGATAAATTTAGAAAACATATATACACACAGATATATACATATTTATGTGTACCTCAGTACCTGTGATAGTTTTTATAGTATAAACTTAAAAAAAAAAAACTGTAATTATAGCTGACAAAAATAGTTAATATATATGGCTTTATGTCGCTATTTTTACATCGATAAAAGCTCTTAAAGTCGCGCTCATATCTTTCCTATGTTTTCATTCACTTAAATTTTTTTTTAAAAAAGGAATGAGGAAGGTTCGGGGTAGGTGGGATTTCCTATTCAAAAATCGTGTTTAATCTTCTATTTAATCACAGAGATGATTGACACGTGTATCACACTTACCACGTTAATTTTCAAGATAAATCAAACAGAAATTATGGGATTCTAATATGGTAAATGTTATACATGTGTCGACATCCACACGGTTGGAATATGAGATGAAACACAATTTTGGAATAGAAGATCTCATCCAATATTAGTGGCCAGGTGAGACCATGATAAATTTTGTTAACGTAACATCTAAACATGTGACGTACGGTAAAGTTCGTCAGGGTTTAATTAAAATCTTAAATAGTTTTCCCTTAAAATTGGATATATATTCAATATAATCTTACTCTACTTGGGACATTAAAAATTTGATTTAGCAGTTGTAGTTTGGTGCAGATCAATGAAATCAATTCGTTGAAACTTTGAACATGACAATTTGTTCTCAAATTATTATTTTTCCTGGCGGTACACACACACAACTCGGAGAACAAATTAATTACAAGGATTTTATGTGAGAAAAAAATAACTCCCTAGACGTTTTTTAATTTTGAGAAACCCAACTCCAATATTACGTGATCCATTTTCAACTAACCTTTCCTTTTCTTTATAACCCAAACATTTGTGTCCCTCCACATTAATATTTTTGGAACACTTCAAAGAAGTGAGAAACATTTTACCGTTCATTTCAAGATTCCTAGGATTTCAATTTTTTTTTAAAAAAAAATAAAATTGTGGCGACTTGCGTTAAAAATAAAGGGACAATACGTAATTTTAATTTACATAGAGGACTGAGAAAAACATTCAAATATATTTCTTTATGTAATCAAAATAGACCTACTAGAGCCCCTCGTGGGTTCTGGAGTATATATGATGCGTTTTGAAGGCCAAATATGTCAAGTTGGAATTCCCACATATGCACCGGGGCCAAGTCCATCGCACATTATCTAATGCAATTTTAACTGGATGGTCTACTTTGTAGGTTAATTCTCCCGTTATTAAAAAAAAGACTTGATAGAGAGGGTTTCCATTAATTTACGCTTTAATTAAATCTTAACTTAGTAGTGTCATCTTAGGAGAGTGATGGGCAGATCAATTTTGATTTCCTATCCCGACGATGTTCCATGTGATGCTTTCCTAAAAATAATCAATCATTACATTGTGAAACTTAATATGTTAAAAAACAATTGAAATTTCATTCCACTGGTTGATTTGCTTACCTATGAGCTACACCACTTTTGTGAGGAAATTGCACTTTTGGTCCCATAAGAAAATGAGTCAAACATTTTTAGTCCCACAATTTGCATTTAGGCACATTTAGCCCCATATGATTTAAAAGTTGCAATTTTAGTCCCAACACTAACGGAAAACTTAATCTGTTAACTCTATTCTTACGGGACCAAAATGCATTTTATCCAAAAATTAATTAAAAAAATAAAAAAAGATCTTAAAAAATATCAAACAATTTTAAAATTATTTCAAAAATTTAAAATTATTTTCAAATTATTAAAAGAGATAAAAGAAAGTCCAAAAAATTTAAAATCTAAAAATTTAAAAACTCAATATCATTTTCAAAAAGTTATTTTTAAAAATAAACGATGTTTTAAAAATCTAAAATTTTGTTTAAAGAACTAAAAGTTGTGTCAAAAATCAAAAATCTAGAAAATTTTCTGAAAATCTGAAAAATGGGATATTAAAATCTGATAATTTTTAAAAAAAACTTCCAGATTTTTTAAAAACATTTTTCAAGTTTTAAAAAGTGTTTTGATTGTTTTTGGAATTTAAAATATTTTAAAATTTTAAAGTAAATGTCACTTTTTTAAAAAAATGATTTATAATTATTTTGAACAATTTCTATATTTTATTTTTATAATTTTTGGATTTTAAAACAATTTCCATTTTTACTATTTTTTGTTTTTAAAAAATTATTATATTTTTAGATTTTAATTTTTAGATTTGAAAATATTTTTGAATTTTTAATAACTTTTTAAATAAACTGCAAATAATTTTAAATTTTTCCAAAATTTTTAGACATTTTCAGATTTTTCAAATAATTTTTCTATTTTTATTAATTTTTCGGATAAATGCACTTTTATTCCCGTAAGAATAGAGTTAACGGCCAGTTAAGTTTTCCGTTAGTTTTGGGACTAAAATTGCAACTTTTAAATCATATGGGACTAAATATGCTTAAAAATCATTTGGGACCAAAAATGCTAATTGTGGGACTAAAAATGCTTGACCCCTTTTCTTATGGGACCAAAAACGCAATTTTCTCCCACGTTTTTTGCAACATCAACTATTGGAAATGAGTAACTACTTCTGGCCTCAAAAGCTTACTGCATTGGGAATTAATTTTGCCTTTGAGTTATACTATGAACTTAAACTTAAATTACACTTATTTTCCAACAAGAAATTCCTAATTTAGGCAAGTAAAATGCTAAATCTATAATTGAGAGCAAAAAGATATCTGTATGTTTTGAATTGTCACAATGACCTAAACAACCTTGATGTCATAGCAAAGGCAACATGTTTGTACTTTGTTGCGTGCAAATTGAAAGACTAAAGCTTGTATTAAGGGCACTCACCACATGACCATCATGTGGATTCCCACCATCATTGCCCTAAAACCTCTCTCCTAAGCTCCACTTTTTATTACAAATATCTAATACACAATCTTATTATGGCATGGATTGTATAAAAACAAACAAAATGCCCATCCCAAAACAGTTCAAGTAGGCCTCTAAATAATGAAAGGAAGCACTAAATTATTGGTCTTGTTTGGGGATAAAGGAAGAGATAAAAAGATATTGTTTCCTTGCATGTGCTTGGTGAAGTGAGATTTGATGTTCCTTATGTGACACAAAGTGTTTTGGTTTACCGCATCTAAGACTAAAAAGCAAAATTTGAAATATGCGCCTTGGAGAGGACATGTGATTGGGACTAAGTTAAGCTTTTGTGGACCCATAATTACTAGGGAATTAACATATACAAACTTAAATATTTGTAGATATGCAATGGTTGGAAAGAAAGCAAGCAAAGTTTGGTCCCATAAAGGGCTTGCACCATTTTTTTTTCTTTTTTCTCTTTTGATATATTTAGGGCTGGTCGATGTTACTCCACTTTAGCCACCATAGTGGGTTTTATACCGTTGGACTTGGATCAACACATACACATATACATCCACATGGGTGTATGCTGATCCAAGATTATAGAACCCACTTGGGTAGCATCCAAATGGGTGTATGTTGATCCAAGATTATAGAACCCACTTGGGTAGCTACCCAAGTGGGTAGCATCGACATTCCCTTATTTACCATCCCTTTTTTCCCCTCCATTTGGCATTATTGCATACTCATATGATTAAACACATTACCTTTTATGTGGAGATTTATAGTCACAAGCACGTATATGATCCTCGCCAATCAACGTAACTTGATAAGTGTTTTACATGTATATTTGATTTTATTGGTCATAGACTCATAGGTTCGGGATATTGAAGGAGAATTAGCAATACAATGGGCTCGGCGGGATGGCGCGACGATAAAGGCTAGGGCCGCCATGAATCTACTGAGATCCAAAAAGACTAGACATATTTGGCCGGACTGACCCGAACAATTTTTGGGTCGGGCCAGTTTACTCCCTGGCCCAATGGGCCAAGCCTAATTGCCACCAATAGAATAGAATTAGGTAACTAGCCAATATCTTCATTTTGAAAACTAAAAATTAAGGGCGTGATTGGATGTAAGGAAGATTTCATTTTTGTTCCATTTGAGAATTTTTTTGACCAAACATGTGATTGTTCATGAAAATTTTCGAAAATATACTATTATCTCACTTTCACTTGTTCTCATTTTTTTCGCTTATCAATCACATCTACACATTTTTTCTCAAAAACTAATCATATTACACATTCTCCCATAAATTTTACTATTCATTCACTCACACATTTTTAACTACCAATCATATGCAATCATTATTTTACTATTTTTAAATCAATTCAACTTTCATCATAACTTTTTCATCTCACATCCAATCACACTCTCAAAATTCATATTTTTCTTCCAAAATATTTTGTCACCACTATTCTCTAGCAAATGGAAATTTTAAAAAAATGGAAATTTTCAAAATGAAAGCATATCCAATCGCGCCCTAAGGAGTGCTTGCTTGTGAATTAACTTTCATCTCTTCAATTTTTTAACAAAATTTTTCGTGGAAGTGTGCTTGTTTGTGAAAAATTTCAAAAAATACACTATTCACCTTTTTACTTTTCAAATTATCAATCACATCAATTTAAAATTTAAATAAAAAATATCACATCAGCTATCATTATTATATAATCATATCACAAATATACTATTCACTTTTTTTTTTTTACTTTTCAAATTATCAATCACATCAATTTATAATTTAAATAAAAATATCACATCGCTATCATTATTATATAATTATATCACAAATACAATATTCACTCTCTCTTATTTTTTAAATTATCAATCACTATTATACTAAAAAAACAATCAAATCAACTATCATCATCACATTTTCATCTTATATCCGATCACACTCTCAAAATTCATTCTTATGTTTTTAAAATAATTTTTTTTCACACTATTTTCTTTAAAAGTAAAAATGAGAAAAACAAAAGCTCAAACAATCACTCCCTAAAAACACATCTCCTCTCTCTCCTGGGCAAATACCAATAAATAATTTAATAAGGCTAAAACAGGACTTTTTTCTCGACGAAAAATTTTAGGTGGATCTTTGAGCATCCCCAAAAGTCTCTTCAAATCAAGAATCCTCTTCATTTTAAAGAGTCATCTACAAAAATCATCTCCAACAAACTCTTTATTTAATATTTAAATTTTGAGAAGGAGTTTTCACTCTCCAAATTTGGAGAGCAAAAACAACTCGCTATAATTAATTGCATGATGTTTCTTGCACTTTGAATTATCTTTTTGATTGACACTTTCTAAATCCAACACAAATTTTGCAAAATTTCATTAATTACTTATAATATTCCATGTGTAATAGATTAATGTTAGAAAAAGATAAAATAAAGAGTCAAATATAAAGAGAGTGTTGGAAAATATAAAAAAATTTACTCTTTAAATTTAAAGATGCTCTTTATTTTGCTAGAGATGCTCTTTAAATATAAAGAGTCTCTTGGGAATGTTCTTAGGCTTAGATTGTAAATCGGCCATCCGGCATGGTAAATGCAAGGAAAGGTGAAAAGCTCCCATCATCATATTTGGCTTTGGATAATAATTTCCAAACACTCAATTTGAGTCGTTGATTTTAATTTAATATTATATCCTAATATTAATTATGAATGATATTAATTCAATAAAAATAAATATACAATAGACATATAAATGTTATACAAAATGAAAGATAAAATACAAACTCACGTATTCTTATATAAGTCGTCTCTCATCTTTCTCTCACCTCTAAAATCAAAGCCCCAAAAATCCATCGTTTTCTTCTCCATCCTTTATTGGAAGATGGGGAGAATAATTATTTTTTGATTTTATTTCTTTGTTTGATTTTATTTTTATATTTTCTCCCTCTTAGACCAACTCCAATGTGGCGTTATCCCACCGAAAAAGGGCAAAATGAAGTGAGATTTGCTCCTTCAACCAACACCATTGTTTGTGCTAAAAAGAAGCCTTCTACAGTGAGGCGTCAAATTTGGCACAACACTATTCATTTACGCTATCTTTTGTTTTTTTCTTTTTCAATAGAGTTAATGTTCTTTTATGTTTAAAAATATAAATGAAATTCTTTATTTAATTCTACATTTTTCCAATAATGTTAATTATTATTATTTTATACATGCATAGATGTTTTTAATATAATTTATTTAATAAGTATATAATTTTTTAATAAATCTAATTATTTAGATTTATATTGTTGTTTATAAATACTTATTACATTAAGAAAATTATTTTATATAATAGTTTAAGTATTAAATTCAAATTTAATTATTTAAAATTTTAATACATATAATTATACAACATAAACTAAACATAATAACAAATTATATTCTTTAATTTAATATATATGTATTTATAACAAATATTAATAAATATTTGATTTTCAATAAATAGTCATTCTATTGAAATAGTAAGGAATATTCCTTTTAGTGCACAATTTAAAGTAGAGGTGGCAAAACTCAGCTAGACCCGCGGGCCGCCCACCCGGCCGAGGTTTGGGTACTGGCTGGCCGCAAAATTTTAGGCCGAAAAGTCGGGCCTATTTGGCCGGACCAATGGCCCGACGGCCGAGCTAGTTCGACTTTTTCGGTCGGCCAAAAATTTGTACATAGGTTTTATGCATGGGCCGGGTCGGGGCAAGCATTTTCGCGGCCCGACCAAAATCGAGTCGGCCCGACCCAACCCGAAATTGGGCAAAAGCCCGACGGCCACTCAGGTAGGCACGCCCTACTGATTGCCGACTCTAATTTAAAGTAAATGTGTTGGAGATTGATTCTAAGTTTGATGCATGAATTACACTATTTTATTGCGAAAGTTGCACTAAATAAAATTGTAGGTTGGATAATGGGAGTAGGATTCTTCCTTTCGTGGAAGTAATTCACTAATTCTCCCCTCATTGTGAGTGAAAATTTTCCTCTCCCCCTCTTGTAGAAGTATTTTTTCTCGATCATATGTATTTAGCTTAGCTTAGATGAGTTTGGATTTTCTTCGCGGTTTGGGGAAAATTTGGATTCTTGGTCATCCATTTCATTTGGTTGTGCAAGCGACTCCATGGAGATTCGTTGTCATTTGAGCATGATTTGGGACTTTATGTTCTATTGGAGTTTTTTCCTTCTGTATTCATGCGCTTTTTTCTATTTGTTTGGCATAATATTTTTATATTAAAAAATATAAGTAGTGTTTTTATTATATACTTATGTTGCAGTTTTTCTGTATTTTATTAAATACAATTTTTTCTCAGTCAAACAAAAACAAAAACTTATACTCATTACAATTGTGATTTAGATCTCAGTTGGCTCACAAAGCCGTACATGTTTTTTTTTTTTTTTTTGTGTGTGGACAGTAATTAGACTTAACCATGTCCAGATTAACTTTCCTACAAATATTTTGGGAAAATTTGGAGGATATACTGATTTTATTTAAGAAAATAAAATAAAATTGAGATTTGGTTTCTATTAATGATATATGTGTGTTGGACCAAACTACAGTTTCAGACATTAGATTAGCCCCACCCATCATCATGTACTTATATTTCAGAGAAAGATAGACACCATATTCCCAATTTTATTTTGTATGTTGTACCATCAAACTCAATATCTCTCCTAAGGGAAAAAACACTGTTGGATCATCACAAAATGAATTGATTGATTGTTTCGAGGGAGGGAAATCTGTATTTGGTTTGGAATATTTTGAAAATATTTAAAAAAATTAACTTTTTTTAAATCCATACATCCTTCTTTTAAGTTTTTAACTCTATTTCCAAGCTAGTTCCTTAGGGTGCGATTGAATATACTTTCATTTTGCTAGAGAATATTAGTGAAAAAAATTTTGAGAGAAAAAAGATGAATTTTGAGAGTGTGGTTGGATGTGAGATAAAAAAAATAATGATGAAAGTTGATTTGATGTGAAAATAATAAAATAATGATTGGATGTGATTGGTAGTTAGAAATGTGTGAGTAAATGAATAGTGAAATTTGTGGGATAATGTGTAATAATGATTAGTTTTTTGTGAAAAAATGTGTAGATGTGATTGGTGAAAAAAAAAGTGAGAAAAAGTGAAAGTTAGATAATAGTATATTTTCTGAAAATTTTCATAAACAATCGCATATTTGGTTAAAAAAATTCTCCAGCGGAACGAAAATAGATTTTCGCTCATATCCAATCGCAACCTTAATTTTTTAAAAAAATCTACACCCAACTACGAAACTGGTTTTTCGTTTTCTTATGTCATGATTCTGTGTCACAATATTTAGGCCTTGTTTGTTTATGTTTCCAAGGCCCCATTTCCAATTTCAACTATTCATAGAAATGGAATCATGTTTGTTTAAAATTTCCAATGGAAATCATCATTTCCACTTTCTACTTTTCACATAAAACATCATCTCAAACCTACAATTTCAATTCTCAACCCTATACAACCCTACATCACTTACCAATCACTATTCTTATTTTTTTATCCAATTATATATGTGGACCCTCCATTACCAACTTTATCTACTTATAATACTACTATATATATCTAATGGGACCCACTAGCCTACAATCTTTCAAATATAATATTATATATTCATTAAAATATTCAACCACTATCAACTTTTCAAATTATTATATTCATAAAATACTATTTCAAAACTATTTAACCAAACATAATCTCATTTCCAAACCTACATAAAACTCATTCTCATTCACTTATCCAAACATAATTCCAATTTTCACACGAAAACCAATAAATTCTGAAAATTCATTTTCCAACACTAAAACTAGAAATAGTCCATGGAAACATAACCATACAAGGCCTTAAAGTTCAACATGGATTATGGACCAAAAATTCTGTAAAATGGATTATAATGCTTACACTAAACTTACGAGAGGACCAAATCTTTGGAAATGTCAAACCTGCAGGTCGGACTTGCACTTGGCCAGGCCAGTCGGCCCAAATTTCTTCGGACTACTATTTTGGGGAGTCCTTCCCACTCATGTCTAGAAAATACACTAGATTTTTTCGGGGCAATCGAGGTGGCCCGTCATTTTGGGCACCAATGGGCCAAAGCAAAATAGACCGACTCTTTTAGGGCTTCCAAAATCATAGCCAACCCAGCCTCTTGCTTAGAAGGCTCTATTTTAATAATGAGTGGTCCCGCCCAAAAGCGATATATGGCGTACCTTTTTGCCGATGTAGACTTTGGCCGGAGGACTCAAGGAACCAATACTTAAGCAAGATGGGTCTCGCCGTTTGGTTAAATAATGGCTGTCTATTTATTAACGGGGCTAGTTTTGTGACTCTACCAAAATTAAGTAAGATATTATGTTTTAAGAAAAATACTAACATATATAGTGTCGGATTCATGTTAATCATTTCGTGTTTGTATTTCTCGTATTTGTGTTTCTCTCAATAACTTTATGCCGTTTCATATTATGTTAGGGATTGTCACCCCTGCACAAAACCATAAATGGTATATGCATCATACAACATACGATACCACCCTCCGACTTAGGATATAAATACCTTTAATTTCCACCAAACCAATAGGCTATTTAACAAAAAATGTTCTCTTTTCTTCAAAGTTCTATATTTATTTGAGGGTTAGATGAGTATCTCTTTACTAACCCGAGGACCATGATATTCTTGCAACAACGTGAGAGGGCATCTCCGACTAACTCGGGAGCCCCGACTATTTTTTTTCATGTTGTAGAGAGGATCCGAGGACCCCAATCTATAAGTTAGTTTCTTGCAAATTGAAATCGCAAAAATCAATTCTTGATCATTCATATAGATCCAAGTTGAAACATACATTGATCGAATCAACTTAACATTTGGAAATGTTAAATCAACTTACTAGTTCATTTACTAAGATCTTAATTCTTATAAGCTATCGGAAGCACTGTTTATGTTGCACATTTATCGAGATACTACTAAAGTGAAAAAAATATTCAGTCATATTAGGGGCCTAAGAGTCATTGTGCATTTTTCGCGGTTTACATGGGGACATTCTGATGGGTGATGCTATTTCCACCGGAATTAGTCATATAGGAACATAAAATCTTGGTATAAAAAAAAAAAATATTCAGCCGCTCGAAAAAAGTATTCAGAATTCAAAAATGAATTCAAAGTGTATGTGTAACTAAAGTGCTATATTATACGAATCCCCAAAATGATGTTAAAATAAAATGGTGCTTTAGATTCGATGGCATTTTGGCATGGGGTTGGACATTTGTTTATGCTTGAAGCTAAAGGTTGTATCTTGCCTCAAAATTCCCCCCAGAAAACAATAGGTATTGTACTGATCGTACAGGTAAATATATATATATATATATATATATATATACATATAACGTTCACGCACACATACCCATTGTATGTGTATATGGGAAACTTGAAGGAGTTAAATATGAATAAGATTTATTTAGAATATTAGATATACTCCCATCATTTTCTAGCTGTGACACCAATTACTTAATGAGATACAAAGTTTAGGTAGAATTAAGTGCCCGAGGACCAATTGATGGCGGCTACTATACTCTAGTTTGTAGCCGATCTTATTTGAAATATATTAATAATAGGTATTTTCTTTATCATTAATCATTTTGTCAATTGGATAAAGTCTCTAATCACATTAAGCTATGAGGCGTGGTCATGCATTTGATGGTGATCATGGAATGCGTCTCTATGGTCAATGTGATCTTAAATTATGTTCTATGCCGAGGATTTATTGAGATGAGACATCGATAAGTCTAGGAGATTAGCGCATACAATGCATGCTCGAAAGGAGAAATGTCTCATTCCATAGACATTGACATAGGGATAGTAATGTATGTATGTAGGTGCTTATTGGAGAGCAAGTATACTGAATGACCCAATTGAAGTTCTTACTGGAAATTATTTTATCAAATAAGAATTTTCTCTTTTACGATAGTGCATTAATTAGTTCTTAAACTTGAGGGAGCATAGTAGTCTTGTGCATGGCACTGTACACTTTGATGTATTTTCCGATTGCTTGACAATTATAAGGGATTTACATTGAGTGTGTAGTCTTTGTGTATGGAGACTAATGAGTCGCCAATAAAGAATCTGTCACCTATGGACTAGGTGAATCTCCTATGTCTTCATAGTCGTCGATCCAAACAAGACAATTGTCAGGGCAGTGATGAATAGAGATTCATCAAAGGATCAAAGCGACTTGAAATTGGATCATAGTTATTAAGTCTATAAAGGGTTTCGACTTTTACCATACCATTGACTTAATCGGAGATTAATTAGATGACATAAGGAATGTTGTATGGTATTTGTATATTGAATAAATTTGTTGTCTATTAATATAAGATCGTGTAATTAAGATGCACTTGTTAGGTGCTTCCCTTGATTTACAAGGTTCTTAAAATTATGCGATTAATTTCGGGTGATTTAATTAATCGGATTAATTAAATGGAATATAAGACTTTCATAAGTTGTAAATGTTGCAAACTCACTTTTAGTTTAGTTGTGAACCTAAAGGGTCACACACAAAAATTGAGATGAAACTTTTCTAATCTTGGAATGATTCAAAGAGTTGAATTTAATTAATTAATATAGACTAATTAATTGGAATTAATTTAATTAATTTACTTGGTGGATTAAATATTTAATTAAACCTAATTTGGAATAGGAAACCCATGATGAGGTGAAATAATTAATTAATGTGGTTACTAACATAAGTGTTAGGTCGTTCCAACACTCTATTGACTGTTGCGACAACATTCAAAACTACATATGCGATCGGTCACCCAAGGCCATGTTGATTGAATGGTTTCATCGTTTACAAGAACATGACCGAAAGTGTTTGGATAATTGGGCTAATTCGAGGCCTGTATTTATCTGATATCCAGCAAAACAAAATCACCTTGTATACAAAGTGCTTACGGTTACGGCGGTCGTCCCTGCGATACAACAACTTTCTTGTTTCGACTTAGAAGCACTTGCAAAAGTCGAACTACAACAAACTATATAGTGTTTGAGGCTTTCAAGCTTTTGAAGGGAGTAATTCAATATGCGGATGCAAATGGCTTGATTTTATTATCTCGTATTTTCGTCTCTTATTTCATATGCGGGGGGCTCATATATATAGGCATGAAGGTGCCCTATGGAAAGGATATGACTTTTGGATCAAAAAGACATGTCTCTGACCAAAAATGCATTTCGTTGCTCGAACAGTGCACCCGATTCGGGACGTACACATAAGCGCGCACTAGTGCGCGCGACAAGTTTTGCACATGCTCTGCGGTGCGCATGCGCACACATTGCCCAGTGCGCGACGTCTTTGTCCAGCGCTGGCGGTAGCGATCTGGTGCGCGCCGTGCACCCTAGTTGGAAAATAATAATTAATTAAAATTAATTAATTTTTAAAGGGTTTGTTGGGAAATTATTTTGTAGATTTTAATGAATGCCATGCAAAACTTAGAATAGGAAGTTGGCACCCCATTTTTGTTGTAAATTGCATTGTAATAGATAGGGTGGTCGAGTGAGTTAAGTCGGCTATGCTGAACATGCAAGGAGACAACTAGAGACCGAGAAGGAAGACTCTCTGTGAGGCGGTGAGTATGGCAAAGAGAAGATAGGAACTCAATCAAGGTGCAACAGATGCGGTGAGTGAAGTATCGATCAAGTCAACTCATGATAGCCAAGTCTCAACTTGAAGTGACAAAAAGAGTCATCCAATGATTGGAAGCTAACTCGTAGTCGCACAGGAAAGTCAAGGAAATGCGATCAAGTCGAGATAATCGAAAGAGATCCGTTGCGCGAAATCAAGAGAATTACTTAAACAAGTAATACTCCCATCTCTGTCTTTCTTGAAGTGCTCGGTTCCGAAGTGTGCAAAAGGAATAAACCAATAGGAAGCATCGCACTGTGTCGAGAACACTTTGAAAAGTCAAGAATCATTCATACGAGGAAATGACAATTCCAAGGATCGCAACAAGACAAGACAACGACCACAAGTGACTTTCAAAAATAAGCTATCTCTTCAACGGGCGATTTTTGAAAGATCACTATAAAAGGCCGAGGAATCACTCGAGAGAAGGTTACTCAACCAAAAACATTCAAGCAAACATTTGAATCAGTAACCAAAAATATTCTCAAGTCATTCAAGATTAATCCTCAAGCCTATATTACGAAGGAAATCAATCCAACACTCACATGTGAAGGAAAGACAACTTCTATCGGTTGAAGAGGAACCATTTGAAGAATAGAGGGGTCTACATTCCACGAAGGATTGTAGGAAGGTTCAAGGTCGAACCAGTCTCAAGTTTTTGGAGGGCTTCGTGATCAAATCCAAGAAGCTTGAGCAAGTGGGCTGTAGTAACAAGGCGGCCCCTGTGAAGAAGAAGGTTCGAGTCGTGCGAGAAGCCACCGTGTGACCAAGGCATCTCGGTGAGTCCCAAAGGATCAAGTCACCTGTGTGATTAAGACTTGTATCTGGATTTGTTAACCACTCGTATATTGATCAATACTTAGTGGATTCCTCCAGAGTTGGAGAAGTGAGGAGTAGAAGAATTACCCCATCTTGAACCTCTATAAAAACTTATTGTGTCATTTACATTTCAAGACTTTAATTTTTGCATCCTATTTTTACATCTGTGATAAATTTGCTTTCCAATTGATAATCAACTCGAGTGCTAAAACCAAGTATTAAAACAAACTTAACCAAATTCAAGGGTGTTAAGTCTTCCATTTGAAAATAAATCACAATCGAGTTAAGTCTTTAGTCAAAACAAATTTGAGTTATTCTATCAATAGTTCGATCAGTCCTGTGAGTGACTAACTCTCTTGATTAACTAACTTAGTTGTCCATCAAGGACACACATTTGTGAAGTATTAACTCGAATATTTGAAAGGACTTATTTGAAAAGTTGGTAAGGTTTATTCAACCCCCTTCTAAACCTTACACTCACACCCCTTGGGACCTACAAGTGGTATCAGAGCGGTTGGTTCATTGAGCCTTTTGCACTGTTTTTGAACTAGATCTCCAAATTTTCCAAAGCTTGTTTTTGTACTCAATCTTTCAAAACTCTTTTACTCAAGCAAAGTTATTATCATGGAAGCAAATTTGACACGCATCCCTATGTTCACAATTGAAGTATTTGATGATTGGAAAATTCGTATGCAGCTCATCTATCAAAGATTACACGATGAGATGTGGATAGTGATAGAGGATGGGCCTCTGCAAATTTTAAAAGTGAACACATCTGTAAGGAGAGCTGCAGCTGAAGGTGAAGAAGATGTTGCTCCCAGACCAGCCATGGTTGAAAAACCAAGAGCTGAATGGACAAATGATGACAAGAAAAGATATAACTCGGACAACGTGTGGCCAAGGACATTCTTTACAAAACCTTGGACAAAGCTATGTTCAACAAAGTCAAATCATGCAAAACGGCTAAAGAAATGGGACAAGCTAACATTGATTTGTGAAGGCTCGTGAGCAAATCAAGGAAAATAAACTATCGATTCTTTGTCTGACGAAATTTGAAAATTTTAAAATGCTCGCAGAGAGACCTTGGATCAACTGGATGCTCGGTTCACAAAAATTACCAACGAGCTATCTCGCACTTGGAAAAGAATATACACAAAAGAAAATGTGTATGAAGATTCTAAGAAGTCTCGGTGAATGGGAAATGAAGGTCATGACACCGAGACATTCCATGGACCTATCCAAGACATCCAACCATGAGCTATTCTCAAATTTCAAAGCCTACGAATTTGAGCCGAGAAGAAAAGACAAGGAGGAGACAAGCGCCCAAAACAACTGCTCTAATTATTAAGGATGGCAAGAGAATTGAGGTCAAAGAAGTTATTAACCAAGAGGAAATAGCCCTGATGGTTAAAAGGTTTAATAAGTTCTTCAATAAGAACTACAAAAGAGGCAAAGGTGAATCCTCCGAGAAGACACTCGGCTCCCTCCAAGTCTAGGGAAGATAGGCCAACCAAGAGAGCAAAGCATCAAAAAATTGAATATCAAAGAGCCCATAATCCAAGAATGGAAAGAGTCGATCAAAAGGCCGAGAATCTATCTGAACTATGCAGGCAACCAGTCACTATGCCATTGATTGCCCATATCCTCCTGTAGTCAACAAATACGAGAATGAAGAGAAAGAAGACAAGAAAAGAAAAAGGCAATGTTGGCCGCAGAGATCTGCGAGACGACCAAGTCAAAAGACACAATTCGAGTAGTGGTGACTACTCAGTGACTACGAAGAAGAAGCTTTGATTTGTTTAATGGCCAAGGAACAAGACCAACCTTTGACCAAGAAGATGAGGTACACTCTAACTCATCACACTCATTCTAGTGATAGTGATCGTGACACACACACTTCATCACCACCGATCTTTATGATTCATTAGGCAAAATGATGAAAGACTTTGAACACATTAAAACCTCATACACACTACTAAATGAGGAAAACAACCTACTCAAGAGCCAAAACTCACAACCGACTAAGGAGCCGAGTACTCTAAGTCACATAGCCGATAAGAATAAAAGTATAAAGGCCGAAAATGCTTTTAAGCTAATAAAGCGAAAATAGCTGCTATAGAAAAGAAGGAGAATGACCTCAAAAATGTGATTGCCTCATTCACTAAGGCATCTAAATCCTTGGATGACCTTATTATGAGTCAAAGAGAATGTGGAGACAAGACAGCTTAGGATTTAATTCCTCTGTGCTATGTCAAGATCCAAAAGTGATTTTGGAAAAGGTATCTTCAATTAATGAAGTATCTCAAAAATCCAAAACTCCAAATGGTGCACACACATTTATTCCAAAGCACAATCACAAGCAAACCGACCTTGGTTATAAAGGAAAAGGAAAGTGCCGATTGAGTGTCTTTGAGAGGACAACCGAGAAGAAAACCAGTCGAGTTCCTCAAAGAAACTCCAAATAGGAAATACTCAGAAAGAAGAAAACAGAGCTACCAAAAGTCCTTAAATTCTATAAAAGAAATATATATGATGGAAATGGTAGAAACTACCCAAGCCAAGGTGATTGGAATAATGTGAACTATCAACAAAGACCTATGGAATATAAGCCCAAATGGCAAAGGCCTAGAACTCAAAAAGGTCATTCCAAAGGCACAAGAGCTATCATCGGCACACATATGCACCTAGGCACTACACTCGGAGATATCACAACTACCCAAATACAAAGAATTGCTAAAACACACTCACGGGCATACGGACAAAGAGGCAATTTGTATGAACCTAAAACCTCAAAGCAATTTGCCAAAATTAATTATGATTATGGCAATCGATAGATGGCAACCCCTTAGAGTCAAATCATTTGGCTATAGGTTGGTTGGATCATCTTACAATACTAACCCCTCGGACCCGCACAAGTATGGGTACCTAAAACTTAATTTCCTTGATTGCGAGTTCAAGGAACAGTGAGTGCCAAGGAACCTGGCACATGGATAGTGCATCCAGGCACATGACAGGTAACAAGAAAAATCTATCAAAATTCAAGGAAGTCGAGGTGCAAAAGTAATATTTGGAGGAAATGAAGCTCCGGGAGAAATAAGAGGCATTGGATCCATCAAGAAAAATGGATTAGAAATCACGGATGTTGCATATGTTGAAGGACTCAAATTCAATCAACCTAAGTATTAGCCAACTTTGTGACAAAGGCTACAATGTTGGATTCAACATGGGTATATGCCAAATCAAGGACATCAATCCAATGAAGTTGTGTTGCAAGGATGAAGACAAAAGAACATGTATGTGGTAGATTGGTCAATTTGCAACACCAAGCACTTGTCTACTAGCAAAGTGCACAGCTGAATCAAGTTGGATGTGGCACAAGAAGTAGAGTCACCTGAATTTTAAAACAATTAACAAGCTTGCGACGATCTTGTAGAAGGACTTCCAGGACTCGATATACAAGAAGGAAAGTGTATGTGATGCATGCCAGATGGGAAAGCAAATCAAATCATCATTCAAAGAAAAGACATGTCCATCTTCAACAAGAATATTGCACCTGCTACATATGGATCTATTTGGTCCATTGAACCATAGCATAAGTGGGAAGAAATACACCTTGGTGGTAGTAGATGACTACTCAAGATATACATGGACAATATTCATGTGTAAGAAGAAAGAAACTCTGCGAAACTACCACACGGTGAAGAGAATCCAAATGAGAAGAGTCAAACCATTATCAAAATAAGATCTGACAGAGGAACTGAGTTTGTCAATAGTATAATAACTCAGTATTGTGTTGAAAATGGTATTGGTCATGAATTATCAGCAGCAAGGACTCCACAACAAAATGGAGTTGCAGAAAGAAGAAATAGAACTCTCAAAGAAGCAGGACCATGTTAGGTTGACGGGGCTACCTAAAATATTTTGGGCTGAAGCATAAACACAAAGATGCTATACTCAAAATAGATGCATGATAAATAGACAAATGACAAAGACTCCCTATGAGATCCGGACAGGAGAAAGCCAAATGTTGCATATTTCAGAATATTTGGATGCAAATGCTTCATCCATAATAATGGCAAAGATAATTTAAAGGCTTTTGATGCTAAAGTCGATGAAGGTATCTTCTTGGGATACTCAAAAAAGCAAAGCCTACAGAGTACTCAACAAGAGGACTATGGTTACGAGAAGAATCCATCCATGTGGTGTTTGATGAGCCAAATGTAAATGGAGAAGACATTGAAGAGTCACCGATAAGTTTGAATCAACCAACCATGCGAAGAGTCCCTATATTGAAGTTCTGAAGTCGGAATTATAAACCCGGATGAAGATGAGATAGCCGAGAGTCTCAAAAACAGCGGAAAATCTGCAGCTAAGTAATGATGAGAGAGATGATCAAAACAACACAAACCGTAAGACGATCAATCCGGCAAACTTACTCCAACCTTTGATGTAAGATGGCCGAGAGACCATCCACCGAACTAATCATTGGAGATGTAAGAGAAGGTGTAAAGATTAGATCGAGAACTCAACAAGAAGCAATGTTTACTTGCTTCATCCCACAAATAGAGCCAAAAGATGTGTCACAGGCATTGGATGACACACAGTGGATTCAAGCCATGCAAGAAGATTCGAATCGGTTTGAAAGAAATAAAGTATGGGAATTGGTTGAGACCCACCCATCAAAATGTTATTGGCACTAAATGGGTGTTCGAAACAAGATGAACGAGGAAGGTTCGTGGTAAGAAACAAAGCAAGATTGGTAGCCAAAGGGTATTGCCAAGAAGAAGGAATAGATTTTGATGAAACTTTTGCCCCGTGGCAAGATTGGAAGCCATAAGGATGTTTCTTGCCTATACGCACTCACAAGAACTTTATTGTATATCAAATGGATGTGAAGAGTGCATTCCTTAATGGTTTATTGGAAGAAGAAGTGTATGTTGAACAACCTCCAGTTTTGAGCGAGAAGACTCTTGGAGACAAAGTATACAAACTCAAGAAAGCTCTATATGGATTGAAACAGGCACCCGAGCATGGTATGATACATTGTCATAATTCTTGATCGAGAATGGATTCACAAAAGGCAAAGTGGATAGAACACTCTTGAGAATTCAAGATGGGAAGAGCATACCGCTTGTTCAAATATATGTGGATGACATCATTTTTGGATCCACAAACAAAGAGTCATGTGATAAATTTTCCAATCTCATGCAAAGCAAATTCGAAATGAGCATGATGGGAGAGTGACATTCTTCCTTGGACTTTAAGTGAAACAAACAAGGATGGAACCTTCATAAGTCGACAAAAATACACGAGAGATTTAATGAAGAAATTTGGTATGGAAGAGAAGTTTTACGTGAAAATACCAATTAATACATCGATCAAAATGGATATGGATGCGGATGGCAAGCACAGTAGATCAAACAAGATACTGAGCACTTATTGGATCATTGCTCTATCTCACAAAGAAGCGGCCGGACATCACCTTTCTTTGTAGGTGTATGTGCAAGATTTCAATCTGCTCCAAAAGAAAGCCACATGACTGCCCAAGAGGATCTTGAGATATTTGAAAGGAAGCCAAGAAGTTGGCTTATGGTATCCAAAGGAAGGTGGATTCAAGCAAATTGGTTATTCGGACTGACTATACTAGATGTAGAGTTGACGAAGAGCACCTCGAGCACATGTCAAATGCTTGGAAATAGGCTAATTTCTGGTTTAGCAAAAAGCAAAATTCAATAGCCACTTCTACAAACCAAGGCGAGAATACATAGTCACAATTGTTGTGCCCAAGTCTTATGGATGAGACAAAGGTTGAGAGACTATGAAGTTGAAGAAAAGGAAATTCCAATCATGTGTGATAACACAAGTGCAATTGCAATCACTCAAAATCCGTGTTGCACTCAAGAACAAAGCATATCGATGTCGAGATATCACTTCATAAGAGACCATGTTGAAAAGAAGGACATCACCTTGGAATATATTTCAACCGATAAGCGATTGGCTGAAATATTCACAAAACCATTATGTGAGTCAAGATTTGAAGAACTCAAGCATGAGTTAGGGTTAATTGAGTGAGTTGACACTCGGAAGACTCAAAGAAAAGAGATAAAACATGAAAAGAGGAAAAAGAGCTGAATTCGTAATTGACTAAGTGAATCACCGTGTCGGAAAGTCGGTTGTATCGAGTTAGGTGACAAACAGTCACTAGGAGAGGAGTGAGAAGAAGGATTGAATCGGCTAAGGAGTAAGGTGAGTCATTTATGAGCAAAGTGACAAAAACGCGTCGTTTTTACTAAGCGAAAATGTTTTTAAGAATGACTTGACATAATTATGACGTGTACGAAAAAGCCGCATACCTAGCTTATGATTGGATATAAATGATGCCGTATTAAATGCGCGACATTAAATGTAAATCGACGTGCAAGATCTAAGTTTGTTGATTTTGATCAAATTTCAAAAACCTCCCGCACGTCCTTTCATGAACCATACTTAAACCATTTCGCCCGTTTCTCTCTCACTTTACCAAAAACTTTTCATCTCTCTCTCGAAAGCAAAAAAAGAAAATTTTCTCTCAAAACCCTATCAATCCTCGATTCGGTTTTCAAGTTTCGTTCGGTAAAACATCTCGAAATGGCATCTACTCATGATTTTGTCAAGCTAGGAAAGCAAATCCACACCAGGTCTACTGTGGACTTCGATGGTATGGTTAAACAAGGGTCCGACGACACCCTCGTGAAGAAGATTGCTGATAAGCTGGAAAAATCTGGATTAAAACCATTTTTGACGATGGAGTTCCCTATGACCTACGTAGAAGAGGTCGCACAGTTCTATGTGAACGCTGAGGTTCACGATGAGGGCATCAAGTCATCTGTTCATGGAAAAGCGTTCACCATTACACGCCAGAGGATCCGCGAACACCGCTTATTGCCGGTGGAAGGAGTGCCGGAAATTTATGAAGGCTGATGTCGACCTAGTCGCTTGGAAGGAAGTAGCCAAGTCCGACTATCTTTGCGAAAATAGTCTATCTGACTAATAAGAGGCTACTGAAAGAGGACTACCACAAATTGCTGGACATTGTTGCCAAATGCATAGACATTAAATTTGGCAGCTTTGACCAGTTGTCCAAAGCAAAATTGATCGTGATGGCTGCGATCATTGAAGAGAAGAAAGTGAATTGGTGAGTTTGTATACTGAAACAGACTCAGTAATATTGGGAACAAATCCTTCAAGGAAGATGGTACGTTTGGAGGTTCCACGGGATACGGCGATGATTGGCGGATGATGGAAGTAAAGGAGTACCTCTTTGACATGGAAAGGCATTCCATGTGAACAAGAGGATGTTTCGATCAAACCTCTCGGCGCACACAAGAGAGCCTACGCTAAGAGAGGCGTCACAGTGAGGGAATCGGTGACCACGATGATGATACAAATTGTCTCCCCTCCTCAAAAGAAGGCTGCTCACTGCCCGCAAAGAAAGAAAAATTTGCCCCTGCGACAAGAAAGAAAAAGAAATCGCTCCTCCTCGCATTCGCATTCGCAGCGAGGAGAAGGAATCTCAAATACCTTCTCCGGTTGTCAAGAAAAGGAGAACTGATAAGCGAGATGGCCAGGCTCCTCGAGGAAGAAGGCGGCGGCATCGGCCTCCGCCACCCAGGACTCGGAAGAAACCTTATCCCAGAACCAGAAATTCCTCTGCGTACAAACAAAAAGAAGAAGAATCTTCAAGCGTTCGAGCTTGAGAAACCGGTTAGTCGGCCCACTCGGCTAAACAGATATCGGAGATCTTTGGAGAAGTAGAGTCTCGAAATTATTGATGAAACAGCCAAGTCTGGGCAAGGCGATCAACAGAGGCAAATCGAAGACCAGTGTAGTTCGAACAATTAAGACACAAGAAGTAGGCGAGAAAGCAAACTACTTTGTTGACGGGTTGTATCCCCTCCCGCAATGATGACGCGGTGACCAGTATGGAGCACCATAGCTTGCTACCTTCTACCCCGAGAACGAGGGGCAGCAAGAAAGAAGATGATAGAGATGATGATGATGTGATGATCCTATCCCCACCTTATCCGGACATCCAAAATCGTGCTGCGAGTGGAGGAAGTGGAAGTTGAGTCGATCCAGGGAGCAGTTCCAAAGACCCGAGTTTATCGAAGAAGAAGAGGAATCTGTTGAACTTTCTTGGAGTGACCAATGTGGTCCAAGCTCTTGATGAAGAAAACTGTTTGGACATTCTAAATATCTTTAAAGAGAAGGAGAAAGAAAGATTGGCGAGAAGAAGGCGTGCACGTGAGAAGGCCGACATCGCCCTCTCACCGCACACCCGACGAACATACACATCCTCACCTCGACATTCTATCGAGAAAGTGATGAGGATCGGACCTGTTCTTTGCCACGAAGAGTTGCAAATACATCAAGCAATGCAAGAATCCGAGAATCCTACATGAGCAAAGATTGATGGGGTGACCAGGAGAGTCCTCCAAATCACACCGGAGATAGATCCTATAGGAGTGGTGCAACATATTGCCATTGTTGTCGCCACCACCACTTCCCGGCTCATTCGGAGGAAGGTGTTAAGGAATCTGCGATGAAATCGGGAGTGTGGGGACCCCGGTCGAGCCAACCCCTAATGAAGGTGTCTTACCACGACCCAACGGCTGCATACTCAATGGGAACAAATGGAGTCCGGGACGCGTGACCCCATTCAAGTTACTCGGTGGTGTGCCACCGAGGGGAAACTCCTCCACTGCGGCAAGGTCGGAGGATCTGCGGTGACTCCACAATGAATCTCGGAGGCGAAGTGGAGAAGGAACAACCACGAGAATACACAACAAGTTGTCATCAACGAGCTCGGACGATTGAGACTGTCTCGGTGAGGTGCCAAGCTCGCTCTGCGAGCCAATGACGCCATGATGAAGTAGAGGCACAAGAAGGAATCGCCCAGGAGTTGAGACTCAATGGATGCCACCTCGGAAGACCCCAGACAGTTGACACCGCCGAAAGGGATGTCAAGGCCTCGCATTGCTTGAGATCTGCGGGAGGTAATGAAGACCAACGGGAGGTTGAGACTTCCCAGGGTAGAGAATGCGAAGCCGCACGAACATCCCTCCTGCTATCATTGATCCATTAGAAAAGGAGATAAGTGTTGTTCACGATTCCCGGGATAATCGATGTAACCTTTACGGGGCGGAAGGAGACGATGAAGGCTGAGTCATCCCCGTGACTGATCCAAAAGACTCGGTGAGGATGTTCCAACCACGAGTAAGTCGACCTCAAGACTACTCGCCAAACATTCAACTTTGATGATGAGCCACCCATGGAAATCTCATCATCATCCGATGACGCTCGATAAGGCCGAGAACCAGTCAACTCATTTGGAAAAACCACCGAGACCGAAGCGAAGCTATTGAGACAACAGGCTCGGCAAAGTGGGTCGACTTCACAACAGACCACGGTGAAACAGAGTCCAGTCTGCGCAGCTCCCAAGTGCGCGAGTTCGACTCCACAAGGGACTTCACGAGCACCAATTATCATTGAATAGATTCCGATTGCCCGTGATGATCCTTTTGTAGAATCATTTCCTTTCTCTCTGGTGGTACCCGACCTCCTGAAGAATCGGCTAGAGATCGCGAGCTTCCACGAATCGACCTGTTATTCCATCGGACACCATTGTTCGGTGACTATGACTTTGACGCTTGGCCGTCACCAAACAGAGAGACAAGCTACTTGATTCGAGGAAGTTTTCAAAGCCTTATTTGCTTTGAGGTTGAAAAGATGGAGAGGCACCAGGCCTCACCGGACATGAGGCCGGATAACGAGACGCCAACCTTCTGCTGGCGATTTGCGTGGCATCATAGTCGATCCGGGAGTGGTGGCAACAAAGAGCAAACAATGCGTGTGGAACAAGCTCGATACTTCAGGACATTGTTCAACAAGTTGTTAGTCCGGCGGGTGAGAATGCGATCAAAGACAAAATTGCAAGAGCACATTGAACAAATGCATGAATCTCACACTACGAGATAAAGGCTGCTGCGTGAACATAATAAGAACGAGCTCCTACGTGTGGAAGAGAATATGAATCGAAAATTCGATCTCCTCATGGCCGAGATGAAGTTGGTAGCAGTGAATCCAACGCCACCCGCTCGATTTCCGTGCGGCATACTCCGCATGCAGATTGACGAGCGAACTTCGGCTATCGTCGGACTAGACTTCTTGCTTGCTAGTTTGTTTCCGGGGTTCCTCTCTCCTTGATGATGCTAAAAAAGGGAAGAGGAATACCTAAAAACAATCGAAAGGATCTCGGCGGCGAGAAGGAGGAAGCGGTTTGTGAAGGGGAAGGCAAATTTGAGAAGTAATAAGAGAGAAGAAAGGGAAGTCTTTGAGGGGAATGTTCGAAAGATGTGACATTGATGATTGCTAAAACCCCTCAACAAGGTCTTGTCATAGCTGATATTATCGAAAACTCCGATAACTACTGCCACTCCAACACTCTGCTTTGTACCTATGGTCAAAAAGAGAAAGACGATTGAAGCGAGGGATGAAGGAAGTGGAAGGAAGGATGGATGCCCGAGTTATGGATATTACGAAACAACATGGAGACATTCCAACAGAGACGAGAGACACCTATGCCATTTCGATGCGGAACCGAGGCCAAGATCGTTGATGAATTCAATACGCTCGCATCCCGAAGGATACTTCGCAAATATGTCCACGGCTCAAGCCGGGATTTATCTTGGGAAAAGGGTCTCACGTTATATGAAGAAGGCGACGAGCGTGGACTACGCGATCCTCTCTGCTGGTCACTCCGTGATCACTCACCGGTGGAAAGAAGAAGACCCCAGTACAATACACGCCCGAGAGGAAGAGGTAGAGGAAGAAGCATTGGTGGAGGAAGAGGTTTGGACCTAGGCCTCTGCGCCAAAAACATTGAGTACATAGATCCGGGCAAGAAAGGAGGGGATCTCTTTGGGCTGTTCTTGACCAAGTAGCCAATCTGCAAGTGGCTAAAAACAATGCTTGAGTATGTGAAAAGAATCGAAGAAGAAAATAAAAGACAAACTCAGCTGGGAGGAGAGACAAGAGAGATTAAGAAGAGATGAAGGCCTGCCGGAAGAGCGTATGAAAAAAAGAAGAAGGCGGTGAAGATGAGAAAAAGAGAAGAAGATCGAGAAGATGACAGAGTGAAGAAGATGAAAGAAGGAGGAGCGGAAGGAGATGAAGTGTTCTTTGTCCACCCCTTCGTGTATTTTCTTTGTGTAAATACACTTTTATGTAAGTCTTACATACATTGAATAAAATTGTACAATTTCTATACTTGTGGAGATATAGAATAGCAATGGTTACTTTAAGGTCCATTTAAGCTCGATACATTTTCTTTTGATTCAAGCTCCGATACACTTTGTAAACAATATGTAAAGAACAAGAATGTTATGATCAATAAAAGATCGATTCTAATCATACATTCTCGTGATTCTCTGATTACTGTATGTATCTTTCTTTGTTTAATTATTGTTGTATGTTTTAAGTTTTGGCATCATCAAAAAGGGGGAAATTGTTGGGAAATTATTTTGTAGATTTTGATGAATGCCATGCAAAACTTAGAATAGGAAGTTGGCACCCCATTTTTTGTTGTAAATTTCATTGTAATAGATAGGGTTGGTCGAGCTGAGTTAAGTCGGCTATGCTGAACATGCAAGAGACAACCGGAGACCGAGAAGGAAGACTACTTTGTGAGGCGACTAAGTATGGCAAAGAAGAGAAGATAGGAACTCGACCAACGTGCGGTGAGATGTAATCGAGTGAAGTATCGGTCAAGTCAACTCAAGATAGCCAAGTCTCAAGTTGAAGTGACGGAAGAGTCATCCAATGATTGGAAGGCGACTCAAAGTCGCACGGGAAAGTCAAGGAAATGCGGTCAAGTCGAGATAATCGAAAGAGATCCGTTGCACGAAATCAAGAGAATTACTTAAACAAGTAATACTCCCATATCTTGTCTTTCTTGAAGTGCTCGTTCGAGAAGCGTGCAAAAGGAATAAACCAATGGGAAGAATCGCACTGTGTGTTAACACCGAAAAGTCAAGAATCATTCATACGAGGAAATGGCAATTCCAAGGATCGCAATAAGACAAGCCAACGACCACAAGTGACTTTCAAAAATAAGCCTATCTCTTCAACAGGGCGATTTTTGAAAGATCACTATAAAAGGCCGAGGAATCACTCGAGAGAAGGTTACACAACCAAAAACATTCAAGCAAACATTTGAATCAGTAACCAAAAATATTCTCAAGTCATTCAATATTAATCCTCAAGCCTATATTACGAAGGAAATCAATCCAACACTCACCTATGAAGGAAAGACAACTTCTATCGGTTGAAGAGGAACCATTTGAAGAATCGGGGTCTACATTCCATGAAGGATTGTAGGAAGGTTCAAGGTCGAACCAGGTCTCAAGTTTTGGAGGGCTTCATGATCAAATCCAAGAAGCTTGAGCAAGTGGGCTGTAGTAACAAAGCAAACTGCCTGTGAAGAAGGCCCCCAGTCGCATTTGAGAAGCCATTTGTGTGACCAAGGCATCTCCAAACCGAGTCCCAAAGGATCAAGTCACCTTGTGTGATCAAGACTTGTATACGACTTTGTTAACCACTCTGTATATTGATCAATACTTAGTGGATTCCTCCGGAGTTGGAGAAGAGAGGAGTAGAAGAATTACCCCATCTTCGAACCTCTATAAAAACTTATTGTGTCATTTACATTTCGGACTTTTAATTTACGCATCCTATTTTTACATCTCTTGATAAATTTGCTTTCCAATTGATAATCAACTGAGTGCTAAAACCAAGTATTAAAACAAACTTAACCAAATTCAAGGGTGTTAAGTCTTCCACTCGATAAATCAATCATAGCCGAGTTAAGTCTTTAGTCAAAACAAATGAGTTATTCTATCAATAGTTCGATCAGTCCGTTGAGTGACTAACTCTGGCGATTAACTAACTTAGTTTGTCCATCAAGGACACAAAGGTTGTGAAGTATTAACTCAATATTTGAAATGACTAATTTGAAAAGTTGGTAAGGTTTATTCAACCCCCTTCTAAACCTTACACTCACACCCCTTGGGACCTACATGGTTTAAATAAATTTGATCCACAAAGTATAAGGGCCTTGAAGCCCAAGCTGGACCCACCCCACGGCCCGGCGCGCGCGCGTTTGAACCAAACCCACAAGTATGTAGGTCCTCACTCCTTTAACAACTTTGGTGCCCCTGAGGGCCCAAACCCAATTGTCCAACTTAGAATTTATAAATAGAGCAAAGTTTAGCTTTCTACTCTATGTGGCATGGAGCATTTCTCCTTCTCCACATTTTTTATTTTCCATACAATTTTCTAATTTTAAGTGGCTAATTTCTAGCATTAATTTCTCATTCACCGGGATTGGTTTTGATAAATTCCAAATGGCAATCTCATCTACTCACTTAGTAGAATTTTATAATATAATTTAATTCCATTTTTCACCAATGGAAACCACTTAAATATTTGGTCAAAATTGGGTCAATACCCATTTCTCAACCAAAAATTCCAACAATCCCTCACATGAATGAAATTAATACATGCGTGTATGCAAATTCGCTTGAAAGTTTTGGCGAATTGTTATTGCATCGAGGATAGGTAGCTTTTTGGCTTTGACCGCCTTAGTAAAATACTATCGGATTTACTAACGCTTATTGACACGATGTCTTGAACTACTCGGCCGTTTGTATAAATCAAGACAACAAAGATTTCTTACATAATAACAATTCTAATACTTGTTGTTCTCACATTGTGTCTATTTCGGCCCTGGACCATATCTTAGATTCATAAATGTTTTCTTGAAGCATCCATTACTTCTCACTTATATAGGTTATCTCCTATTGAAAAGTATACTGCCATACTCCACCTTAGGTATAGGAATCATTAAAAGTCTTAAACTTAACCTCACCACATTCAGCATATTTCTATTTCACTTGGAAGTTACGGGAATGAGCTAACACATTTTCCAAGTGTTCAGATAATATTCATAACTTAGTTGTCCCATTGAACCAAGGTCACTGGGATCTCCAATTCACAAGGTTGGGTTGCCACTATGAACATTCTTTATTTGTGGATTTTAAACCCACTTTCCTTAACAATTTATACAATTGATCTCGATTTATACCTTTTGTAAGTGGATCCGCAAGGTTTTCTTGACTTCACGTAGTCAACCGAAATAACCCCATTCAAAATCAACTGTCTAATGGTATTGTGTCGTCGACGAATATGTCTAGACTTACCTCTTTCCTTTGCAAGAAAAGATACCTTTTATAAATACAACATTTCTTGATTTAATGATCGTAACATTATTTATATCATGAATGCTGAATATACTTTCTTGGGTGCTTCTACTTTAGCCAGATCACCCCCACACTTTAAGGTATGTGGTTTGCTAAAAAGTAAAGTTTCTCCTTCCAACTTCTGGTATCCTTGTTCACCACAAGATTATCCGGAACTTTTATGGCTCTCGGCCACTTCCCTTTATGTTGTTAGAACATTGTCCCAATAATCCAGTTAGAACCTCGTTTTAACAGATTTCAGACCTTAGTTCCAACAACTCCATTAAAATATTTTATAGGATGTGTAACCTTTGATGTACTTGGTTTAACTTGTTACTATGTCTACCTCTAGTGTTACAACACTTTGGGTAATACTTCATGTAGTTGTGGTTTTGATGTTACAACACTTTTGACAACACCTTCTGTTACATTTAAAAATGTAATGTGAAGCTCCACCGTGTTCCATAAAGTGTGGTCACACCCCCACAATTGTCGATTTCCAATCGGAATCACGGTTGTCTTCCTCGATCCGAAGTCGAACTATCAAATCCTCAAGCCTCATTTCCCTTCGCTTGTGCTTGAAGTAGTTCTTAAAATCTTTCCACGATGGCGGCAACTTCTCGATTGTCGCAAGCACTTGGAAAGACTCGTTCAGAATCATCCCTTGCCCGGACACCAAGTCGTGAAGTATAATCTGAATTTCTTGCACTTGGTTGATCACCATTTTGGTGTCAACCATCTTGTAATCCAGAAATTTGCCGACAACAAATTTCATTGTGCCGGTATCTTCTAATTTGTACTTTTTATCCAAATAGTCCCACAACTCTTTGGACGTTTTGAACGGAGTATAGACGTCGTAGAGGGTGTCGTCTAGCCCGTTCGAAACATAGTTCGACAAAGGAAATCGTTGTTATGTCAAGCATCCACATCGATCCTCCTTTGGTTGTCGGATTCTTCATCGCCATGGGAGGGTGGTCCTCCTTCGTAAAATGGGACAGACCCAACGTAGTGAGGTAAAAGCGCATCTTTTGTTTCCGGTGTTTGAAGTCAATGCCTAAGAACTTCACCGGTTTCTCACCATGACCAAGCAACAACCATCGGTGTGAATGAAACAGATGTCTTCATCTTGAAAACAAAAAAAGAAAAAAATTTCGTCTTGCGATTGTTGATTGGGTGATTTACTATTTACAAGAAAATGGCTGAAAGTGTTTGGAGAATCAAAGCTAAGTCGAGGCCTGTGTTTAAGACGATCTACGCAAGACGAAATCGACCCGTATATAAAGTACTTACGATTACGCGCGATCGTCCCTAAAATACAACGACTTTTCATTACTTGTTTTGACTTAGCAACACTTGCAAAAGTCAAAACTACATTGAACTATATATTGTTTGAGGCTTTCAAGCTTTTGAAGGGATTAATTCAATATGCGGATGCAAAGGGCTTGATTTTATTATCTATATTTTTGTCTCTCGATTTCATCCTGCGGGGGCTCATATATATAGGCATCAAAGTGCCCGATGGAAAGGATATGTCTTGCATCGAAAAGACATGTCTACAGCAAAAAATGCACCTGGTTGCTCGAACAGGTGCACCGGTTCAGACGTGCGCATCCGTGCACTAGTGCGCGCGCGCGAGTTTCACACACTCGTCTCATGCGGTGTCTTGTGCTACACTAAGCGCATTGTCCGGCCGTTTGCGATGCCGCCACGCACCCTAGTTGAAAACAATAATTAATTAAAATTAATTAATTTTTAAAGAGTTTAAATAAATTTGATTCAAAAAGTATAAGGGCCTTCAAGCCCAAGCCAGGCCCACGACCGCGTGTGTATTTTGAACCAAAATCCACAAGTATGTAGATCCTTACTCTTTAAAGACTTTGGTGCCCCAAGGGCCCAAACCCAATTATCTAACTTGCGATTTATAAATAGAGCAAACTTTGGCTTTCTACTCTATGTGGGATGAAGCTTTTATCATTCCTCACATTTCCATACTATTTTCTAGTTTTAAGTGGCTAACTTCTAGCATTAATTTCTCATTCACCCGAAATTGGTTTTGAGAAATTCCAAATGCCAATCTCATCTACTCACTTAGTAGAATTTTATCATATAATTTAATTCTATTTTCCACCAATGGAAATTACTTAAATATTTGGTCAAAATCGGGTCAACACCCAATTTCTCAACCAAAAATTCCAACAGGCCAGTGGGAAGGTATAACAGAGAGTTGTGTAATTTGAGTCCTGCAGTTCCATCCAAGATAGATACTTATTGAGGTGGGTATTTGAATTTCTTGGTAATGGCGTGGCCAAAATATGTGGTGCGAAAAGAGAGGTTCTACCCTCATATATTTCAGGAAATTGAATTTGTGGGGAATCATTTTGATATTCTTATAACTTTTCAAACTTTCAGAAGCTGAATTTTAACCATTTTATTATCAAGAGGCCTCAGATTAAAGGCACAATTGTGTACTTGAAGGAGTAAATTTGCTACAAGATACCCTCATCCTTGTTGCGGCTGGACCGAGAAGTATTTTTTCTAGGTGTATCTGCTCCTAGGCGGTAAAAAACAAATAAAGCTGGTCGCAACTTCTACAAGGGGGCCTCTCAGCTACTTTGCTCTCAACCACTTGGCCTTCAACGATTCTTCTCTTTACACGCTTGATTTCAGCTCAGTGGTTCTTTGATTTGGCTTCTTGCTCTCTAACATTGTCATTCATCTGGAGAACATTGTTATTTGGCATGGGAGTTTGGTTTTGGGGGATTGGAGTTTGAGGAGGAACTGAAGTTTTAAGGACCTTGCCAATTATTGTGGCAATTCCTTCCAAAAAAGTGGCATCAGACTGGAGTTGCTGAGCTGGTGATGGCACAATCGCTCCCGTTTTTGTGAGATTTGGCTGGTTCCCTACACCTATCATGACTTGTTTTGAAGCGTTGTTCTTATTTCGACTCATTTTTAGGGCAAATGCATAGTGTGTGGCAAGATTCGTGATGTGGTGTTGATATATAGGCCATTCTCTAATGCCAATTTGTTGATGAGATGATGACCAACAACATACAAATGCAACATAGGTACAAACTGGAAATTTGAAAGGTGTTGAATAAGCAATTAAGATTGTAATTTTATTTATATGACCAAGATAAAAGTCCGTGAATGGGTAAATAGTTGAGAGTCAAATTGCAATGCGTTAAATTAAAGGAAAAATCCTCATCTCTATGATGAATGCCTCATATTTATACTATTACATACAATAGAGTTGAAATGTTGCTTGAGAAATGTTAATAGGACACTTGTTATTCCGTGGATGTGCTTAGACTACATGTTGGACACATTTTTTTATATTAAACTTATTGTCTTGGTGTAAGCTTTAGATGACAACTAAGCCGTCATCAACAAATTTCTCAATCGCATCATGTTCATTTATTGATAACTCGAAACTAATATAAGATCAAAATTATATAAAAAAAAAAGTTTCAAGCGATCTCTTCACATAGTACATCCAAAATTCAACCATGTTAAACATACATTTTCACTTATTGGCTAATTAGATATAGAGACTTTTGAAAAAAATTCATTATAGATATTATAGATCAACCTCTCGAGAGTCGAAATTGTATGGATTATTAATCCATGAAAGAATTTAAGGTCCCAATGTTCAAGGATAAAGCACACATAATAAAGTGTTGCTACAAGTGCCGTGCAACACTTATACTAACTCGCGGATAATAGAAAAACACAAAGATAAAATTTGTCTACAAGTATCTTGTAAACGTGCTTTAGCGGCGAAATAATTCACTAGTTGATTGTATCGATTCACGATCTCAACATGAATGACTCAACTAGTACGAAACCTATCAAAACTCCTTTCTATGAGTAGATCTATACTTTGTAAAACAAAATTGGCTCGTCAAAAAAGAAGAATATAGATTATTCAAACTTCTATAAAAACAAAAGATGGACGAAAATCAAAGAAACAAAGACTCTCAACATTCGGTGTTGTCTTTGAAACTATGACATCACTTCATTCAACACTCATCTTTGCAGACTATAGTACTTTATTTCTTCTCGCAGAACTCGAACTCTCTCGTGTATATGCTCTATAAATTGTAATTCTGCGTGTCTGATTTATGTGAAGGACGTCCTTCTTATATAGGCGCTCCTTTGAAGAGTTTAAATCCCTACAAAACAAGAAAAGAGAGACATAATAGAACTAGGATTCATAATCACATATAAAGTAGGACTCTTATAATCCTTCCTTATCAAAATAAGATCTTTCCATATTAATCCAATACTTGAGAGTCAATTATTAAAACAATCCTTTTATAAATCAACTTCCCTCATTTAATAAATCATATTACAAGAAGTAACCAAGAAAGACAAAATACCAAAATTTATGTTTTTCGAAAATAAAGAAAATATTAGATGACGTGTCAAAAACACGGATCTAACATTCTCCCCCTTTTTGCCATTCTGGACAAAACATAGAAAATCGGTAGAGTGATTCGAACAAAATTCTCATGCAAAACATTATTCCAAAAATCATTTTTCAAAGCAACAAACACATTCTTAGACTCAAAATTCGAAACACATTGAGAAGTGCATACTATCATACAAGTAGAAGACAAACAAACTAATCTTACCATATCTTGGTTGTTTACCTTTTCTTTCCTTCTAGTTTGTATGCCTTCACCTTACCCGTGACTTGAGAAATAGAGTGATTATTCATTAGTCATGCTCATAATGTCTCTGTTTCGGTCAATTATAGAACTATCGACACCAAATTTGGTTCATATCCGATTGATTGATTTACGATTCTGCCAGGCGTGAGTGTGCTTCGGTGTTGATGTAGGTGATTCAACATTTGTTGGAACACCCGTAACAACATTTGTTGTAGCACTTTGTTCAATTTCAATTTTAGGCGAGATTTTGTAGGTCTCAAGGGGTGTGAGTAAGGTTTAGAAGGGGCGTTGAATAAACCTTACCAAATTTTTGATTTTAGTCCTTTTAAAATATAACAGTTAACACAAACAACTAAGTCCTTGAGGGACAACTAAGTTGGTTATTCGAGATTAGCCACTCAACGGACTCGATGGAGTCGTTGATAGAATAACTCGGTTGTTTAACCCGAACCTCAACTTGGTCGTGTTGGTTTTATCGTGAAGACTTAACACCCATTGATTTGTTTTAAACTTGTTTTGACACTTGATTTTGGCACTTGGTTATTAATCGGTTGGATAGCAAATAAGTTTAACAAAAATATAAAGTAAATATGCGAGAAATATAAATGTCTTTGAAAAATAAATGACACAGTTAATTTTTATTGAGGTTCGAAGATGGGGTAATTCTTCTAGTCCTCTCTTCTCCAACTTACGGAGGAATCCACTATGTAAAAGATTTGTTTACAAAGTGGTCATGATCTAAAGACAACCTTGATCACACAAATTGTCTTCTCTTCCGACTCGAACTTCTTCACGCAGGCGCGATTGCATTGTTACTTGACTCACTTTCTCAAGCTCTTGGATTTGATCACGAAGCCCTCCAATAACTAGATATCTTTGGTTCGACCTTGAACCTTCCTACAATCCTCCTTGGAAAGTAGACCCCTTTTGATTCTTCAAAAGTTTCCTCTTCAACATTTGAAGTTGTCTTTCCCTCACAACTTGTGTTAGATCGATTTCCTTCGAGTTTCGTGCTTGAGGATTTGCTTGAATATCTTTGAGAATATTTGCGGGTTTATAGCTTGAATATTACTTGCTTGTTCGTGGTTCGAGTAACCATTTTCTCAATCAATTTCCTCGGCCTTCTATTGTGAACTTTCAAAAATCGCCCATTGAAGAGAGGTGATTTTCAAAAGACACTTGTGTTCGTTGGCTTGTCTTTTCTTGGTCTTCAATCTTGAGAAGTAGACCTTTCCTCGTATTAAATGAATGTGCGGCTTTTCGTGTTCGACACGAGGTGCGATGCTTCCCATTGGTTTATTCCTTTTGCACGCTTCGGACAAGCACTTTTGTTAGTTCAAGTGCTACGATAATCTAGAGGGGGTGAATAGATTATGCCGATTTTTCACCAATCTCCTCTTTTTCGAATGAACACGTAATTGACAATAATGTAAATGCGGAAATTAAACAACACTCGATGATTTATAGTAGTTCAACCCACATAGGGCCTAATCTACTACCACCCCAAGATATCCAGAAGTGGATTTCAAAAAGAAAAAAGATTTTATTAATTACCACAATTAATACAACACCACCTTTGAAGATTACCACAATCTTCTTACAATACCTTCAAGGAGATTACCACAATCTTCCTTCAACACCTATGAAGAGTACCACACTCTTCAACACCTAAGATCACCCAGTGTGTTCTTACCACAAGAACACTAACAAGGATATCTTGTTTTGGATGATAGAAAAATTCAAGATTACAACTCAATAAATGAAGTATACAAACTTTGAGTGCAAGTGTAATCAAGAATGAAAAGCCTAGACCTCAAGATTGTGCAAGTGCAAGAACTAGGCTATTACAACAAGAGTATAAAAATGAAGGCTTGGAGAATTTTCAGATTTCTTGTTGTGTATTTGCTTGTATGTGTTGTGTATTTGTGTCTTCAAATCATCTTCTATTTATAGGAGAGTCTTCAAGATTGGATCTCCAACATAGGCTCCTCCTTCTTCACTTTTGTCTACAAAAAGAAGATCACAAGATGTAGAAATATTGTACAAAAATCAAAAGTAAATCTTGCTGTCAAAAATTTCAAACAGCATAACTTTGCTGTCACAAAATAACATAGGGCGACCGGTTGCCCTGTTTAAGATTTTGAACGTTTGAAAAAAATAGTGCGATCCAGGTACAGGTCGAAGGGGGTCGGCCAGGTCGATCGGGGTGCGACCGTCGGCCCCTCTTGACCGATCCCCATCTTCATTTTTTTAACTAAGTACGTTCTTTCAAGTTTTTCTTTCTTCAGTGCTGCAGTCGACGCTTTGGGCGTACCGATTGACTCAATCTTGAAATGTTGTCCGATTTTTATCAAAAATAAACTTCAAGAAATACTCCAAAAATTAGTAAAAATATTTTAAATCACTTGGGAGTATTTTGACAACATTTATAAACATTTTTTTTTTTTGTGTAAAAACTAATTAACATAAAAATATTAAATATGTTGTCCAATATTTTATCGAATAATAAACTCTAAGAAATACTCCAAAAATTTAGTAAAAACATTTAGGAGTATTTTGGACAACATACATAAACATAGTTTTGATATAAAAACCCATTTAAACATAATCATCAAAATCTTCATAAAAACATTTATCTAACAAACTCCCCCTTTTTGATGATTACAAACCAAAACAATTTTAGGAAGTAGATTTTAAAACAAAACAAATTTTCCGTTCTAAAACATCAATCCATTATAAGCAAGATTTATCATAAGTACAAACACACAAGGATAGGAGCAAAGATTTTTCAAAATCATTTTTGCACAAGCTCCCCTATCAATATGCATATCAAGAACAAGTATAAAAGCAACCAACTAAAAGCTAAAAGCTTAGATTTTAATACTTAAGCTTGAATTTGATGAGGTTATAAGCTCCCCCTGTCATAAAACATCACTAGTCAAGCATAAAAGTCCATAATACATCACATGGACTAAGTATTGTTCACAAACTTGTGGCTTTAAAGAGCCCTAGCTTATAGCTTTTCTTGCAAGCTTATTTTCGCTTCTTTGAGCATATGAGCGTTTTTCTGTTTCTCCCCTTTGGAATCATCAAAAATAATGTTAGCACGATTAAAACATCATATAATTATTTCAAAGTGCGCAATTTAATTGATTTATCGAGCATATTGAGCATTTAAGCTTAAATTCGAATAAAAGGGAAAAAATTGCTCATTTGATTTGTAAAAGCTCATTTGATTGATAAAACATGATCTCTATAAACTTATAAGACTTTTCAAATCAAGAGAATCATGTAAGTGATGAATTTTTCATTGAAACATCTTGCCGAACACTTGGCGTGTGTCGAATAAAACAAGAGAAGTATAACGCCTTTGTGATTCGTTTAAGCCAAAAGTTTTCATCACCAATTGCAATACAACAATATTCATTCATCACCAATCATCATATACAACATACTAATACAAGAATTTTATCAAAATAGCAAGAAACAAGTACATATTCAAGGGTTCAACCCAACTGAGATAAAAGGAAAAATTCTTACCATTTAATCGGTAAAGATGAGCAATGATGATGATAATCGAGCCTTATGAAGTCCAAAATGTAAAATGTATGCAATAAAATAAATTTGAAGTGAAATTTGTGTGCAAAATGCAAAAGGGACGAGAAATTGACAAAATGAGCCAAAATGATCGTGATCGAGAACATAAACGTATTTAATCAAATTTTCTCTATGGTCGACGGTTGGGCGCATGGGCGGCCGACGGCGTCATCAGCGACGTCGACCTTGCCCCGGTCGGACCAATTTTTCATTATGTTTTCCAAAATCCGATATTTGAACCAAAAATCCATTTTTCGCCCCTAAGTTTTAAAAAACGTGCAAAATGCAATCATAGACCTCATTCAATATGCATTATGCCTAACCGAGCTCGTATTGATGCAAAAGTCTCGAAAGATAGCGGTTTTGTAAAAATGTCCGCTAATTGATCTTGAGATGGTACAAAAGATATCTCAATTTTTCGTTTTGAAACACAATCCCTTAGAATATGATGTCGAATCTCAATATGTTTAGTACGGTTATGATGAACCGGGTTTTGAGCAATATTTATAGCGGATATATTATCACAAAAGATAGGAACACTTTCAAAAGAACATTTGTAATCCGCTAAGGTTTGTTTCATCCAAAGAAGTTGAGTACAACAAAAAGCTACGGAAATATATTCGCCGGCCGTTGAAAGTGAAACAAAATTTTGCTTCTTTGAAAACCAAGAAACTAGGCAATCGCTAAAAATTGACATGATCCTAAGTACTTTTACGATCATCAATATTTCCCGCATAATCCGAATCACTATAACCTTTAAGAGAAAAATTTTCATTCTTTGGATAGAATAAACCATATTGAATAGTGCCTTTCAAATATCTAAAAATTCTTTTAACGACACTCATATGAGATTCTTTGGGATTGCTTTGAAAACGAGCACATAGGCATACGACATGACGAATATCCGGTCTACTTGCGGTTAAATAAAGTACACTATGAATCATACCTCGATATTTGGATTCATCAACCGACTTGCCTTTTTCATCTTTGTCAATCTTGACGTTTGTTGCCATTGGGGTAGACGGTTCTTCTTTTTTCAATTCGAATTTCTTCAAAAGTTCTTTTGTATATTTGGATTGTGAAATGTATATTCCTTCTTGGCATTGCTTAATTTGAAGTCCAAGGAAGCGCTTGAGCTCCCCATCATGCTCATTTCAAATTCACCTTGCATTAACTTAGAAAATTTCTTGCACAAGGATTCATTAGTAGCACCAAAAATAATATCATCAACATAAATTTGCACTAATAAACAATCTTGCCCTTTTTCAAAAACAAAGAGAGTAGTATCAACTTTACCTCTTGTAAAACTATTTTGCAAAAGAAAAGAGCTAAGTCTATCATACCATGCACGTGGTGCTTATTTTAAACCTTATAAGGCATTTTTAAGTTTATAAACATCATTAGGCCTAGAAAAATTTTCAAACCCTGGAGGTTGTTTTACATAGACTTCTTCTTGAATAATACCATTTAGAAAAGCGGATTTAACATCCATTTGATAAAGCTTGAAATTTTTAAAGCAAGAATAGGCAAGTAAAATACGAATAGCTTCTAAACGTCTTTCACGGTGCAAATGTTTCATCATAATCAATACCTTCTTCTTGACAATAACCTTGAGCTACTAACCTTGCTTTGTTTGAACAATATTGCCTTGGTCATCGAGCTTGTTCAAATACCCATTTTGTACTAATAATGGTTTGAGATGGAGGACAAGGAACTAATTCCCATACATCATTCCTTTCAAATTGATTCAACTCCTCTTGTATTTCTAAAAACCAATCCTCATCTTCAATGGTTTCCTTAGCATTTTTAGGCTCTTTTTGAGATATAAGAGCTTTCTCGGAAATTTTCCTCGAGTCATTACTTTATCAAGGGGATCACCAATAATAAGATCTTTTGGGTGATCTCCTTAAATTTCAATGCTACGGGAAGATTCAAGTATCACCTTTATCTTCTTGAGGAACATTTGAGCTTGAAGGTTGATCATTTTGAGTGTCATCTTGAACAATGGGTTCAACAATATCCTCTTCATCACTTTCATCATTGGTTATCCTTTCAACACTTTCGAAGCTTCATTGAATTTGACATGGATGGATTCTTCAACAACTCCACTTGTTTTATTGTAAACCCGATAAGCTTTGCTCTTAGTTGAATACCCCATAAATATTACTTCATCGGCCTTAGGATCAAGTTTGTCCAATTGATCCTTAGTATTCAAAATAAAACATTTACATCCAAATATTTTGAAATAACTAATATTTGGATTTCTTCCTTTCCAAAGCTCATATGGAGTTTTATTCATTTTAGGACGAATATAAACTCGATTAATGACATAGCAAGTGGTACTTACGGCCGGTCCAAAAATATTTTTGGAAGTAAAAATTCATTGAGCATGGACCGACTCATTTCTTGAAGTGTCCGATTCTTCCTTTCGGCTACTCCATTTTGTTGAGGTGTCCTTGGAGCCGAAAAATTGTGACTATATCCTTTGGTTTCACAAAAGACTAAATTCTCCATCAAATTCTCCACCTCGATCACTTCGAACATACTTAATAGTATCTTCTTTTTCATTCTCAATAAGTCTACACAACTTAACAAACTCATTAACGGCATCGCTTTTATTTGTAAGAAATAGAGCCCAAGTATATCTAGAAAAATCATCAACTATAACAAAAGTATAATGTTTTCCACTTAGACTAGCCGTACCAATATCCCCATTCAAATCAAGATGAAGCATTTGTAGGGGTTTGGTAGTGAAAATTTCATTTTGGGCTTAAAACTACTCTTAACTAATTTGTTCTTTTTGCGGTGTCACATAAGCGAGATTTTCAAAATTCAATTTGGGTAGTCTTTTTTACATGTTGGTTTTTGTAAATAGTTTGCAAATTTTTGTATCCAACATGTCCAAGTCGCCTATGCCATAAACTAGTTAAATCATTATTGGCGACAAGACAAGAAACATTTTGACTAACTAAATCACTTGTACAAATTTTGTAAAGATTGCCTTTTCTAATTGCTTCACAAATAATTTTATCATTTTTGGAAATAAGGCATTTTTCTTTATTAAAGACAATATTATAATTTGAATCACAAAGTTGGCTAACACTTATCAAATTGAACTTAAGCCCTTCTACTAAAAGAACATTACTAAGAGAGAAAGAAGAGTTACCAATTTCTCCATTTCCAAGAATTTTTCCTTGCCATTGCCGAACATGGCCATACCCTCTTCTTGGAGCTTGATGTTGGTAAAAAGTTCTATATTTCCAGTCATATGGCGTGAACATCCGTTGTCCATGAGCTATTTTGAATCTTCCATTGTTGTTATAGCCCCTATAACCTACAAAGGAATTATTTTTAGGTACCCTATAATTTTGGGGTCCATGGGGGTTAACCTTGAGACCTTTGGGTCTCCAATAATAGCTAAAATTATTCTTCAATTTACAATTGCTAGCATAGTGTCCATTCTTACCACAATAAAAACAAGTAATAATACGAGGACTACTAGCACGTACAAAGGTTGGACCTTGGTCTTTTTTCTTAAAAGCATTTTGAAAAGGTTTGTAACCAAGTCCTAATTTAGAATGCTCACCTCTTTGTGCATCTAAAATTTTTGTGACTTTATCCGTACTTAAATTAAATCGATGCACATCCTTTTTCAAATTTTCAATATCATTTGTGAGCGTTTGTTTTTCGGTTTCAAGAGTACGAACTATAGTAAGAGTAATAGCATGAGCCTTATCAAGAGAATCATAAAAGTAAATAATTTATCTTTTTCTAGTTTAAGCTATTTATGCTCCTTTTTCAAATTCTTGTATTTAACAATCAAATTTTGAAACTCATTTTGCAATTCATCAAAATCACATTGTAATTATTCAACTAGGGAAGAAGATGAAGCATTAGAGCGTACCTCTGTATTTTCATCGTCTATGGCCATAAGACCATGTTCGGATTCTCCTTCCTCGTCGGTTGTTTCAAGTAATTCATCCCAAGTTTTGACATCCGCATTTAACGTCTTCTTTTTCGGAAAAGACTTTTCTTCTTTTGTTCCTCTTCCCGCTAATTTCGGCAATCAGCTATGTAGTGCCCGGATTTTCCGTGATTTGAAACAAGAATTGTCTCTGGCTTTCTTGCTTTATTTTTGTTTACAAATTTTCCAAATTTTCTAACAAAAGCCGTCGTTTCTTCATCATCCTCATCACTAGCATAATAAACATTATTAGAAAAAAATGCCAAGCCTTTAATAATATTTTGCGTCGGTTTAGAGGTGGATGGTTGAGAATTTTTCTCTCCTTGAGATATACTTCATAAATGAGGAGGTTCCCAATGAGCTCATCAAACTTGAGTGTCTCAAGATTTTGAGCTTCCGTGATTACCGTCACCTTTTCGGACCATGTGCCGGAAAGGCGTTCAATACCTTGGTCACCTTGTCTTCTTCGGAGATGACCTTTCCAAGAGCCACAAGAGGATTGACAATGTTGTCAAGCCTTTCCACCATTTTTGATATGCTTTCACCATCATGCATATTGAAATTTTCAAAGTCTTTCACAAGCATTGTTTTTCTTGCTTGCTTTACTTTCTTTGTGCCCTCATAGATGGTTTCTAATTTTTCCCAAACTTCATGTGCCGACCTTATGCCTCTTATACGATTATACTCGGTGGCGGTAAGAGAGCAATGCAAAATATTTAAAGCCTTACCATTTAGAGAGAAGGCCTTCTTGTCATTTTCATCGAACTCATTGAAAGGTTTAGGAGTCGTGGTGCCGTCCTCTAATTTCTTGGTTGGTTAATCAACTCCTTCAATGACCACATTCCAAATGTCAAACCCGCACTTGTAGAAAGCATCGCATACGGTCTTTCCAAAATGCGTAGTTGTTGGCGTCAAAAAGCGGTGGCTTGTTGGTGGAGGTGCCGGTGGTGAGGTAGCTTTCGTTCATAGCCATGGATCTTTCCTCTTTACTCAGAATGAGCTAGCCAAAGAGTTTAGCTTTGATACCACTTGTTAGTTCGAGTGGCTACGATAATCTAGAGGGGGTGAATAGATTATGCCGATTTTTCACAAATCTCCCTCTTTTTCGAATGAACACGTAATTGATAAGAATGTAAATGCGGAAATTAAACAACACTCGATGATTTATAGTAGTTCAACCCACCTAGGGCCTAATCTATTACCACCCCAAGATATCCAGAAGTGGATTTCAAAAAGAAAAAAAGATTTTATTAATTACCCCATTAATACAACACCACCTTTGAAGATTACCACAATCTTCTTACAACACCTTCAAGGAGATTACCACAATCTTCCTTCAACACCTATGAAGAGTACCACACTCTTCAACACCTAAGATCACTCAAGTGTGTTCTTACCACAAAAACACCAACAAGGATATCTTATTTTGGATGATAGAAAAATTCAAGATTACAACTCAATAAATGAAGTATACAAACTTTGAGTGCAAGTGTAATCAAGAATGAAAAGCCTAAACCTCAAGATTGTGCAAGTGCAAGAACTAGGCTATTACAACAAGAGTATACAAATGAAGCCTTGGAGAATTTTCAGATTTCTTGTTGTGTATTTGCTTGTTTGTGTTGTGTATTTGTGTCTTCAAATCATCCTCTATTTATAGGAGAGTCTTCAAGATTGGATCTCCAACATAGGCTCCTCCTTCTTCACTTTTGTCTACAAAAAAGACCACAAGATGTAGAAATATTGTACAAAAATCAAAAGTAAATCTTGTTGTCAAAATTTCAAAACAAAGATAACTTTGTCATCACAAAATAAAATAGGGCGACCGGTTGCCTGTTTAAGATTTCGACGTTTGAAACAAATAGTGCGATCCGGTACAAATCGAAGGGGGTCGACCGGTCGGCTGAAGTGCGACCGGTCGCCGCACGGCGGCCCCTCGGACCGTCCCCCTCTTCATTTTTTTAACTCGACGTTACGCTTCAAGTTTTCTTTCTTGGTCGTGCAATTCGACGCTTGGCGACCGGTTGACCTCAATCTTGAAATGTTGTCCGATTTTTATCAAATATAAACTTCAAGAAATACTCCAAAAATTAGTAAAAACATTTTAAATCACTTGGGAGTATTTTGACAACATTTATAAACATTGTTTTGGTGTAAAAACCAATTAACATAAAAATATTAAATATGTTGTCCAATATTTTATCGAATAATAAACTCTAAGAAATACTCCAAAATTTAGTAAAAATATTTTAAAACATTTAGGAGTATTTTGGACAACATACATAAACATAGTTTTGGTATAAAAACCCATTTAAACAACTTTAAGACTGCGGCATGGAAGTATTACTTATTTAAGTAATGTTCTTGACTTAATCGGCAAATGATTCATTCGATTAACTCCTCTTGGTCTTCTTATTTCCCAGGTGACTTGAAATGCTCCAATCATTTGAAGACTCATCCGTCACTTTCAACTTGAGACTTGGCTTGAGATGACTTTACCGACACTTCACACACCTATTCCTCACCGATACAACTTCAGTCAAGTTCTTGATCTTCCTTCTTGGCCATACTCGGTTATTCCACAATGAGTCTTCACTTGATCTTGATTGACTTCATGTATTTCTAGGCATAGCGACTTGACTCAGCTTTTCCAAATTTATCTATTACAATGAAAATTACAAAGAAAATGGGGTGCCAACTTTCTAGTTTAAGTTTTACATGGCATTTATCAAAATCTATAAAATAAATTTCCCAACAATTTCCCCCTTTTTGATGATGCCAAAACTTAAAAGCAATAAACAACATTTAAACAAAGAAAGATAGATACGATAATGCAAAGAAACAAAGAATGTATACGTAGAATCGATCGTTTATTGATCATAGCATTCTTGTCCTTTACATAATTTACATTTAGTATCGTATCGAGCATTCTATATCAAAGAAAAATACAGACATCTATGCTAGGATATAAATACAGAGTGAAAAATTACAGAACACTTCACTAAGTATACAGATGACTTACAAAAATGTATTTACATAAGTAAAATACATGAAGGGTTCACAGCAACACTTCATCGCCTTCGCTGCCTCCTTCTTTCCTCTTCAGCTCTGTCAAAATCATCAGCTCTCTTTCTTTTTCTTTCTTCTTCAGCTGCTTTCTGCTTCTTTTCATAAGCTCTTTTAGAAGCATCATCCTTCCGCTTCCTCTCGAGCCATTGCTCTGTTTGCCTTCTGTTCTCCTCTTCCTATCTTCTCACGGCTTCAACATTCTTCCTAGCCACCTTCGATTTGCTACTTCATCATACCCACCAAGTTTCCCTTTTCTTTCTTTGGGATCCACATATTCGATGTTCTTAGGTCATGGTCGAGGTTGAAAGCCTCTTCCTCCACCATTTCTTCCTCCTCATCCGGGTGTATACTATCTGAAGTCTTACCTTACCAAAATGGTCAGCCGTAGTCTACGCCGCTTATCAACTTCTTCGCACAATTTAAGACCCTTCTCCCCATGAGATCCCGAGCTTGGGCTCTGGACATCTTTTGGAAATAGCCTTCCGGATTCGAGCGTCTTGAAGTCTTCAATCGATCTTGGCTCGGATCCGTTTGTCAGGTATGGCATCTTGATCATTTCCTGCCGGAATGCCGCCATATTATTTCAACACTTCTTCGACGCGGGCATTCGTCTTCTTAACAAACTCTACCATCCCTGCTACTACGATTCACCTTTTCTCCAACATTGGCACATCAGAGTGTTCGATCAGTAGGGTCACTGGAAGTTTGCTGATAATTGAGGCCGTGACATGACCCTGCTGAGGGGTTTCAGCAATCATTAATGTCAAGTCCTTCGAAAGTTCCCCCTCAGCTGTTTTTCCCTTCTTCTTCTCAGTTACTGTCATTTTGGCTTCAGACTCTTCACCTTTTCTTCTTTTAAACAACTTAGGGACTCATCTTCCCCTATTTTGGCATCATCAAAGGAAAAAGGGACCCCAGGGAACATGCCTGTGAGCATAAAGTCGAGTCTCTTTGAGAGCGGAATTCCTGTTTGGAATCTGGCTGCGTAAGCCGTCCGAAATTACGAACGAGTGGCTTTGGACTCGGCCGCCACCAATTTCATTTCAAATGCCATGAGAAGGCTGAATTTTGCATTCATAGTCTCTTCAAGTCGCAGAACTTTTCTCAAAATTCACGCAGAGCTCCATTTATGTTTTGTGAGAGTCATGCAACCTCTCAATATATTCTCGCATTGTGTGCTGTTTGAAGTGTTGTCGTTGCTCCAAACAAGCATTTTATTGTATAAAGCCTTAAAACAAATGAACTTGCTCATATCGCATGACACTTTCTTTGTTGAGACCACTCCCCGATCCTTACCACTATCCCTCTCAAATCTACTTTGAGGTGGCATCTCTATTGTCCATCGTAAGTCTATTGAGGTTTGGTGCCGTTCGATCTTCTCAATCTCTTCACGAGATCTTCTTGAAGACTTCACGAATCTCGCTTGTCTCACCCGATTCAAATGTCGGCCATTCTCCGCATCGTCAAAGTTTGCTTGGCATAATAGAGTCGGTAGGGAGTACGGATCTTCTCATACGATGAATCGTCAATCGCTTTCTTTAGCGGTCTCTTCCTCTAGATCGAGTCAACTCGATAGAAAAGGGAAATACTTGCTCAAAAGCATCATCTCGCACATATGGGATTGTTTGTGTGGTTTGTGCCTGTGATGTTTACGGTGGAGTCATTACTGCTTTGCCTCTGTGGGAGCTGCGCGGATAACTTCGGTTTTTTGGGGCTTTTGGAATGTGTTGCCCGGTGATCGAGCCTCGATTGTCTCAACAACGTCTTTGGTCTCGATAGATTTCTCTAAATGAATTACCGGATCCTCTGCTGCATCATTAGCGTCATCGGATGATGATGAAACTTGGGGTTTGGTTTATCCTCGAAATTGAATGTTTGACGAGCGAGCTTTATAACTCGACCCGACTCATATTCTTGAGAACATCCTCTCACTGGTCCTTTTGATGTGCAACGGGTGTGGACTCGGACTCGATGCTTTGAACAAGAGGAATGTTTTGAATCTCTTGAGCTTTACCCAGTCTCAACTTCCTTGGCCTTCAATACCTCCAGGCGATCTGCGAGGCCTTCAATATTCCCTTCGACGATGCAATTGTCTTAGGGTCTTGACATTGGCATCCATATGAGTCTCAACCCCTTGGATTGCACTTTCATTGCCAGTGTCAACTCCCGGGCATCTCCATCCTGTGCCTCGATTTGTAGGAATAGTGTCATCGGCCTTCAAAGCGGTGACACTTCACCGGGACAGACTCAATCGTCCGAGCCTCGTCAATGTCACTCTCTTTGTGGTTTTTCTCGATTCCACTTCGCCACCTTCTTCAAAAACAGAGTCATCTGCAGATCCTCCGACATTGATGCGGTGGAGTGAGTTTCCCCCCACCGGCACACCAAATTTGAGTGATGATTGATGGGGTCACTCTTCTCCCGGACTCGCGGCTTCTTCCATTGAGTGTTTAGCACGCAAGGCGGGTGGTAAAACACCTTGATGAGGGGTTGGCTCAACTTGGGTGCCCAAAGTCCCGGTTTCATTGCCAATTCTCTTGGACCCATCCTCCGATCGACGGGGACGTAGGCTGCAGCGATGTGCCGTGGAGATCTGGGCCGCACTACTCCCAAAGGGTCTATTTGCGGGGAGAGATTGTGAGGACTCTCCTGGTCCTTCAAGTAATTGTTGCTCATGCATCACTGGAATCCCGTAGAGCTTGCCGCATGTCCGACTTCTCCGTTAAAAGAATCGGATCCATATCTTCATCACTCTCGAGAACACATCTAAATGAGGGTGAGTGTGTTCTAGAGTTCGAGAAATGGGCATATCTTGGCTTTTTCTAGTGCACGTGCCTCCTCTTCCACTTTGTATTTCTCATCCGCCTTCATGATGCGGAGGAGATCGATCGATTGTCTTTGTCGAGGGCACTGTTGGATAGTATTAGCGCCCCGAAAACGAAGCAATTCTTCTTCTTCTTCAATGTACTCATGGTGAGTGAACGACACCCTTGAGTGATCAAGCTTCCATGCTCTCCATTCCCGAGACGTCTCTCGGATATCCGGATATAGAGGAGAGTACATAATGATATCATCATCATCATCATCATGTTCATCTTCTTCTCCACTTTTTCGGGAATAGGAGGCAAGTCATGGTGCTCTTCTCCTTCAAAGCAAAGACATCGATGCTTGGTGAAGAGACAATTTTTGAACGGGATGTTCGATTGTCTCACCTGCGTCATTTTCCTCGATTGTCGACGCCCACCGAGTCTTGATGAGCCTCTCGTTGATCACCCTCGGAAACTTGGCTTGATCATCAATCGCTTCAGAGATCGCACTTCGAGTTTCAAGCAATCTCGGATGCTTTCTCCGGTGAGTGGCGATTCAATTTGTTTTCTCCAATTGAGTTTCTCACCAATCTCCTTTTTCTCTTGGGTAGCGAGATGAACCTCTTCTTCTGTGTTTGCTAGTTCTTGGAAGGAGAATTCTTGCCGGCCCTTCCGGGCTTGGCGGTGCGCTTCTTCTTTTGATGGCGGGAGAAGGAGTACGATGTTCCTCCTCTCCTCGGCTGCGAGGGGCAGCGACTCAGTGCGAGGCAGGTGCATCCTTTTTCTTAGGCTGTAGGGGCAGCCTTTCTTCTTCGCAGTGCGGGCGCACTTTTTCTTGGAGGAGGGGTAGAAGATGTGTCCTCGGGTTCAAATGATTCCTCTCACTTGTATCTGCTTTCTTTGCGTGGGCTCTCTTCCTGGCTCCGGATAGGTTCGCCCGAACATCTTCTTGTTGACATGGAAGGGTTTTCCATGTCGAAGGGAATGCCCTTCACTTCCATCAAGTGGCCAATCACTAGGCCATATCCAAGAGATCCTCCAAAGGATCCGTCTTTCTTGAACGATTTATTCACAACATTTTGACAGTGCGCTATACACGAACTCAACCAAGTTGACTTTCTTGCCCTTCCATGATCGCGACCCGACGACGATCGGCTAGTCTTGACCCGGTGATTAAAGCTTCCAAACTTCATGTCTACACACTTGGAGACGACATCCATCAACTTATGATAGTCGTCCTTCATCAATTTCTTCTTAGTGTGTAGACCACCTTAGCAGCACACTCCGGTTTGGCTACCTCTCTCCATGCAGCAGCCAAATCAACATCAGCTTCACCAATCTCCTTCATGCCTTTAGATGGCAACAAGCATTGCTCCGCAAGGTCCTTAGCATTTATCAAAATGTCCTTGCGGTGGATAGAAGACTTGATCCCTTCGTCCTGCACTTTGGCGTTAACATAGAACTGCGCTACCTCCTCGAGATAGGTATGTTAGTATTCCAAAGTCAGAAAAGCCTTGAGACCTGACTTTTCTAGCATTTCTGCGATTTTCTTAACAAGGGTTTCATCAGAACCCTGCTTCAACATGCCTTCAAAATCCACTAAAGATCCCGAGTGAATTTGCTTGATAGCTTGACGAAATCTAACTTAGGAGCCATTTCCGGAGATTTTTACCGATTAAAACTTGATGAGCTTGCTTGAGGACACTTAGGGTTTGCGAGAGAGAAAAAGCTTGCTTCTTTTTTGCTTGAATATGAACAGTTTTCGAGTGAGAGAGAGAAAGCAAAAAAATGGATATATAAGGGTTATGAAAGGACATGTCTTTGGTTTTGAATTTTTGATCAAAATCAACGGCTCAGTTATACGTCAAACCGCATTTAATTTCTCTCATTTAATGCGGCAACATTTATATCCAATCATATGCTTACTTTGCAGCTTTTGATCACCCGTCATTATTATCTTGACATCGTCCTTAAAAACATTCCCGCTCATTAAAAACGATTGCGTTTTTGTCACTTAGCTCCTAAATGACTCAAACATATCAAAAATGACTTAACTCTGCTTCTCTCCTTTCATTTAGTGACTCAACTCGCTACCTACCTCGACCTCGTCTGGTGACTTTTCGACATAGATGTTTCATATGTTTGATTCGTGAGACTTGTTCAATTTTTATCTTCTCATCTTCCATCTCTTAAGTTGAGTCTTTTGAGTGTCAACTCAACTCAATTAACCCTAGCTCATTCTTGACTCTTCAAATATTGACTCACATAGGAGTTTAGTGAATATATCAAATAGTCCGCTTATCGATTGAGATATATTCCAAAATGGTGTCTTTCTTTTCAACATGATCTCTTATGAAATGATATCCGACATCAATGTGCTTTGTTCTTGAATGCAACACGACGTGCGAGTGATTGCAATAGCACTTGTGTTTATCACATATAATTGGAATCTCTTTATCTTCAATCTCATAATCTCTCACCGTCCTCATCCATAAGACTTGGGCACAACAATTTGCCGCGCGCTGACTATGTACTGATTCACCAGGATGTGGCTATTGAGTTTTGCTTCTTGCTAAACCAGAAACCAATCTATTTCCATGCATTTGACATGTACCGAAGTACTCTTCCCGTCAACTCTACATCCAAAGATAGTCGAGTTTGAATAACCAATAAGCTTGAATCCACCTTCTTTTGGATACCATAAGCCAACTTCTTGGCATCCCTTCAAATATCTTAGGATTCTCTTAGTAGTCATGTGGCTTTCCTTTGGTGCGCAGATTGAAATCTTGCACATACACCTCTTGCAAAGGTGATGTCCGGTCTACTTGTTAAGTAAAGTAATGATCCAATAAGTGCTCTATATTTGGTTTGATCTACGACCTTGCCATCCGCATCCATGTCCATTTTAATCGATGTGTTCATTGGTATTTTCACGAATACTTCTCTTCCATACCAAATTTCTTCATTAAATCTCGTGTACTTTGTTTGACTTATGAAGGTTCAATCCTTCAATTGCTTGACTTGAAGTCCTAGGAAGAAAGTCGGCTCTCCCATCATGCTCATTTCAAATTTGCCTTGCAAGAGGTTTGAGAACTTATCACACAAATCTTTATTTGTGGATCCAAAAATGATGTCATCCACATATATTTGAACAAGCGGATAGTCTCTCCATCTTGAATTAAAGAGTGTTCTCTCTACTTTATCTTTGATGAATCCATTGTCAATTAGAAATAGAGACAATGTATCATACCATGCTCTTGGTGCTTGCTTCAAACCATATAGTGCTTTCTTGAGCTTGTACACCTTATCTCCAATATTCTTCTGCTCAGAACCTGGAGGTTGTTCAACATAGACTTCTTCCTTTAACAGTCCATTTAGAAATGCACTTTTCACAGCCATTTGATATACAGTGAAGTTCTTGTGGGCAACATAGGCAAGAAACATCCTTATTGCTTCCAATCTAGCAGTAGAAGCAAATGTTTCATCAAAATCTATTCACTCTTCTTGGCAATATCCTTTGGCTACCAATCTTGCTTTGTTTCTTACCACAGATCCTTCCTCATTCATCTTGTTTCTGAAAACCCATTTTGTGCCAATAACATTTTGATGGGTTGGTCTGCAACAATTCCCATACTTTGTTCCTTTCAAACTGATTCAGCTCTTCTTGCATGGCTTGAATCCAATGTGTGTCATCCAATGCTTGAGACACATCTTTTGGATCTATTTGGGAAATAAAACAAGTGAACATTGCTTCTTGCTGAGCTCTGGATCTGGTTCTAACACCATCTCTAACATCTCCAATGACTAACTCTGGTGGGTGGTCTCTCAGCCATCTCACACCATGTTGGGGCAAGTTAGGTGGGATTCAGCCATCTCGCAGCGTTGACTTGAACAATGCCTTCTTCATCATCATTCACCAGACTTTCCAAATTGTCTTTGGGATTCAAATTATCCCATCTTCATCCGGGTTGATTGCTCTTACTTGACTTCAACATATAGACTTCTTCGCATAGTTGGCTAATTCGGATTATCAACTAACTCTTCAATATCTTCTCCACTTACATTAGGTTCATCAAAAACCACATGAATAGATTCTTCCGTGATCATAGTCCTCTTGTTCAAGACTCTATAGCTTTGCTCTCAAAATTTGAGTATCCCAAAAATATACCTTCATCGACTTTAGATCGAAAGCCTTCAAATTATCTTTGCCATTGTTATGGATGAAGCATTTACATCCAAATATCCTCAAGTACCCAACATTTGGCTTTATCCTGTCCCGTTTCATAGGGAGTCTTGGTCGATTGCTGTTAATCATGCATCTATTTTGAGTATCGCATGTTGTGTTAATGTCTTGACCCAAAATCTCTTAGGTAATCCGACTTGACTAACATGGTTCTTGCGAACTTCCTTGAGAGTTCTATTCCTTCTTTCAGCTACTCCATTCTCATTGTGGAGTCCTTGCTCACGATAACTCATGAGCAATACCATTTTCAACATAATCTTGAGTTATTATCCCATTGACAAACTCGGTTCCTCTATCATATCTTATCTTTATGATGGTTTGACTCTTTTCATCACCGAGGTAACTTCGCAAAGTTTCCTTCTTTTTGCACATGAAGATTGTCCATATAAATCTTGAGTAATCATGCACCACTACCAGGGTGTATTTCTTTCCACTTATCTTTGGCTAGTTCAATCGGACCAAATAGATCCATATGCAACAGATGCATGCATATCCTTGTTGAAGAAGGACTAGGCTTCTTTTGAATGAGGATTTGATTTGCTTTCCCATATGGCATGCATCACATACACTTTCCTTCTTGTACACTGCGAGTCCGCAATCCCTCCACAAGATGACTCCTTGCAAGCTTGTTGATTGTCTTGAAGTTCGAGATGACTCGACTTTTTTGTGGCGCACCAACTTGATTCCGATGTGCTCTTTGCTAGCGACAAGTGCTTAGTGTAGCAAGACACCAATCTACCACATACATGTTCTTCGGTCTTGATCTTTGCAAAGACTATTTCATTTGATTCAGATCTTTGATCCGGCACACTCCCATATTGAATCCAACATTGTAGCCCTTGTCACGCGAGTTGGTGATGCTTAACAGTTGAAGTTGAGGCCTTCAACATAAGCAACATCTGTGATTTTCAATCCATTTTTCTTGATAGATCATGTGCCTTTGATTTCCTTTGAGCTTCATTTCCTCCAAATATGACTTCGCACCTCTAATCTCCTTGAATCTTGACAGTTTTTCTTGTTCCCTCGTCATGTGTCTGAACCGCCACTATCCATGTACCAGGTTCCTTGGCACTCACTGTTCCTTGAACCTCGCAAACAAGGAAATTAGTTTTTAGGTACCCATACTTGCCTGGTCCCGAGGGGTTAGTGCTTTAAGATGATCCAACCAACCTATAGCCAAATGACTTGACTCTAACAAAGGTTGCCATCTATCCGTGCCATAATAATAGTGCACATTAGCGAATTGCTTGGGTGTTTTAAGTTCATACAACTGTCTCTTTTGTCCGTATGCATGTGTGTGTGTTTTAGCAAGTGCCTTCTTTGGATAGTTGTGATATTTACGAGTGTAGTGTCCGGGTGCATATGTGTCTTTGATAATAGCTCTTTTTCCTTTGGAATGACCTTTCTTTGAGGTTTAGGTCTTTGCCATCTGGCTTGTATTTCATTGGTGTTTGCTTTGATATTTCACATTGTTCCAATCGGCTTGGCTTGGGTAGTTTCTACCATTCCCAACATGTGTATTTCTCTCGATGAAACTTCTGGGTTTTTGGTAGCTCTGTTTATTCTTCACAGAGTATTTTCTATTTGGAGTTTGATGAGGAACTTTCTTTGGATTTCTTCTCGCTTGTCCTCTGAGCATACTCAATCGGGTTACCCTTTCCCTTTATATCCAAGGCCGCTTTGTTTGTGATTGTGCTTTGGGATGAATGTGGGTGCAACATTTGGTGTTTTGGATGTATGAGATGCTTCATTGCTTGAAGATCCTTTTTCCAAAATCACTCTAGGAGTTTGACTGCACCGAAGTTGAATCCTATGCATGTCTTATCTCCACATTCTTTTTGACTCATGATTAGATCATCCAATGATTTGGATGCCTTTGTAAATGAGGCAATCACATTTTTTAGATCATTTTCTATATTTTCTCTGAGCTATCTCTGCTAATAGTTTTGCATTCTTAGCTTTCGACTCTGTGTTCTCATCGGCTATGTGACTTAGAGTACTCGGCTCCTTAGTCACCGTGAGTTTTGGCTTTTGAGTTTGTTTTTTCCTCATTTAGAAGTGTGTGTGAGGATTTAATGTGCTCAAAGTCTTTCATCATTTTACCTAATGAATCATAAAGATTAGTGGGTGATGAAGTGTGTGTGTCACAATCATCACACACGAATCCAATGGGATGAGTTAGAGTGTACCTCATCATCTTGGTCTGGTTGATCTTGTTCTTTAGCTATAAGACAAATCAAGGCTTCTTCTTCAGAATCACTTGAGTAGTCAGCTTCACTACTCTTTGAGTCTGCTGCTTCTTTGGACTTGACTGTCTCATCAATCTCCACATCTAACATATCCTTTTTCTTTTACTGTCTTCTTTCTCTGAAGACCTTTCTTTCTTCTTCATTCCTGTATTTATTGACTGGTGGACAGGAACAGTCAATTGCAAAATGTCCTGGTTGTCTGCACTTCCAACACAGGTTCTCAGCCCTTTGATCAGCTCTTTTTGTCCTTGGGTTATCAGCTCTCTGATATTCAACCCTTTGATGCTCAGCTCTCTTGGATGGCCTATCTTCCCTTGACTTAGAGGGTGCTGAATGTCTCCTGGAGGTTTCACCCTTGTTTCTTTTGTAGTTCTTATTGAAGAACTTGTTGAATCTTTAAACCATTAGGGCTATTTCCTCCTGATCTATGGCTTCCATGGGTTCAGATCTCTTTCCATCCTTGACTATCAATGCAGTTGTCTTAGGTACAACTATCTCCTCTTGATCTTTTCTTCTCAGCTCAAACTCATAGGCTTTGAGGTCTGAGAATAGCTCATGATTGGATGTTTTTGATAGGTCCATTGAATGTCTTAGAGCCATAGTCTTCATTTCCCATTCAGCTGGGAGGCTTCTCAAGATCTTCATACACATCTCTTTTTGTGTGTATTCCTTCCCAAGAGCTAAAAGCTCATTTGTGATCTCAGTGAATCTTGCATCCACTGATCCAGAGATTCTCCTACAAACATTTTCAAATTTTTGAACAAAGAACAGATAATTTATTTTCTTTAATTTGCACTAATCCTTCACAAATTAAAGTTAGTTTATCCCATTTCTTTTTATCAAGTTTTTGCAGGATTTGACTTTATTGAACATTGTTTTGTCCAAAGTCTTGTAGTATGTCCTTGGCCACATTGTCCAAGTTGTATCTCTTTCTATCATCGTTTGTCCACTCGATCCTTGATTTTTCAACCAGGTCTGGTCTTTCTTCAAAGAACAACTTCTTCTCGCTCACCAATTTGCAGCAACTCTCCTTACAATTGTGTTCACTTTTAATATTTGTCGTGCCTATCCTCTATCATAAGCCACATTTCATCGTGTAGAGCGATAGATGAGCCTGCATACGAATTTTCCAATCATCAAATTTCTCAACAAAGAATATAGGAATGCGTCTCAAATTTGCTTCCATGATAATAACTTTGCTAAAAATGAAAGATTTTGAAAATACAAGTGTTTGAAACCTTTTAGAAAAGATAGAGATCTAGTTCAAGAACTGGTCATGGAAGGCTCAATGAACTAACCGCTCCGATACCACTTGTAGGTTTCAAGGGGTGTGAGTAAGGTTTAGAAGGGGCGGGGTTGAATAAACCTTACCAAATTTTTGATTTTAGTCCTTTTAAAATATAACAGAGTTAACACAAACAACTAAGTCCTTGAGGGACAACTAAGTTGGTTATTCAAATAGAGTTAGCCACTCAACGGACTCGATAGAGTCATGCTAGAATAACTCAGTTGTTTAACTCCGAACCTCAACTTGGTTGTGTTAGTTTTATCAAATGGAAGATTTAACACCCTTTGATTTGTTTTAAACTTGTTTTAACACTTGTTTTTGCACTTGGTTATTAATCGCTTGGATAGCAAATAAGTTTAACAAAATGAGATATAAAGTAAATATGCGAAATATAAATGTCTTTGAAAAATAAATGACACAATTAATTTTTATAGAGGTTCAAGATGGGGTAATTCTTCTAGTCCCCTCTTCTCCAACTCCTAGAGGAATTCACTATGTAAAAGATCTTTTACAAAGTGGTCAATAGTCTAGAGACAGACCTTGATCACACACGTTGGCTTCTCTTCCGACTCAGAACTCTTCACAGGGCTTGCCTTGTTACTTCAGACTCACTTTCTCAAGCTCTTGGATTTGATCACGAAGCCCTCCAATAACTTGATACTTTGTTCGACCTTGAACCTTCCTACAATCTTTCTTGGAAAGTAGACCCTTTTGATTATTCAAAAGTTTCCTCTTCAACAGATTTGAAGTTGTCTTTCCTTCACAAACTTGTGTTGGATCGATTTCTTCGAGTTTCGTGGCTTGAGGATTTTCTTGATTATCTTTGAGAATATTTGCGGGTTTATAGCTTGAATATTACTTGCTTGTTCGTGGTTCTGATAACCATTTTCTCAATCAATTTCCTCAGCTTTTTATAGTGAACTTTCAAAAATCTGCCCGTTGAAGAGATAGGCTGATTTTCAAAAGACACTTGTGTTCGTTGGCTTGTCTTTTCTTGGTCTTCAATCTTGAGATGTAGACCTTTCTTCGTATTAAATGAATGTGCAACTTTTCGTGGTTACATTTTGTAAGTCCAAGTGGCTACTATAATCTAGAGGGGTGAATAGATTATCCTGGTTTTCAGATTTTTCCCTCTGTTTCGTAAAACTCAAGCAAAGATGAAATGCTAAGTGCGAAAAGTAAATAGCACACGTCAATTTATAGTAGTTCAACCCACCTAGGGCCTAATCTACTACCACCCCAAAGATATCCGGGATGAATTTCAAAAGAAAAAGATTTTATTAATTTACCAAAAATTAATACAACACCTTGAGGATTACCACAACCCTCTTACAACACCTTTGAAGATTACCACAACCTTCAAACACCTATCACCTAGATCACCCAAGTGTATTCTTACCACAAGAATACTCACAAGGATGTCTTGTGTTGAATGATGACCAAAATCAAGATTACAACTCAATAATGATGGATACAATATGAGTACAAGTGTAATCAAGAATTGAAAGCCTAGACCTCAAATTTGTGCAAGTGAAAGTGCTAAGGCTAATACAACAAGATATATGAAAGTGTTTGCTTGATTGCTTTTTTGCTTGTGTAGAGTGTTGTGTCTTGTTGCTTGAATGAAGCCTCTATTTATAGGAGAGGACTTGGCTTTCATTTCCAGACATAGGCTCCTCCTTGGGGAGTGATTTGCTGTAAAAGAAACCATTTAAAATCATCAATAGAGTCTGTAGAAATCAATCCCACAAAATAGGGAAAAGTTGTCCGAAATGCAAATCGGATAGTTTGTTTGATAAACAAGGGTGCGACCGATCACGCGAGAGATAAGATTGAAATTGAATTTCAACAAATTTTACACAGGGGGACCGTTCGGAGGGGGTGCGACCGTCGCCTTAACTATGACCGGTTGAGGTTGAAAGAAATACGAAACAGAAAGATCAACCAAAAGAGTCGCTCCCTCCAGTACGGTCGCCCGGTCGACCGGTCGCCCCCCCATTTTTCTTACGTCCCATTTTCTCTTTCAAAACTCAACTCAGTGCGGGTTGCCCTATAGGGCGGCCAGGTCGAAGCTGAAACAAATGTGTTGTCCAATTTTTTTCGAAAATAAAATCCAAAAAATACTCCAAAAAATAGTAAAAACGTTTTAAGACGGTCGGAAGTATTTAGACAAAATTTGGGGACATTGTTTTGGTTTAAAAACTCATTTGAACAAAATCGAACAAAATCATCAAAACCATGATAAAAACATTTATCTAACACTCGACACGAGGTGCGATGTTTCCCGTTGTTTATTCATTTTTGCACGCTCGACAAGCACTTTAAGACTGGAAGCATGGAAGTATTACTTATTTAAGTAATGTTCTTGACTTACGTAACGGATTCATTTCATTTAACTCCTCTTGGTTGTTGCCTATTTCCCCCAAGTGACTTGAGTCTGCTCCAATCATATGAAGACTCATCTGTCACTTTCAACTTGAGACTTGGCTTCTTGAGATGACTTTTTCATCGACACTTCGCACACCTATTCCTTAGATACAACTCCAGTCAAGTTCTTGATCTTCCTTCTTGGCCATACTCAGTTATTCCACAGCGGAGTCTTCACTTCAGTCTTTAGTTGACTTCATGTATTTCCTAGGCATAGTGACGACTTGACTCACTTTTCCATTTTATCTATTACAATGAAAATTACAAAGAAAATGGGGTGCCAACTTTCTAGTTTAAGTTTTACATGGCATTCATCAAAATCTATAAAATAAATTTCCCAACAATTTCCCCTTTTGATGATGCCAAAACTTAAAAGCAATAACAACATGTAAACAAAGAAAGATACATACGACAATGCAATAACAAAAATATATGCGTAGAATCGATCGTTTTATTGATAATAGCATTCTTGTCCTTTACACAGCTGTTTACATTTAGTATCAGAGCATTCTATATCAAAGCAAAATACAGACATCTATGCTAGGATATAAATACAGAGTGAAAAATTACGAACACTTCACTAAGTATATAGATGACTTACAAAAACGTATTTACATAAGTAAAATACATGAATGGTTCAATCAACACTTCATCGCATTCGTTTTGCTCCTTCTTTCCTCTTCACTCTGTCAAAATCATCACTCTCTTTCTTTTTCTTTTTCTTATTCACCGCTTGCGCTTTTTTTTCATAAGCTCTTTTAGAAGTATCATCCTTCCGCTTCCTCTCGAGCCATTGCTCTATTTGCCTTCTTCTTTCCTCTTCCTGTCTTCTCACGGCTTGAAAGATTCTTCCTAGCCACCTCCTCCATTTGCTACTTCATCATACCCAACCCAGTTGAGTCTCCCTTTCTTTCTCGGGATCCACATATTCGATGTTCATGGGGTCATGGACGAGGTTGAAAGCCTCTTCCTCCACCACTTCTTCCTCCTCCTCTCGGGTGTATATCTTTGTCAGAAGTCTTACCGCTTACAAAATGAATGGTCGCCGTAGTCTCCGCTTATCAACTTCTTCACACAATTTAAGACCCTTCTCCCGGACAGGATCCCAAGCTTGGGCTACAGACATCTTTTGGAAATAGCCTTCGGATTCGAGCGTCTTGAATTCTTCAACGATCTTGCTCGATCCGTTGTCGGGTATGGCATCTTGATCCTTTCTGCTTGGAATCTTTGCCGTATTATTTCAACACTTCTTCGACGCAGACATTCATCTTCTTAATGAACTCTACCATCCTTGCTACTACGATTCACCTTTTCTCCGACATTGGCACATCGTAGTGTTCGATCGGCGGTCACTAGAAGTTTGCTGATAATTGAGGCCGTGACATGACCCGCTGAGGGTTTCGTAATCATCAATGTCAAGTCCTTCAAAGTTCCCCCTCACTGTTTTTCCTTCTTCTTCTACCATCTTGTCATTTTGGCTTGAGACTCTTTCACCTTTTCTTCTTTTAAACTCCTTAGGGACTCATCTTCCCCTTTTTGGCATCATCAAAGGAAAGAGGAAGCCCGGGAACACGCCCGAGCATAAAGTCGAGTCCGCTGAGCGCGAAATTCGTTTGGTGTCTCACTGCGTAAGCTATCCAAAATTCGAACGAGTGGCTTTGGACTCGGCCGCCACCAATTTCATTTCAGCCATGAGAATGCTTGAATTTTGCATTCATAGTCTCTTCAAGTCGCACTGAATTGTTTTCTTTGAAATTCACGCAGAGCTCCATTTATGTTTTGTGAGAGTCATGCAACCTCTCAATATATTATCACATTGTGTGCATGTTCGAAGTGTTGCCAACGCTCCAAACAAGCATTTTATTGTATAACGCCTTAAAATAGCGAACTTGCTCGTATCGCATGGCACTCATTGTTGAGACCACTCCCGATCCTTACCACTATCCCTCTCAAATCGCTTTGAGGTGGCATCTCTATTGTCCAAATCGTAAGTCTAGTGAGGTTTGGTGCCGTTCAATCTTCTCAATCTCTTCACGAGATCTTCTTGAAGACTTCACGAATCTCGGTTGTCTCAACTGATTCAATTTGATGGCCATTATGCATCAAGTCAAAGTTTGCTTTGGCATAATAGAGTCGGTAGGGAGTATGGGTTCTTCTCGTCAGTGAATCGTCGCTCTCTTTAGCGATCTCTTCCTCAAGATCGTGGCAACTCGATAGAAAAGGGAAATACTTGCTCAAAAGCATCATCTCGCATATGGTATTGTTTGTGTGGTTTGTGCTGTGATGTTTAAGTGGAGTCATTACTGCTGCACTGTGGGAGCCTCGTGAGATGACTCGGTTTCACCGGGGCTTTTGGAATGTGTTGCCCAGGTGACCGAGCCTTAGTCGTCTGAACAGCAGCGTCTTTGGTCTCGATAGATTTATCTAAATGAATTACGGATCTCTCTTCTGCATCATCAGCGTCATCGGATGATGATGAAACTTGGGGGTTTGGTTCATCATCGAAATTGAATGTTTGACGAGCAGCTTTGTAACTCGACTGACTCGTATTCTTGAGAACATCCTCAGCTGGGTCCTTTTGATGTGCAACGGGTGTGGACTCACCTTCATCTTCGACCCCAGAAATGATATGTCAGGATTCTCCTGGGAGTCATGAAGTGCGCTTATCTCCTTCTCAGACTCAGCGCTTTGAACATGATGAATGTTCTGAATCTCTTGAGCTTTACCGGGGAGGTCTCAACTTCCTTGGGCCTTCAATATCTCCAAGAATCTCAACTGCAGCGAGGCCTTCAATATTCCCTTCGACAGTCGCAATTGTCTTAGGGTCTTCAGCATTGGCATCCATAGGAGTCTCAACCCCTTGGATTGCACTTTCATTGCCCAGAGTGTTAACTCCCAGGCATCTCCATCCTGTAAGGCCGATCGTAGGAACAGTGTCATCGCCTTCAAAGCGGTTGAAACTTCACTGGGATAGACTCAATCGTCCGAGCCTCGTCAATGTCACTCTCTTTGTGGTTGTTTCTTAGATTCCACTTCGCCACCTTTCTTCAAAAAGCAGTCATCTGCACATCCTCCGACATTGCCGCAGGAGTGAGTTTCCCCTCGGTGGCACACCACCGAGTGATTGATGATGGGGTCACTCTTCTCCCGGACTCGCGGCTTCTTCCATTGAGTGCTCGGCCGGGGGTGGTAAAACACCTTCGAGGGGTTGGCTCAACTTGGGTGCCCAAAGTCCCGGTTTCATTGCCAATTCCTTGGACCCATCCTTCGATCATCTTTGGGGACGTAGGCTGCGAGCGATGTCTGGGTGATCTGATCTGCACGCACTACTCCCAAAGGGTCTATTTGCGGGAGAGATTGTGAGGACCCTCCCGGTCCTTCAAGTAATTGTTGCTCATGCATCGCCTAGAATCCCGTGAGAGCTTGTTGCTTGTCTAACTTCTCCGTTGCGAAGAATCGGATCCATATCTTCATCACTCTCTGAGAACACATCTAAATGAGGGTGAGTGTGTTCTAGAGTTCCAGTAAACGGGCATATCTTGGCTTTTTCTAATGCACGGGCCTCCTCTTCAGCTTTGTATTTCTCATCCGCCTTCATGATGCGGAGGAGATCCAGTCAGTTGTCTTCGTCGAGGGCCTGTTGGATAGTATTAGCGCCCAGAAAACGAAGCAATTCTTCCTCTTCTTCAATGTACTCATGGTGAGTGAACTGCACCCTTGAGTGATCAAGCTTCCATGCTCTCCATTCCCTAAGACGTCTCTGGATATCTGGATACAGAGGAGAGTACATAATGATATCATCATCATCATCATCATGTTCATCTTCTTCTCCTCTTTTTCTGGAATAGGAGGCAAGTCATGTTGCTCTTCTCCTTCAGCAGCATCAGTAGCAGGTGGAGAGACAACTTTTTCAACGGGATGTTCAGTTGTCTCAGCTGCGTCACTTCCCTTAGCTGTCTGACGCCCAGCTGAGTCTTCAGTAGGCCTCTGCTGGTCACCCTCAGCAGACTTGGCTTGATCATCAATCACTTCAGGAGACTGCACTTCCTGAGTTTCAGCAATCTCGGATGCTTTCTCCAAACTTGAGTGGCGATTCAACTGTTTTCTCAATTGATTTTCTTACCAAACTCCTTTTTCTCTTGGGTAGCGGAGGAACCTCTTCTTATGTGTTTGCTAGTTCTGGAAGGAGAATGCTTGTCAGCGGCCGCTTCCGGCTTGGCAAAGGCGCTTGACTTCTTTTTGATGGCGGAGAAGGAGTATGATGTTCCTCCTCTCCCTCGGCTGCAGGGGCAGGCGACTCGGCTGCAGGGGCAGGTGCATCCTTTTTCTTAGCTGCAGGGGCAGCCTTCTTCTTCGCAGCTGCAGGGGCAACTTTCTTCTTTGGAGGAGGGGTAGCAGCTGTGTCCTCGGGTTCAGCTGATTCCTTCTCACTTGTATCTGCTTTCTTTGCGTGGGCTCTCTTTTGGGCTCCAGATAGGTTCGCCCTGAACATCTTCTTGTTGACATGGAAGGGTTTTCCATGTCGAAGGGGAATGCCCTTCACTTCCATCAAGTGGCCAATCACCAGGCCATATCCAAGAGATCCTCCAAAGGATCCGTCTTCCTTGAACGATTTATTCACAACATTTTGACAGAGTCTGCTATACACGAACTCAACCCAGTTGACTTTCTTGCCCTCCATGATCGCAACCATGACGATCAGCTTAGTCTTGGACAGCTGATTAAAGCTTCCAAACTTCATGTCTACACACTTGGAGACGACATCCATCAACTTATGATAGTCGTCCTTCAGCAATTTCTTCTTAGCTGTGTAGACCACCTTAGCAGCACACTCTGGTTTGGCTACCTCTCTCCATGCAGCAGCCAAATCAACATCAGCTTCACCATTCTCCTTCATGCCTTTAGATGGCAACAAGCAGTGCTCCGCAAGGTCCTTAGCATTTATCATAATGTCCTTGCGGTGGACAGAAGACTTGATCCCTCCGTCCTGCACTTCGGCGTTAACATAGAACTGTGCTACCTCCTCGAGATAGGTATGTTAGTATTCCAAAGTCAGAAAAGCCTTGAGACCTGACTTTTCTAGCATTTCTGCGATTTTCTTAACAAGGGTTTCATCGGAACCCTGCTTCACCATGCCTTCGAAATCCACTAACGATCCTGAGTGAATTTGCTTCGATAGCTTGACGAAATCAAACTTAGGAGCCATTTCCAGAGATTTTTACTGATTAAAACTTGACGAGCTTGCTTGAGGACACTTAGGGTTTGCGAGAGAGAAAAAGCTTGCTTCCTTTTTGCTTGAATATGAACAGGTTTTGAGTGAGGGAGAGAAAGCAAAAAAATGGATATATAAGGGTTATGAAAGGACATGTCTTTGGTTATTGAAATTTTGATCAAAATCAACGGCTCGTTTTAGCACGCAAACCGCATTTAATTTCTCTTTTAATGCGGCAAAGATTTATATCCAATCATATGCTTATCTGTGCAGACTTTTGATCGTACCCATCATTATTATCTTTGGCGTCGCCTTAAAAACATTCCCGCTCATTAAAAAATAACGCATTTTTGTCACTTAGCTCATAAATGACTCACTTATATCAAAAATGACTTAACTCGACATCTGTGACTTTTCGACATAGATGTTTCACATGTTTGATTCGTGAGACTTGTTCAATTTTTATCTTCTCATCTTCCATCTCTTCTCCTTTGAATCTTCCGAGTGTCAACTCAACTCAATTGACCCTAGCTCATTCTTGACTCTTCAAATCTTGACTCACATAGGAGTTTAGTGAATATATCGACTAGTCGCTTATCGCTTGAGATATATTCCAAAACGTTGTCTTTCTTTTCAACATGATCTCTTATGAAATGATATCTCGACATCAATGTGCTTTGTTCTTGAATGCAACAGATTCTAGTGATTGCAATAGCACTTGTGTTATCACACATAATTGGAATCTCTTTTTCTTCAATCTCATAATCTCTCACCGCTTTGTCTCATCCATAAGACTTGGGCACAACACCGCCCATGAGCTATGTACTCGCTTTAGCTTGTGGATGTGGCTATTGAGTTTTGCTTCTTGCTAAACCAGAAACCAATCTATTTCAAGCATTTGACATGTACCAAGTACTCTTCTTGTCAACTCTACATCCAAATAGTCGAGTCTCAATAACCAATAAGCTTGAATCCACCTTCCTTTGGATACGATAAGCCAACTTCCTGGCATCCCTTGAAATATCTTAGGATTCTCTTAGTCAAGCCATGTGGCTTTCCTTTGGTGCGATTAAAATCTTGCACATACACCTACCGCAAAGGTGATGTCCGGTCTACTTGCCGTTAAGTAAAGCAATGATCCAATAAGTGCTCTATATTTGGTTTGATCTACACCTTGCCATCCGCATCCATGTCCATTTTAATTGATGTGTTCATTGGTATTTTCACGAATACTTCTTTCCATACCAAATTTCTTCATTAAATCTCTCGTGTACTTTGTTTGACTTATGAAGGTTCCATCCTTCAATTGCTTGACTTGAAGTCCTAGGAAGAAAGTCGCTCTCTCCCATCATGCTCATTCAAATTTTCCTTGCAAGAGGTTTGAGAACTTATCACGCACTCTTTATTTGTGGATCCAAAAATGATGTCACCACATATATTTGAACAAGCGATACTCTCTCCATCTTGAATTACAAGAGTGTTCTTTACTTTGTCTTTTTGACGAATCCATTGTCGTTAGAAATAGAGACAATGTATCATACCATGCTCTTGGTGCTTGTTTCAAACCATATAGTGCTTTCTTGAGCTTGTACACCTTATCTCCAATAGTTTTCTCGCTCAAAACCTGGAGGTTGTTCAACATAAACTTCTTCCTTTAATACCATTTAGAAATGCACTTTTCACATCCTTTTGATATACAAAGAAGTTCTTGTGTGCAACATAGGCAAGAAACATCCTTATTGCTTCCAATCTAGCATTAAGAGCAAATGTTTCATTAAAATCTATTCACTCTTCTTGGCAATATCCTTTGGCTACCAATCTTGCTTTTTTTCTTACCCACGATCCTTCTTCATTCATCTTGTTTCAAAACCCATTTTGTGCCAATAACATTTTGATGGGTTGGTCTCTCGCAACAATTCCCATACTTTGTTCCTTTCAAACTCGATTCACTCTTCTTCTTTGCATGGCTTGAATCCAATGTGTGTCATCCAATACTTGAGACACATCTTTTGGATCTATTTGAGAAATAAAACAAGTGAACATTTCTTCTTGCTGAGCTCTGGATCTGGTTCTAACACCATCTCTAACATCTCCAATGACTAACTCTGGTGGGTGGTCTCTCAGCCATCTCACACCATGTTGGAGCAAGTTAGCTGGATTCAACCATCTCGCAAAAGTTGACTTGAACGGCTTCTTCATCATTATTCAGCTGTAGACTTTCCAACTGTCTTTGGGATTCAGCTATCTCATCTTCATCTGGGTTGATTGCTCTTACTTCAGCTTCAACATATGGACTCTTCTGCATAGTTGGCTAATTCAAACTTATCGCCTAACTCTTCAATGTCTTATCCACTTACATTAGGTTCATCAAAAACCTCATGAATAGATCCTTCGTGATCATAGTCCTCTTGTTCAAGACTCTATAGGCTTTGCTCTCACCGAGTATCCCAAAATATACCTTCATCGGCTTTAGCATCAAAAGCCTTCAAATTATCTTTGCCATTGTTATGGATGAAGCATTTACATCCAAATATCCTGAAATACCCAACATTTGGCTTTATCCTCGGTCCAGATTTCATAGGGAATCTTGGTCGGTTACTTAATCATGCATCTATTTTGAGTATAGCATGTTTGTGTTAATGTCTTCACCCAAAATCTCTTAGGTAATCCACTTTCAGCTAACATGGTTCTTGCGACTTTCCTTGAGAGTTCTATTCTTCTTTCACTACTCCATTCTTTGTGGAGTCCTTGTCACGATAACTCATGAGCAATACCATTTTCAACACAATATTGAGTTATTATCCCATTGACAAACTCGGTTCCTATATCGATCTTATCTTTATGATGGTTTGACTCTTTTCATTTTGAACTCATTTCATCACCGAGGTAACTTCTGCAAAGTTTCCTTTTTTTTCACATGAAGATTGTCCATGTATATCTTGAGTAATCATCCACCACTACCAGGGTGTATTTCTTTCCACTTATGTTGTCTGGTTCAACTGGACCAAATAGATTCATATGCAACAGATGCAATATCCTTGTTGAAGAAGGACTAGGCTTGTCTTTGAATGAGGATTTGATTTGCTTTCCCATATGGCATGCATCACATACACTTTCCTTCTTGTACACTGAGTCTGGCAATCCCTCCACAAGATGACTCCTTGCAAGCTTGTTGATTGTCTTGAAGTTCAGATGACTCAGCTTTTTGTGCCACAACCAACTTGATTCCGATGTGCTCTTTGCTAGCAGACAAGTGCTTGGTGTAGCAGTAGACCAATCTACCACATACATGTTCTTCTGTCTTGATCTTTGCAGCACTATTTCATTTGATTCAACATCTTTGATCTGGCACACTCCCATATTGAATCCAACATTGTAGCCCTTGTCACAGAGTTGGCTGATGCTTAACAGGTTGAAGTTGAGGCCTTCAACATAAGCAACATCTGTGATTTTCAATCCATTTTTCTTGATAGATCATGTGCCTTTGATTTCCCCTGGAGCTTCATTTCCTCCAAATATGACTTTTGCACCTCTAATCTCCTTGAATCTTGACAGGTTTTTCTTGTTCCCTGTCATGTGTCTGGAACAGCCACTATCCATGTACCAGGTTCCTTGGCACTCAGTTGTTCCTTGAACCTGCAAACAAGGAAATTAGTTTTTAGGTACCCATACTTGCCTGGGTCCTGAGGGGTTAGTGCTGTAAGATGATCCAACCAACCTATAGCCAAATGACTTGACTCTAAGAGGTTGCCATCTATCTGTGCCATAATCATAGTGCACATTAGCGAATTGCTTGGGTGTTTTAGGTTCATACAGCTGTCTCTTTTGTCTGTATGCTTGTGTGTGTGTTTTAGCAAGTGCCTTCTTTGGATAGTTGTGATATTTCTGAGTGTAGTGTCTGGGTGAATATGTGTGCTGATAATAGCTCTTTTGCCTTTGGAATGACCTTTGCTGAGGTTTAGGTCTTTGCCATCTAGGCTTGTATTCCATTGGTCTTTGCTGATATTTCGCATTGTTCCAATCAGCTTGGCTTGGGTAGTTTCTACCATTCCCAACATGTGTATTTCTCTGATGAAACTTCTGGGGTTTTTGGTAGCTCTGTTTATTCTTCACAGAGTACTTTCTATTTGGAGTTTGATGAGGAACTTTGCTGGATTTCTTCTCAGCTGTCCTCTGAGCATACTCAACTGGCTGTTTCCCTTTCCCTTTATATCCAAGGCCAGTTTGTTTGTGATTGTGCTTTGGGATGAATGTGGGTGCAACATTTGGTGTTTTGGATGTCTGAGATGCTTCATTGCTTGAAGATCCTTTTTCCAAAATCACTCTAGGAGTTTGACTGTGCACCAGTGAGTTGAATCCTATGCCTGTCTTATCTCCACATTCTTTTTGACTCATGATTAGATCATCCAATGATTTGGATGCCTTTGTAAATGAGGCAATCACATTTTTTAGATCATTTTCTATATTTTCTACAGCAGCTATCTCTGCTAATAGTTTTGCATTCTTAGCCTTCAGCTCTGTGTTCTCATCAGCTATGTGACTTAGAGTACTCAGCTCCTTAGTCAGCTGTGAGTTTTGGCTTTTGAGCTGGCTGTTTTCCTCATTTAGAAGTGTGTGTGAGGATTTAATGTGCTCAAAGTCTTTCATCATTTTACCTAATGAATCATAAAGATCAGTGGGTGATGAAGTGTGTGTGTGTCACAATCACTGTCACCTGAATCTGAATGGGATGAGTTAGAGTGTACCTCATCATCTTGGTCTGGTTGATCTTGTTCTTTAGCCATAAGACAAATCAAGGCTTCTTCTTCAGAATCACTTGAGTAGTCAGCTTCACTACTCTTTGAGTCAGCTGCTTCTTTGGACTTGACTGTCTCATCAATCTCCGCATCTAACATGACCTTTTTCTTTTACTGTCTTCTTTCTCTGAAGACATTTCTTTCTTCTTCATTCTTGTATTTATTGACTGGTGGACAGGAACAGTTAATTGCAAAATGTCCTGGTTGTCTGCAATTCCAACACGGGTTCTCACCCTTTGATCACTCTTTTTGTCCTCAAGTTATCACTCTCGATATTCAACCCTTTGATGCTCAACTCTCTTGGGTGGCCTATCTTCCCTTGACTTAGAGGGTGTTGAATGTCTCCTGGAGGTTTCACCCTTGTTTCTTTTGTAGTTCTTATTGAAGAACTTGTTGAATCTTTTAACCATTAGGGCTATTTCCATCCTTGACTATCAATGCAAATTGTCTTAGGTACAATCTGTCTCCTCTTGATCTTTTCTTCTCAAAACTCATAGGCTTTGAGGTCCGAGAATAGCTCATGATTGGGTGTTTTTGATAGGTCCATTGAATGTTTTAGAGCCATAATCTTCATTTCCCATTCACCGAGGCTTCTCAAGATCTTCATACACATCTCCTTTTGTATGTATTCATTCCCAAGAGTTAAAGCTCATTTGTGATCTCAAGAATCTTGCATCCAACATCCATAGATTCTCCCGCAAACATTTTCAAATTTTCAAATTTTTGAACAAAGAATGATAATTTATTTTGTTTAATTTGCTTCGATCCTTCACAAATTAAAGTTAGTTTATCCCATATTTCATTTGCTATTTTGCAGATTTGACTTTATTGAACATTGTTTTGTCCAAAGTCTTGTAGAGTATGTCCTTGGCCACATTGTCCAAGTTGTATTTCTTTCTATCATCGTTTGTCCACTCGGTCCTTGATTTTTCAACCGGGTCTGTCTTTCTTCAAAGCCAGCACTTTTCTTCTCCTTCACCGCAATGCTCTCCTTACAGCTTTGTGTTCACTTTTAATATTTGTAGTGGCCTATCCTCTATCACAAGCCACATTTCATCGTGAGCGATAGATGAGCTCGCATACGAATTTTCCAATCATCGATTCTCAACTCGTGAACATAGTAATGTGTGTCGAATTTGCTTCAATGATAATAACTTTGCTAAAAATGAAAGATTTTGAAAATACAAGTGTTTGAAACCTTTTAGAAAAGATAGAGATCTAGTTCAAGAACTGGTCGGAAGGGTCAATGAACCAACCGCTCCGATACCACTTGTAGGTCCCAAGAGGTGTGAGTAAGGTTTAGAATGAGGGGTTGAATAAACCTTACCAAATTTTTGATTTTAATCCTTTTAAAATATAAACAGAGTTAACACAAACAAATAATTCCTTGAGGGACACTAAGTTGGTTATTCAACAGAGTTAGCCACTCAACAGACTCGATAGAGGTGTTGATAGAATAACTCGACTATTTAACCTGGACCTTAAATTGGCCGTGTTGGTTTTATCAAATGAAGACTTAACACCCTTTAATTTGCTTTAAACTTGTTTTAACACTTGATTTTGACACTTGGTTATTAATCGGTTAGAAAATAAGTTTAACAAATGAGATATAAAGTAAATATGCATAAATATAAAGGTCTGAAAAATAAATGACACAGTTAATTTTTATAGAGGTTCGAAGATGGGGTAATTCTTCTAGTCCTCTCTTCTCCAACTCCTGGAGGAATCCACTATGTAAAAGATTTGTTTACAAAGTGGTCAACGCCTGAGACAGCCTTGATCACACAAATGCTGCTTCTCTTCCGACTCGCCTTCTTCACCGGCAATGCCTTTGTTACTTCAAATCACTTTCTCCAGCTCTTGGATTTGATCACGAAGCCCTCCAATAACTTGATACTGGTTCGACCTTGAACCTTCCTACAATCCTCCTTGGAAAGTAGACCCCTTTTGATTCTTCAAAAGTTTCCTCTTCAACAGTTTGAAGTTGTCTTTCCTTCACAAATTGTGTTGGATCGATTTCCTTCAAGTTTCGTGCTTGAGGATTTGCTTGAATATCTTTGAGAATATTTGCGGGTTTACTGACTTCAATATTACTTGCTTGTTCGTGGTTCGGATAACCATTTTCTCAATCAATTTCCTCGACTTTTTTATAGTGAACTTTCAAAAATCTGCCCGTTGAAGAGATAGACTGATTTTCAAAAGACACTTGTGTTCGTTGGCTTGTCTTTTCTTGGTCTTCAATCTTGAGATGTAGACCTTTCCTCGTATTAAATGAATGTGCAGCTTTTCAGGTTCTGACACGAGGTGCAGTGCTTCCCATTGGTTTATTCCTTTTGCACGCTTCTGGGACAAGCACTTTAAGACCTGACAGCATGGAAGTATTACTTATTTAAGTAATGTTCTTGACTTCTGTGCAACGGATTCATTTCAGTTAACTCCTCTTGGTTGCTGCCTATTTCCCCAGGTGACTTGAGTCTGCTCCAATCATTTGAAGACTCATCTGTCACTTTCAACTTGAGACTTGGCTTCTTGAGATGACTTTGACTGACACTTCACACACCTATTCCTCAAATTGATACAACTTCACCAAGTTCTTGATCTTCCTTTTTTTGGCCATACTCGGTTGTTCCACAATGAGTCTTCACTTCGATCTTCTCAAGACTTCATGTATTTCCAGGCATAGCTGACTTGACTCAGCTTTTCCAGCCTTATCTATTACAATGAAAATTACAAAGAAAATGGGGTGTCAACTTTCTAGTTTAAGTTTTACATGGCATTCATTAAAATCTATAAAATAAATTTCCCAATAGATTCGGATGTCTTAGCCATCTTATGCGGATCGAAAACATTATCTTCCTCGCCTTTCCTGCAAGTTAGACAAATCATCGAAAATAGTATTCATGATTCATCACTAGTTCTAATCATTTGTGCACGATGACATGTTGGTTTTTCAATAAAACATAAAAATTTTACATGTACCTCATACCAACTAAAACACATTGGTGTTAGAGTCGTCAAAAACTTCACAAGGATTTTTATCAAATCTAGCATGCAAATTGTCATCACACAAAATTGACTTATGCTTATGAGATTTGCGATAAGCCCCTCAACATGTAAAACATTTGAGCTTAGGAAGCCCTTCAATATTTAAAGTACTTTACCAACAATTTTACCATGAGTTCCACCTCCATATGTTACCTTCCCACCATTGTACACCTCGTAGTCCATTAAATATTCTCAATTACCTATCATTTGATGTGAACATCCACTATCAAAGTACCAAGTACCGCAATGTTAGTCCTCAGGATGTATATACAACATTACATGTCAATTTAGTTTTACGGACCCAAATAGATTTTGGAAAACATGGGGTGTTCTTTGGAAGTGTATGAGGACACTTGTGGAGACACCCGACCAAAAGACTTTTGATACTTTAAATCGATTTTAGCAAACGACAATATGGTCTAATATGGCCAGGCATATAGCGAATGACAAACATAGTGCTTTTTTTCTTTTTGTGGTCATTGATTAGAACATGTGGAGTTTTCAATGGAAGAAGTAGAAGCTTGAGAATCTTGATTGCTTTGACAAAAACAGATGTTTTATAGCCAATACCACCTTTTTATCACTTCCTAAGGGCAAAATATTATCAAGTTTTTCCTTATCGTAAAACCAACTTCTTTAAAGTGTCAAGAGATTTATCAAGTTGATTTTACCTTTCCAAACTCTTCTTCCTTCTTGGTGAGCAAAGCCTCCAATCGAGCAATCACACTCTTCCTCCGCCATCTTCTCCTGAGTAAGCCGATTTTTCTCCTTAGTGAGCAACACTTGTTGAAATTTCTTAAGCCAACTTTTATATAATTTTTCGTATGTCTACTCTAGGCTTATTTAATGATCGGGATCATCTCCTCGGACTCGCAAATCTGTTTCTACACCGTGGCGTAGAATTTAGACAAAAATAATTTAACGAGTCGGAAGTGTTATACCTTTCGGTGTTGGAGCACATTGTGTGAAACCTCGAGAAACACCTTTTAGATCGATTTGTGAACACTATTTCCTTCGATAATAGACATTAGGGAAGTCGGATCTTCTCTCCTGGTCAAGACTTGCCCTCTCCTCGATTCATCATCACTTAGAGTGGCACTCAAATTCATACCTCTTTTCCGTAAGGTATTTGCACATTGATTAGCATAGTGACCAATTCCCGCACAAGCTCTACAACGAATGGAGTCAAGATTGAATTGGTTTTTGATAGGTCCATGGTTCCTCTCCAAGATCATATTCTTCAATTTCGTTGGTCACTTGTGCAAGATCATCAATATCATCAAGTATAGGAGAACGAAACATTACGCTCTCCTTGAACATCCATCGCTTGCTCGAACTTAGGATCAACACTTAGTGAAATCAAGTGTTGGCTCGATACCAATTGAAAGAATTTAAGGTCCCAATGTTCAAGGATAAAGCACATATAATAAAGTGTTGCTAAAAGTGCCAGTAACACTTATACCAACTCGCAGCGGATAATAGAAAAACACAAAGATAAAATTTGTCTACAAGTATAAAAATTCTTGTAAACGTCTTTGAGGGGCTAAATAATTCACTAGTTGATTGTATCGATTCATCTCAACATGAATGACTCAACTAGTACGAAACCTACCAAAACTCCTTTCTATGAGTAGATCTATACTTTGTAAAACAGCTCGTCCAAAAAGAAGAATATAGATTATTCGAACTTTTATAAAAACAAAATATGGATTTAAAATCAAAAAACAAAGACTCTCAGCATTCAGGTGTTGTACTGAAACTGCAGCAGCACTTCATTCAACACTCTGATCTTTGCAGACTATAGTACTTTGTTTCTTCTCGCAGAACTCGAACTCTCTCGTGTATATGCTCTATAAATTGTAATTAATTATGTCGATTTATGTGAAGGACGTCCTCCTTATATATGCGCTCCTTTGAAGAGTTTAAGTCCCTACAAAACAAGGAAAGAGAGACATAACAGAACTAGGATTCACAATCACATATAAAGTAGGACTCTTAGAATCATTCCTTATCAAAATAAGATCTTTCCATATTAATCCAATACTTGAGATTCAAGTATTAAAACAAGACAAAAACTCTGGTCAGACCGTCTAATGGGTCTGGTCCATTAGATGGATCTGATCCGCGACCCGGTGTCATTTTGGTAATTTCCGCCGCTAATGGCATTTTTGTTTTTCAAGTGGCAGTTTTATTATTTATTACGTGGCACTTGCAATTTCAAATGGGTATTTTTTTATGTGGTGTTAAGTTGTTGGCCCCGATTTTATATTGGTAGTTTTTGTATTTTGTATTACTTGTTACTCTCAATTGTATTAGTTGTTACACTAAAAAGTATTAGTCCAAAACATGTTTTACCACGAAGTTGTCCCTTTTAATTATAAAGCAGAATTACTACGAAGTTGTAAAGTCTAATACATGTTTTTAATACATCTAATACATTAGAACGCAACGTGTAATACTTTTCTACAAAGTTGTCTCTTTTAATTATAAAATAGAGACTTTCTACGGTGTTGTAAAGTCTAATACATTTATTTGATACATCTAATACATTGAAATGCAATGTGTAATACTTTTCTACAAAGTTGTCCCTTTTAATTATAAAACAGAGAATTACTACAAAGCTATAAAGTTTAATACACATTTTTAATACATCTAATACATTAGAATGCAACGTGTAATACTTTTCTACAAAGTTGTCTCTTTTAATTATAAAAAAGAGACTTTCTACGAGTTGTAAAGTCCAATACATTTATTTGATATATCTAATACATTGGAATGTAATGTGTAATACTTTTCTACAAAGTTGTCGCTTTAATTATAAAAACAGAAATTACTACGAAGTCAGTAAAGTTTAATACATGTTTTTAATACATCTAATATATTAGAACGCAACGTGTAATACTTTTCTACAAAGTTGTATCTTTTAATTATAAAACAGAGACTTTCTATGGAGGTGTAAAGTCTAATACATTTATTTGATACATCTAATACATTTGAATGCGACATATAATACTTTTCTACAAAGTTATGCCATTTAATAATAAAATAGAGAATTACTAAGAAGTCATAAAGTATAATACATTTTTATAATACATCCAATACATTATAATGAAATGTGTAATATTTTTCTTCAAAGTTGTGCCTTTTAAATATAAAATGAAACTTTCTACGGAGTTGTAAAGTCTAATATATTTTTAAATACATCTAATACATTTGAATGCGACGTGTAATACTTTTTAATAATGACCAAATGAAAAATACTTTTTAAGTTGTCCAATGTAGATTTAACTACTCTTCTACATCGTGAGTCTTCATCATGGATAAATGTGAGGAGCTCCTCGGATTTGTCAAAGCGTTATCGACTCGATGATCTCCCACTCAACATCTCCGTGAGATGTGTTTGATAAATGTTTTTATCATGATTTTGATGATTTTGTTTTAAAGTGATTTTACACGAAAACAATGTTTGAAAATGTTGTCCAAATACTCCCGATTGTTTTAAAATGTTTCTACTAATTTTTCTGAGTATTTCTTCAAGTTTATTTTCATCAAAAATTGGACAACACTTAGTTTTGCGTTGGACCTGGTCACCCCATTGGCAACCCGTCCCGGAGATGTACGTTGAAAATACGAAACGAGATCAAGAAAAAAAGCAAGAGGCCGGCCACGGCGTCGACGTCGTCGACAGTGCACGAACATTGTGGTTCTACTGCTTTCTTCAAAATTAACAAGGGGGACCGGTTGGGCACATGGTCTCACCGGTCGCCTTCACATGTAAAAATGTGTTCTTATTTTCAAACGTCTATTTCTATGCGACGGCCGCCCCTAATGTTTGACAACAAAATTCTAACCGTTGTGCGGCCAGACAACTTTTCCTAAATTATGGGGTTGATTTCTAACAGCTATAATCTTGATTTTAATTGCATTTTTTTTATGTAGAAATCGAGTCCCCAAGAGGAGCCTATCTATGTTCAATCATCTCCTATAAATAGAGGAAGATTTGAAGCAACACTATAAGAGAGAAAACTACAACACAACAAGATACATTCAAGCAAACACTTTTGTTCTTCAATTTCAATATTCTTGTTGTAATAGCCTAAGGTCTTTCACTTTCACATCTTGAGGTCTAGGCTTTATTTCTTGATTACATTTGCACTCAAACTTGTATCATTCATTATCAAGTTGTAATCTTGAATTTTTGTGGTCAATCATTCAACACAAGATATCCTTGTGAGTGTTCTTGTGGTAAGAACACACTTGGATGATCTAGGTGATAGGTGCAAGAAGATTGTGGTGATCTTCTTATTGAAGAGTGTGGTGCTCTTTGAGGTGTTGAAGAATTTGGTATTCTTCAAGTCGGAAGATTGTGGTAATCTTCACAGGTGCCATTGAAGATTGTGGTAATCTTCAAGTGAGATTATGGTAATCTCAAAAGAGGTGTTGTAAGGTGTTGTTGTATTAATTGTGGTAATTAATAAAATCTTTTTCTTTTTGAAATCCATCCCTGGAATCTTGGGGTGGTAGAGGATTAGGCCCTGGTGGGTTGAACCTCTATAAATCGACGCGTGTTGTTTACTTCCCGCACCATTATTCTTGTCTTGGCTTATTTGATTCGAAAAGAGGGCGTGTCGAGAAAATGGAGATAATCTATTCACCCCCTCTAGATTATCGTAGCCACTTGGACTTACAAGTGGTATCGAGCTAAACTCTTTGGCAAGCTCGTTCCACATCGTGAGTAAAGAGGAACGATCATCGGCTACGAATGAAGTCTACCTTCTGGCGCCTCCACCACCAAGCCACCACTATTTGATTCCAAAAATTATACATTTTGGAAAGAAAGAATGTAATGCTATCTACAAGGTTGCGGGTTCCATATTTGGAACACGAGATATTAATGAAGAATCAATTCCGATGAAAGACACACCTCACGAGGTAAGTTCTAAACCTTCTACTTCCTATGATAATGGATTACATAATGATTATAGTGATTTGCAAAATGATTTTGATGAGCTTCAAAATGAATTCCAAAGCTTACTCGTTAAATACAAAAATTTGAAAAAGAAATTCAATGTTTTGGAAAATGATAAGGATAGTTTATTTACTTCCTATGAATCACTATCATGTGCTCACACCACCACACTTGATAAGGTCGTAAAGCTTGAGAAAGAAAATAGTACTCTTGTTGAGGATATTAATTGCATGAAAAAGGATTTATCAAAATCCAACTTGAGTCTAATAAAATGTCAATATTGTTGATGTTCATAATTGTGATAATTTGAAACTAGAACTTGATCATAAGCCTAATGATGTTAATCATATAAAAAATAGTCAAGTCTCTATGCATGTTGGTCATTATGCTCCTAGAATTATTACTTGTTTTTATTGTGGTAAAAAGGGTCACACGGTTAATACTTGTCGGGCTAAAATAGCTCTAATCATTATTGGAGACCTAAAAGTCTCAAAGCTAATCCTAAAGGACCTGAAACACTTGAGGTACCACAAAACAATGTCGCATTAGGTACCCGACGAGAATAAATCAAGGAAAATTCATACCGCCAAGAAGACGTCAAATGACCATCTCATTTGATCAAAGGAGAAGACATCACCACAATGAATCTCCAAGAGAAAGACATTATCAACAATGGAAGGACACAATCCTTGGAAATGGAGCAATTGGAGAAGGTATCATCAACAAGATAATTTTCAAAGGGAAGATATTATCAACAATGGGAAAGACACAACCCATGGAAATGGCGTAATTGGTAAACCGTATCTCCTATTTAAATATGCATTTTATTTTGTTTTTATGCATGTTTTTATTTGTGTCTTAATTGTCAAAATGATTTTTCAAAATATTTTTAAAATAAGGTCTTCCATATACTTGTGCTTTTAAAATCTTTTGAAAAGAAAACTTGAATGATGTTTTTAAAACTCGTGTGTATTTCTAGAACTTGTATGTGTATTATCTCTTATGGATTTATATAGCATAAGTATACTTGTGATACATCTTATTGCTTTAGCCTACACTTGTATCATATTGTTTTGTGCAAGATTTGCTTTAAGAATTGTGTAGGATTTATATATCTTCAATGGTTATCTACTCATTATTTGACAAGAGAGACATAAACTATCGAGTGCGCTCACCATTGTTATTCATCTCATTGACTCGATATAATTTTGCCATATGCCTATGTGCTTGCTTTTCAAGATATTTCAAAGTATTTCATACAAGTGTCATTTAGAGGATTTTTCGTTTGTTGAAAAGACACTATTCGATAAAGCTTGTTTTATCAGGGAGACTTGTAAAGGATTATATTTTTGATAAAATATTTGATTTTTATCCTTCTCTTAAATTATGCATTTGATTGCACATATTAATTCTTGTCAAAACTCTTGTTCAAATACTTCTCTTAAATGAGGTCTCAACTATATGCTCTCGGGTTTTTATATTTCAAAAGAGATCTTATATAGCTTTCTATAAGCTTATTTGAACTTACATGTTTTATGAAACTCTTGATGATTTGTTTTTAAGCATAGTATGTATTGTTTATTATAGTGTTTCTATCATTCGATATTACTATGCTCTTGTGCAAGATATCTTGTTAAGATTTTGCGAAATTTATGGTATTTCAAAACAAGCGATAACCAAGGCAATGTTAGTAGCTCAAAGGTATTGTCAAGAAGAAGGTATTGATTTTGATGATACATTTGCACCCATAGACATTTAGAAACATTCACATTTTACTTGCCTATTCTTGTTTTAAGAAAATTTCAAGCTTTACCAAAAATGGATGTTAAATCCACTTTTATAAATGGTTTTATTCAAGAAGAAGTCTATGTAAAACAACAACCGGGGTTTGAAAATTTTTCTAGGCCAAATGATTTTTATAAAAGGCCTTGTATGTTTAAAACAAGCACCCGTGTATGGTATGATAAAACTTAGCTATTTTCTTTTGTAAAATGGTTTCACAAAAGGTAAAGTTGATACTACTCTCTTTGTTTTTGAAAAGGGGCAAGAATGCTTACTTGTGCAAATTTATATTGATGATATCATTTTTGGTGCTACTAATAAATCTTTGTGCAAGATATTTTCTAAGTTGAAGCAAGGTGAATTTAAGATGATCATGATGGGGGAGCTCAATTTCTTCCTTGGACTTCAAATTAAACAATGCCAAGAAGGTGGTTATATTTCACAATCAAAAGTATCAATAGAACCTTTGAAGAAGTTAGGCGTTGAAGAAGGAAGAACCATCTCAACCTCTATGGCTACCAATGTAAAGTTTGACAAAGGTTGAGGAATGCATATTGATTGACAAACAAGTTCGAGGTATGTTTATCTACGTTTATTACTCCTTAGACTCGACATTTTTTTATGCCTTATGTCTATAGGCCCGATTTCAAAACTATCCCAATGAATCTCATTAAAGTGCCGTTAAAAGATATTTTCAAATAATTGAAAGACACCTTTTCTTATGACTTGTTAATCAAAAGTTTAAATCGTTCACATTTTTTTTGGGATAACAAGTCCGGTGATAATAATTTTTCAAAAGATGGTTTGTTATAATCGAACTAAACATATTGAGATTCTACATTTTTAAGGGATTGCGTTTCTAAAAAATTTTGAGATATGTTTAATTCCGTCTCAAGGATAACTCGCGGACATTTGTTTTCAACCGTTTACCGCCGAGTTTTTTTACCTCATTTCGAGCTTAATTATGACATAATGTCTATTGAATGAGGTCTACGTTTGCATTTTGCATGTTTTAACACTTAGGGGCGAAAAAATCGGATTTTTGGTTCAAATTTGAATTTTGCAAAACAAAGCTGAACCAGTGGGCTGAAATGGCCGAGGCCGACCGTCGTCTCTCGACTTGGTCATCCCTCGGCTGGGCCGAGTCGCCCACAACTATATTTTGGATAAAATCTGTCTCTGTTCTTATCTTAGCCATTTTGACGTGTTTAGTTCATTTTTCGTCCCTTTGCAATTTTCACACACAATTCACTTCAAATGAGTTTTGTTGCATAAATTACATATTATGGGGATTATCTTGCTCGTTTATCATCATTGTTACTCATCCTCACTAATTAAATGGTAGTAATTCTACTCCTTATCTCAATTGGGTGAAACCATGAGAAAATGCTTATGTATTGATTTTTGTTGGAATTCTTGCATAATTGTGTTGTGAATGATGATTGTTGATGAATGATATTTGTAAAATTGATTTTGGTGATGAAAAACTTGGCTTGATTACATTTACAAGGGCTATATATATCTCTTCTATTTTTGACGCCCGCCAGTGTTCGATAAAACGTTTCAATGAAAATTTCATCACCTACATGATTCTCTTGTGTCAAATGTCTTATATATTTATAGAGATCATGTTTTGCAAATCAAATGAGTTTTCATAAGCTTTTAGAAGTCATATGATCGACTTTTCCCTCTCTTTGGTTTATAAGCTTCAATGTTCAAATAGCTTTCGACAAATCGGTTAAGTTAAGCACCTTGATATGAATATATGATGTTTTTATCGTGCTAACATTCTTTTGATGATTCCAAAGGGGAGAAATATGTTATAAGCTTATTAGCTTAAAGAAGCTAAAATAAGCTCGAGAAAAAAGAGCTATAAGTTGTGGCTATTGAAAGCGAAAGTTGTGGATCATATTTAGTCCATTTGATGTATTATGGACTCATATACATGTCTAATGATGTTTTGTTCACAGGGAGAGCTTATAAGCTCTTGATTCTTAAGCTCAATATGTAAAAGCTGAGCTTTTAGCTTTTGGTTGATTGCTTCAATATTACTCTTGTTGTGCATGTTGATAGGGGGAGCTTTTGCAAAAATATTTTTGAAAATCTATACTCCCATCCTTGTGATTATATTGCGTGGAATGTTGTCGCTCACAACAGATAGTTCATTTTTAACCGGTAAAATTGTTTTGTTTTCAAAATCGATCTCTTTAAATTGTTTTGGTTTGTAATCATCAAAAAGGGGAGATTGTTTGATAAATGTTTTTATCATGATTTTGATGATTTTGTTTTAAAGTGTTTTTACACCAAAACAATGTTTGAAAATGTTGTCCAAATACTCCCGATTGTTTTAAAATGTTTGTACTAATTTTTTGAGTATTTCTTCAAGTTTATTTTCATCAAAAATTGGACAAAACTTCCGTTTCGCGTTGGACCGGTCTCCTATAGGGCAACACATCCTAGAGATGTACGTTGAAAATAGAAAACGAGAGAAGAAAAAAAAAAGGTCGGCCCAGGTCGCCCCGGGTCTTACCGGTGCAACATTGTGGTTCTTCTCTGTTCTTCAAAATTAACAAGGGGACCGAGTTGGGCACGAGGTCGGTCGACTCGGACCCCATGTCGCCTGTAAAAAATATGTTCTTATTTCTATTTAGTGCGACGGTTAAGCCCTAATGTTTGACATGAAAAATTCTAAGCGTTGTGCGCAGAGATAGCTTTTCCCTAAATTATGGGGTTGATATCTATGACTATAATCTTGATTTTAATTGCATTTTTTTTTTTAGAAATCGATCCCCCAAGAGGAGCATATCTATGTTCAATCATCTCCTATAAATAGAGGAAGATTTGAATCAACACTATAAGAGAGAAAACTACAACACAACAAGATACATTCAAACAAACACTTTTGTTCTTCAATTTCAATATTCTTGTTGTAATAGCTGGGTCTTTCACTTTCACATCTTGAGGTCTAGACTTTATTTCTTGATTACATTTGCACTCAAACTTGTATCATTCATTATCGAGTTGTAATCTTGAATTTTTGTGGTCATCATTCAACACAAGATATCCTTGTGAGTGTTCTTATGGTAAGAACACACTTGGATGATCTAGGTGATAGGTGCAAGAAGATTGTGGTGATCTTCTTATTGAAGAGTGTGGTGCTCTTCGAGGTGTTGAAGAATTTGGTATTCTTCAAGTCGGAAGATTGTGGTAATCTTCACAGGTGCCGATTGAAGATTGTGGTAATCTTGAGTGAGATTGTGGTAATCTCAAAAGAGGTGTTGTAAGGTGTTGTTGTATTAATTGTGGTAATTAATAAAATCTTTTTTTTTTTTGAAATCCATCCCGGAGATACTGGGGTGGTAGAGGATTAGGCCCTAGGTGGGTTGAACCTCTATAAATTGACGCGTGTTGTTTACTTCCCGCACATTTATTCTTGTCTTGGCTTATTTGATTCGAAAAAGAGGCGTGTCCGAGAAAATGGAGATAATCTATTCACCCTCCTCTAGATTATCGTAGCCACTTGGACTTACAAGATGTTGCGGCAAAACAAGATTTTGAAGGTGGAAGATGGTTGAAATTATATTTTAAATTGATTCTTTGATTGTTGGAAAAAATTAAAAACAAAATGAAGATGAAAGGTGGTTGGTGGTGGGAGAAAGACGGAATACAGAGTGTATTTGATTGTGGTGATGGTGACGTATCTTGTTGCCGCTGGTAATGAGTGATGACAATGCCTTTTTTGGAGGAGATTAGCGTACCGGGTCGGGTTGATTGTTGGGGCTCCGTCTAATAGATTAAATCCGTTAGACCGTCTGACAAGAGACTAGCTCTTAAAACCATCCTTTTATAAATCAACTTCCCTCATTTAATAAATCATATTACAAGAAGTAACCAAGAAAGCCAAAGTACCAAAATTAGTGTCTTCCGAAAATAAAAAAATATTAGATGACGTGTCAAAAACACGGATCTAACAATCGATACCCACAATTCATGATTAATTTGATGTTGCATAAATTTGCCAAAAAAAAAACAGTATTATCAATCTTTTGTCTCAAAAAATAATTTGGTAAACTAAAAAAAGTTTAGATGAAAAAAAAAAAAAAAAAAAATGATGAAAGAACATAAAAAATCATTCGTTGAAACATCTTTCACAAGCTTTACGTCTGTGGGTATATTTTTACTTTTCTTCATCTTCAAACCATCTCGGTACGGGAGAATTTGACATTGCTTTTTCTTTTTTACATATTTTCAGCTCACATCACGGTTCAAATATGATTACGAAAATCTTGAAGTAACTATCATTTATTTCAATTATTACATCTCATGATGACAACTTTAATATTATTATAAAACTAATACTAAATCTTAGAAAATCAGAACAACATTTGGTACCATTAATAATTAAAAAAATGTAAACAAAAAATGTGGATTAAAATGAAAAGCCCTTTTAACTCCTGAGTCAATTTTTTCCTTTTTTGGGTTTGTTGAAATTTGACAATAGTAGTACCCCTATAACCATTTCCACAGCACATTCCCAGCATTTGTATAATGACTCTTTTAACCACCCACCATAATTACACACAGTAGGCACAACTAGATTTCAACAATCCACACACAGTCACACGAAACATCTGTACATATTATACATATATTATACATACAATTTTGATTTCTGCAAAAACTGCAGTACACTACGCACACTAATTATATATATAATCACACCCCCCACGATTATTTTATCTCTGCCATCTCCCACCACCACCCTTTCTCTTGTTTACAAATTCAACCCCAAAAAGATTTTTATTATTTTTTTTTTGTTTTTAGAAATAATCTCCCCCTTCTCTCTCTTTCTTTCTCTTTTTCTAAAGGAATCCCTCAGTTTCAGAGCTCTCTCTCAAGTATAAAACACAAAGTTTGCTTGGATGCATAACTTTGTGCTGCAGTTATTGTCGAATGGCGATGGGATTTTGATTGTTCTGTGATGCAGCACAGTGATTTTGGAGTTTAGATGCGGAGATCATATTGATTGTTAATTTTAGTCTCTTGTATTGGAGTGGAGTGCACGCGCGATGCGGGTGAAGGAGATGCACCCGCTGTGCTGCATAACGCTGGAGAGTCCGGGGATCGGGGACGGGTCGCCGGAGCCGACACTTTTGAGAACAGGGTCGGCGGTGAATTTCTCCGGCGGTGGATCTGAGATCAATGTCGGAGGATCTGACGTCAGCACCAGCACTAGCGTGGCCGGGATCCTCTACAAGTGGACTAACTACGGCAAGGGATGGCGATCCCGGTGGTTCACCTTGAGAAACAACGGGGTCCTCTCTTACTCAAGACGCGCCGCCCCGACGCGCCGCCGGGAAGCGATGTGGTTCTGATTGGCTCCGCCACCGGGAGCCGACGGAGTGGCAGAAAACACAGCAAAACTGTCGGCATTGTTCATTTAAAGGTGGGTAAGGAAAAATGGTACTCTTTAAATAATTGAATAGTACAAAAAACTATCAATCAAGTGCAAATTTGAGGTGGAGATAGAGAGAAAATGGCATTTTGGAAATGGGATGAGAGGCGTGGGGGGGAGGTAGATGAAGGGAACTGAAAGTGAGGCTTGTCTTTTAATGTGGGTACTACAGAATGGATTTTTCCACTATAGGTAAAGAATTGTGCCCGGAAATTTACTAAGAAGGTTTACCATTTTTTCATGCCAGGGAAAGTTTTGCAGGAATAGCCACCAAAAATAGCTTTGATATCTGAGCCATTTTTTCACATTTTCCACTTTCTATTAACCATGGGTCTTTAAAGATTTTTTTCTTGAAAATGTAATTTTGTTTTGCAAAACATTTAACTGAGTGTTGATCTAAAGTGGTCACATCAGCAGGTGAGTTTTTATGAAAGGCCAGAACCAAATATAGGGCAAAGTGGTGTAGGCCTAGCTAGGTTTCTTATACATGGGTTTTAACGTCTGGTCACATCAACATTCTGGGTTTCCCTTTTATTTTTTATTTTTGTTTGGCTTTGCTGCTTTGGGCCTTTGGCTGTAATAAGAACTGATTTTACATTTTCTCTTTCATTTTCTTTTGGGAAAAAAAATTAAAAAATACAAAAAAAAAACCCGACTTGACTTGTTCTGCAGAGTGCATGTCCCATCATTTATGATGTTTGGGGAAATCGTAAAGTAATTGAAAGGTAAAATACTTTTCTTTCAATATAATATTTGAGTGTGAAGAATGGTTTGAGCTAAGGTTGGGTAGCTTATAAGAAAGGGTCACCTTTTGACCTCTTTTTTATTGTAACATTACAAGAATTATAAGATTGAATGAAATTGACATATTCCGCCTAGGAAACTGAAAAAATAAGGAAGGAATAAAGAACCGGAAAAGGATATCCTTAAATTCTGGGGTTGGTGTTCTTGGTGAGTCGAATACACTGTAAAATTACTAGTGAGAAGTCTACCTTTTGTTATCCTAATTTTACATGGTAAGTATCGTCTTCTTTTTCTCTAGTGGCATGGAGGGTAATGTGTTTCATTATGTTAAAATAGTATATATTTCTGTGTTTTTTGTTTATGTCCTGTTGCTGAAACTAGTTTCTGGTTTTGCAAGGTTTTCTTCTTGGCCACTCGTCACATGTTTTATTTAACTACGGTCTTATAGTGCCTGAATATTATTCAGTGTTTTTAGTTTTAATTAGCGTTGGTGTACGACAGCTTATTCCCAGTATCTGACTTGTTAACTGTATGATATCCTAGTTAGTTCAAACACTGGCTTTTTTTCAATTTGTTTTAGTTAAATTTGCTATTCCAAGTTTTGAATCTTTTATAATCTGTAATGGTATGAATTTAATTTTGTGTCTGCTTGCTCGCATGTGCTCTTGTGTATTTGGTTATGTTAGGAAGACACAGATTGCTACTTCGATTGCAATAAAAATTTTAGAATTGTGTGCAGATATCATCGTTCCGTGAGAGTAAGTCTGATGATCGTCGATTTTACATATTTTACGGCTACAAAGACACTTCATTTGAGGACTAATTCCAGGAAAGAAAGAGTGGCTTGGATACAGGCTTTGATTTCAACAAGAGGCCTATTCTCATTGAGACCACAAAATGACAACACCCACTTCTAACTAGAGAGTTGTCGGTATCAACTGAAAGGCTAAAGCAGCGTTTGCTCGAGGAGGGCATTGGTGAGGGGCTTGTTAAGGACTGTGAGCAGATCATGCTATCAGAATTTTCCGGCGTACAAGGACAATTTCAAATTCTTTGCGAGGAGCGTTCCAATCTTTTGGATACATTGAGACAATTAGAGGTAACATGTTCCGTTATTTTCAACATAGCAAAGAGATTATGTGTGAGTACCAGTAAAGCATGGCAAGTTCAATTATTTCGTACTATATTTGTTTATTTGTTAGAAACCAATTTATGGGACTAATTATTTCTTATTCACCAAGCATCAACCAAGTTTTGTTTAAATGTCAAAGAAGTGCACAGTGAATACTATGGATATAGTTCTAACCTAGCCAAACTGGAATATTTTCTAATTTTGTCTTGCACAAATTGTCTATTTAACCGGATTTTTGCAACTTGGACTGGTTATTGTTCTATGTTCAACTCTTATCTTGTGCTGCTTGTTTTGCAGTCTAGCAGGCCATCATGACAGTCTTGAAACTGCTTTTATCAATTTCTATGGTTGCAGTTCACATCTACTCACAGGCTTGTGAATTTCAATAATTACACGTTATCTCTTGTGTTTAGGAATATTCCTCAAAAGAAAATTTGTACAAATGTCCCACAATGTTATACATGGTACCGAACTTATCTACTCACAAAGGTGTATAGAACCATATGTGGGTAAAGTTTTCTTATAGATAACTGTATATTGTTGAAATAGGAATTAGTTTGATCAAAATCCCAGAGCAACATTTTTGTACCATAAGGAGCAACCAGTTCAAGAACATCATTAGAAGCAAATTTCCAATTAATAGAATATGATGAGTAATGACATTAATGCTGCTGGAGTAGTTTGCTACATTATATCTTTATGTAGTTACTCATTGATGGAAGGTCTGATTGTTAAATCTGGTCTATACAAAGAAATCTTTGCAAAGGGGATATACAAAATTGCAAATTACGGGGAATTAAATTAATAAGTCATACAATGAAACTATGGGAAAGAGTTATAGAAGCAAGAATAAGAAATGAAACTAGTATATTAGATAATCAATTTGGCTTCATGCCAGGAAGATCCACAATTGAAGCTATACACTTAATTAGGCGTTTATGTGAACAATATAACGAGAGAAAACAAGATTTACATATGGTTTTTATTGATCTTGAAAAGGCATACGATAGAGTCAACCGTGATATAATGTGGCGCGTATTGGAAAAAGAGGAATAAAAATAGCTACATAGATGTCATAAAGATATGTATGATGGTATAACAACATGTATCGAGGACACCAACAGGAATATCTAGTGAATTCCCAAACACTATAGGTTTGCATCGGGATCCGCTCTAAGCCCGTGCCTTTTATCCTAATAATTGATGAAATCACTAAACACTTACAAAAATCCATCCCCGAATGTATGTTATTTGCGGACGATATAGTTTTAATTGATGAAACAAGGGAAGGAGTAAACGCAAAATTGGAAGTTTGGAGAGAAGCACTCGGGTCAAAAAGGTTTTACTATAAGTAGGGCTAAAACAGAATACATGGAATGCCACTTTAGTAAAAACAACGGAACAATGAGACGTAGGTTAAAATTGATGGACATGAAGTGAGTATAACAAAGAGTTTTAAATACTTAGGATCTATAATTAAAGAGAACGGAGAAATCAATAAAGATGTCACACATAGGATCCAAAGTGTTGGAATAAATGGAGGAGTGCATCTTCTATCCTTTTGGACCGTAAAATACCATTAAAATTGAAAGGAAAATTTTATAAACGGCCATAAGGCCCGCAATGCTTTATGGAGCGAGAATGTTGGGCGACTAAATTTGAACACGAACAAAAAATGAGGGTAGCGAGAGATGAGAATGCTAAGATGGATGTGCGGACACACTAGATTAGATAGAATAAGAAATGAACACATTAGAAACAAAGTGGGAGTAGCACCAATAGGCGAGAAAATTAGAGAAACACGATTAAGATGGTTTGGACATGTTTATAGGAGACCTTTAGATGCACCTCGTGCGACGTTTAGAAGGTAGAGAATCACTCACACAAATCAAAAGAGGAAGAGGTAGACCTAAAAGACTTGGAAAGAAGCTATTAAACATGACATGTTATACCTAGAAATAAACGAAAATATGGCTTATGACCGTACACAATGGCGCGATATGATCCGTATAGCCGACCCCACGTAGTGGGATTAAGGCTTAATTTGTTGTTGTTGTTGTTGTTGTTGGTTATCGAGTCAACAAGGTTCATAATAGGTTGGTGATGCCAATATTTCTCCAAGTCCTGTATAAGCCTTGTCTTTCGACATATATCTCGAATCGTCTTGGTGAATCATGTTACTTAAGAGGAGAATATCTCTTTCTTTCTCTTGAAATGGGGCATTTCTTTCCTTCCTGCAAACACTTGATGTCCACATTTGTCATGGCACCATCACATGTTTTAATAAGTGTCACAGTTGCTATCATTTTATAATTATGCCTTTATTCCTTCTATCATTTATAGTTGAAGGCAAAACTTGATTGGATGATATCTGAATATGGTTATTGAGTTTCAGACTGTAACAACTATTAATTCATGCAATTTCGACAATTTCATTAGGAAGCATTTGGACATGAGCTTTTTCAAATTTTCTTTTTCCAGGCTGCAAATATTGAAGCTGAAGCCTCTGGAATTAATGATGGTGAATATCAATTGATGAAGAATGATTACCCAAATTTAGCCCGGGAAAATACAGTGGTTTGTAATTTGTCTCTATTCTTTTTCTCATTCTTGTGGAACAAAAGAAAAAAACTTGATGTAATATTTTCCTAATTTAGTTGTTTAAAATCTCATAATTTTGTGTGGCTTTATTGAGTTTCATAGTCCTAATAATCATAGACACATAACAAGATTATTTTGTAATTTGTATTTGCCAGTTTCATCATATGTTATTTTACATGTATATTGACCATACTGCTTAGCTTGGTTGTTGCACTACCTAGTTTTACTGTAATTGCTATGAACATACTTCAGCACATATCGCAAAAATGAGTTGGGATAAGTTACATTATTCTGTATTCGCGTGTAACTTTGATAAACAATAACCAGGAGTCTTTTTGTTCAAATTTAATATTATAAAGGCTATGTGTAATCTTACAAATTTATTTTGTTCAAATTATGTCCTTGACATCTCATTGTGGTTACAGAATGGAGCACCACTGAATCATCAGACGATGTCGAAAAGCAAGAGCTTGAGGAAGCATCAGATGAGGAGGAAACCCACTTCTTTGACACAAATGAGTATTTTGCTGAACCAACTTCTGGTTCTGGATCAATAGATGTAGATTGCATGAGATTGGAAAATCAAACGGATAATATGCACAAGGCAGATGTAAAGGAAAATGTAATTAATTCTAGATACTATGTTGAGAGAAGGACGAAGTTACCGGATCCAATTGAGAAAGAAAAAGTGGTCAGCCTATGGTCTATGATCAAGGACAACATTGGTAAAGATTTGACACGAGTATGTCTCCTGTGTATTTTAACGAGCCAATATCGTCTCTGCAAAAATGTTTTGAAGACCTAGAGTATTCTCATCTTTTGGATCAGGCGTATGAGCATGGGAAAGCGGTATGTTTCATTCTGTTGACCTTGTATCTATCTTTTGCTCTATTAAGTACATGAATCTGTGTGGGTTGATGCCTTCTGTTCCTCTTCTTGTTCTTCTTTTTTTTTTTTCCCATTTAATATTTTGATACAGGCTGTTGGTAATTTTTAATAATCAATTTTAACACTTACCACTTGAATTCATAATATATGTATAATAAGAAAACTTAATCTCCATTGTGTTTGATAAATCGTAAAATAGTACTAGTTGTTTAATTGTACATGTATTCCACTGATTTTATTTTGAGTAATTCTTCTCAGCTTCTCTAGCTGTTGCTTATCAGTTTATTTCTACTGGTTGAAGTGTTTTTTAATGGTCGGCAATACATGTATGTCTTTCTGACCATTAAAGGATAAATAGGGATCAAGTATTTTCATATGATAATCCTCCATAATCTCTGCTGTCATTGTAAGAAAGGTGGCTTAAGTCAAATTTCTATGTAATACATTGTTTGCCACATGCTGCTGAAGCAATGGCTTATGGGCTTTGGATCTATGGTCTTCTAAATTTGATCAACTCATGTAGTGCTATGAGAATTAACTGTGTCATGAAAATGTACTTAAATTTCGTAGCTTGAATTATGCCTGATATATTGATAAAACATAATGGTGCTATTCAGGAAACAGTCTTATGAGGATTTTGTATGTTGCTGCTTTTGCTGTATCTGGATATGCTTCATCAGAAGGCCGCCACTGTAAACCCTTCAATCCATTACTTGGTGAAACTTACGAAGCTGATTTTCCAGAGAAAGGAATTCGCTTCTTCTCTGAAAAGGTGGTTATAAAATCTCTCACTTTTGTCCAATAGCTTCCAATTTTGTGCTCCAATATCTGATTTCAGATATTGTGGTCTTTCTCCACACCACCACACAACTGCTATATAGTGTCCATAAGCTATTTGTTTCTAGAAGTCAGTAACAAATTGGCTGGAGAAAGATTTTCATGTCAACTAGAACTAACGTCATCCTATGACATGCTGTCATTTGACCTACATTGATCTGACCCTTCAATCACCAAACATTCAAGAAAGTATTCATTAACATGAGTTGATCAGAACTCAATGACATCAGTGTTGGATTCTTTACTCCCAACTAGGGGGTCAAGATGAGTCAAACTGATTTGCTTGATTTGAAACTCGACTAAAGCTACTATGCAAGTTGCATTCAGTCCAAAATGATTGACTGGCTATTGGTCTATCACCAAATAGTTAAAAACATCAAGTGCAATCGTCCATATTGTTCATGTTAGCAGGTTCATTTTAGCAGTTGTTATGAAAAGTAAGGTCTGTCAGTACCATTCCACCTACTAACTTCCTGCACCAGACTCAACAGCTCTGCTGCCAGCACACCAAATCGACTACTGTCTCTAGCTCACCACCGACATGTTTTCCCCATTCGCCACCTCAAAAGGTGTATCACCATCTTTGTTTTCCATTATTGCTCGCCCCAACCACACCAGCCTCTATAACTGAATGTTTTAGAATTAAATTTTAAAGAAGGAAAAAGGTGAAAAACCTGAGTAAATGAAGGTAAAATAGAATATATCTTCTAGCTTAATGTGCTGGAACTCATGCTCTATGGTCATTACTAGCTAGCCCAAAATGAATTAAGCTTGTGCTTGATGTCCTTATTTTTGATTGGTTGTGCATATTTGTTTTTAAAAGAAGTTTAGTGGGTTAATTCCACATGACAAAAGATCAGTTCCACAAGATACAAATTTAAATTTGTATTTATTTGTTGCAAAATCCCTCTTGGTTTAGGAGTGTTAGCTACGCCCCTAATTTTGAGCTGTCATGTTATTCTTGCCAAGTTACATGTCAAATCCAACGTCCCAATTGGACTGACTGTGATGGGAGTTTCTCATTCCCTCCTCTGTATGCATTTTTATGTTTCCTGGGCCTCTAGTGAGTTACAAACAAAGTTCGAAAAGGCATCAAGCTCAAGCTTAAACCTAACATTTCTGGTGATGAGCTTGAGCCTGAAATTTTTAAGGACTTGCTTGATCACCAGCCTAATATTTTTCTGAAACTCGACTCATTTGCAGCTGTGGTTTCAGCATTGACATTTCTTAACACGATTTGACCTGCCTTATTTCCCAATTGTTATTTTACACTGTAATTAATTCCTTTTTTTTGTTATTTTTGCTAATCTTGAAAGGGACGGTTCTTTGCATTCTTTGTTTTGAAATAATTTTATACTGACTAAACTTTTTTTCTTGGAGTAGGTTAGTCACCACCCCACAGTCATTGCTTGTCACTGTGAAGGTAAAGGCTGGAAATTCTGGTGTGACACTAACCTTAAATCTAAATTTTGGGGGAGATCAATTCAACTTGATCCTGTTGGAACTCTTAATTTAGAGTTTGAAGATGGAGAGATCTTCCAATGGAGCAAGGTGCGAAGAACCCTTGTTTATTCATTCGCAGTTCATGGGGTTTCATATATGAAACATTACCTTAAACTTTGTTCTGTATTCTCAGGTGACAACCAGCATCTATAATCTAATCCTTGGTAATATATATTGTGACCACCATGGAACAATGCATATACAAGGTAATCGCCAGTATTCATGCAAACTCAAGTTTAAAGAGCAGTCTATTCTTGAACGCAATCCTCACCAGGTAAATCCAACTGCATTTGTATTTTGTACTAGAACTCCGTATCCTGTTTGTGAAGTTAATAAGTTGTTACATGGGTGCAACACTTTCAGGAAACATGTTTTATTTTTGATCAGATATTTTAAAAAAGAATCGTACTAACTTGACAGGTTCATGGGTTTGTTGAAGATGTCACGGGAAAAAAAGTTGCTCAATTATTTGGAAAGTGGGATGATAGCATGTATTTTGTAAATGGAGAAGGAACTGGAAATGTGAAAGATAGGTCTGAGGCATCTTTATTGTGGAAAAGAATAAGCCATCATCAAACCCTACTCGCTATAACTTAACTTCTTTTGCTATTACAATGAATAATTGACGCCAGGACTAAAGGTACTGGTAATGTATTGATAGCTTCTTTTTCGTTCTGCTTTTTTTATGTATGTCTAATTGCCTTTTATAGCTGTATCTGATTCCAAGTATTTGATCACGGATGAAGGAGAAGCTCCCACCTACAGATTCGAGGCTGAGACCAGACCAACGGCATCTGGAGAATGGGGAATTTGACAAAGCAAATGCAGAGAAGCTTCGACTGGAAATGCGACAGAGAATGGTATATGAAACTCCTATTTTTCTATTATTTAAACATTTTTTTTGGGCCGGGAGGGAAACCTTTATGTAGGAAGGGTGGGGTCCGTGGGGATAGAGATGATTAGTGGTTCAGTAACTATGCTACTTTTCTTTGATTATTAGCGGATATATATATATATATATATATATTTGTTACATATGGTAAATAGTCTTTTTTCCTGATTTTCCTTTTTCAATACTGTTTTTTTTGCAATCAAATCGGGACCCAACAGTTTAGTTTGTGGAGGGGAGATGGGGTTCTGTTTGCCAATTGATGTAGGTCTAGTACTTTAAGCATGCGCGTCTTGTGCCTCTGTTAGTTCTTTGTTTTTGTTTGTTTGAGTATTGTTATTTCCTGCGATCAATTAAACAGAAGTCATCAGCATGTTTATTCGAATCATTACAAAATTTCCTTAGTACTCTTTTGCTTGTTTATTCAACTTGGATACACTTGTTTTACACTCTGAGAGTTTGGGGTTGTAAAGCTTTTAAAACCAGTTATTTTGTTGCTGTAATGCTTCAACATCTGACAAAGTTGCCAAAGTGTCCATAAATGATCACGCTTCAATTAACAAAATATTTTATTTTAGAATACCCCTTTATGGATGTTGGTAATAAGAGCATTTGTACTATTCATATGACAGTCAAGGAAATTGCAAGAACATGGTTGGAAACCCAGATGGTTCGATAGAGACGGTGAAGGACCGTTCCGTTACATTGGCGGATACTGGGAAGCCCGAGAGCAACGGAATTGGGATGGATGCCCTAATATTTTTGGTGAGATTGGTGAAGACCTTGTTAATTCCTTCGAAGGTTCCTGACCTCAGAGTAGGTATATCACTTATCTATATTCCTATGTGAGTCTGCATTACCTAATTACTAGCCATTATATAATTGCGAACTTTGATGAAACTAATCCAGATAATGTTCCCAATATACTTAGAGTCTTCATAGTGTAAATTACAAAAACACCCTTGAGGTTTAGCCTAACTACAAAAACTCTAGTAATCTTTTAAGATTTTAAATACCCCTTTAAGGTATTACAAACACCCACTTGAGGTTTGTATTTCCTTAACAAATATACCCTCTCAAGGGTGCAACTTGTATAATAGAGACAAATATCAGGGCGTATTTGTGATTTTGAAAGATAATTGCGTTTTTTCATAAGACTGAACCTCAAGGTTATGTTTCGTAATTAATCCTACTTCATCAAACAAAAAGAATATTAATCTTATGATCTTACACCAGTATTCGTTTCATGAAGGTGTTTTAAGAATGTTATTGAATTGGATGTAGCTATTGTGGACTTGGAAAATACGGATGGTTACTTTACTATCTTATTGCACAGCTTCTTCAGGAGGAAAATGATCTTTTAGTTATACTACCTTCAATATCTCTGACTCTGTTGCATTTGCTGCTAAATACAGGACAGAGAAAAGCCTTTAGGAAAGCTAGCGGCATACTGTAAACATTCATGGATTACTTGCTGCTTTATTCCTTCCATCAATATCATCACTTGGGGTTTCACAAAGTTTAAGCCGGAGGAAACTTGAATTACAACCAGTCCTTTTAGTTAGCAAAATTACAACATAGCACAAAAAGTAGCATGCAACATGAGGTTGTGCTTCACAAGATTTTGTGCGGATCTCCCATTTATTCAAGTTCCCAGCATTACTAGCTGTGAGCTCAGCGTTTAGACGTAGGCAGTTATTTGTTATTTTTATTCTAAATAAATGCATCGGTTAGTTGTAATTGTAATTCGACAGGGCCTAAATAATGTCGCCCCTTGTGAACTGATGAACCGTTAGCCTGATGAATCGGTTGAATGATAATACTTGTGCAAAAAGCTGATGAGCTTGTTGTCCTGCTATGTATTTCTGGGTGATGTGGTTCTAATAACCTTGACACTGTTTAGTCGAGTTAAAGGCGTGTTTGGCTGACAACCTTCACACTCGTGTGTGATAATATTAATTTCTTGTTTTTAACGATGTTACTCCTGTCTTGTAAAAACTGTCTTCGGCAGCAGAAGAATACTCAAACCAGCTACACACTCCTTTTTTTTTTTTTATCAATTTTAAATAATTACGTTTTCTTTTTCCTATTTTTGAAAGTATCTGGAAAGAAAATCAATCTTTCGAAATATCAAAATTAGCTATATATCACTTCTGAGATATATATAGTGTGCAGACAATGTCTAATGAAATGAGCTTAGCAAATTTAATTTACACAAAAACTTGTGCGAGACGGACTTATGGATATAATCCATGAGGCGGTCCTAGAGTTTTGACCCAAATCCATATCCATCTATATTTTTGTATGTGTTTAGGATCCGTCTCATTAACTTAGATACATGAGACGGTCTCATATAAGACCCCCTCATTTAATTTATTTGGAAATGATCAGATGTTACTGATGATAACCTTAAATAATTTAATCCCGCACTACGTTTCCAGTTTCCAATTCTGACTTCTTTAGAATGGACTTTTTGGAGAAGTGTATTATCTAAAACTTCATTCAAAATTACTACCAAACTACTATTATTATTTTGGTATAATTATAAAAAGCCTCCTAAGGTTCGGGCTCATTAAAAAAACACAAGGTTTTTGAAAATTACAAAAAAACTCTTGAGGTTTGATTGTATCTTAAATTTAAGGGAATCGAATATTTTGATAAATGTAAGGGTAGCTTTCAAATGTTATTTGCGTATGAAGAGTTGCAATGTAAGACGGATCAAACCAAAAGGCTTTTTTTGTAATTTCTGAAAATCTCTAGGCTTTTTTAATTAGCCTGAACCGCAGGGTATTTCTGTAATTATCCTTATTATTTTAAAATAAAGGATTCATTTGAAAAGTATAGACAAGGACTAAGCTTATAGCACAATATATGATTCCCAATACTTCACTTCCAAACAAATATATGGACAGCATTGCAGCGAAACATGATCACTTAACTGATCCCTCTTCGGCGTTCCCGAATGCTTATTAGCCAAACAACTTTCGTCATTATTTTGGCTACCTATATGGCTATATTATGTTACAACAAAAAGGACAAAAAGAAAAGGAAAAAAAAGACAAAACAAAACAAAAGAGTCATCACTTTTTCTCATGCTTATGACTCTTTTCCACATCCTTTTGTACATATATATATATATAAAAAAGACAGTCATCTTAAAACCTTAATAGTTGAAACTGAAAATCTGCGAAAAAGTGCAATTCTAATGGCAAACAACATCAGTTTCTTCCAACTCAATACCCTCCTCAGCAAGCCTCTTCTCCTTGTACACATACCGTCTCGCGAAATACAAAAATATCGCGAGATTGAAAACGCTCAAAATCGTCAACAGCCAATAAAAGTCATAGAGCTTCCCCTCGTTCAGATTATCAGCCAGCCACGGCTTCTTGTGACCGGTCACCTTATGCACAACCGTCACCAAAATCGAACTAAAGAAGAACCCTAACGACAGTGTGCTCAGAAACAAACCCGTGCTCATGGTTTTCATCCCCTTGGGGCACTCCCTAAGGAAGAAATCCAACTGGCCAATGTACGTGAACGCCTCACCGGACCCCACCAAAAGAAATTGTGGGACCAGCCAGAACACACTTAATGGCACGGTGGATGTGGGGTCATGCGCCAGACCGTGGGACCGCGCTACCTGAAGTCTTTTGACTTCGGTCAACGCGGCCGCCACCATGGCCAATATGGATAGGACTAATCCGACACCAATACGTTGTAAGGGGCTGAGGCCGTGGGGGTTCTTTAAAATCCTACGGCAGATAGGAACGATGACACGGTCGTAAATGGGGACTGTGAGGAGGATGCCAGCGACAAAGAAGGCGGTTAGGGCTGCGCCCGGGATTTCAAAGGATTTGCCGATGTGGCGGTTCATGGTGGTGGCTTGTGAGACTGAGAATGTTGTCATTTGAGCATAGACGGTCCAAAACAATATTGTTGTGGCCCATGTTGGCAACATTCTTATGACAAGTTTCACCTCTTCGACATCGGTTAGGCTCTAAAGGTACCATTTGTTGTTTGCCGTTGTGATTCCGTTGGTCGATCCTTGAGGTTTGATTGCTGCCTTGTCCAGGAAACTACAAGCAAAAATGCACCCTAATTAGATGATGATTATTGTGTTTGGTCCCTTAGTTGGACCATTTGATTAAGTTGACAAAGTTACATAAATGTTATTTATGACTTTTTTGATAGGTGCATGTTAAAAAGGGACAATTTAGGGGACCTTATGTTTGGATATTTTTGTTGTTTAACAATAAATGCATTAATTGATGATAGGAGTCAAATTGATGCATTTTTATTGTATGGGAAGGTAGTATCCATCAGCAAGATTCTGTTGTTACTGAAAATTGAAACAAGAAATAAAGAGCCCATATGGATGGACATGTAGCTGCACTAGCCCATATATAGTATATACTTAAGATTCTCCAGACTGACAAGTTGACTATGAAATTATCTCTGAGTTACATAGTATATATTAGGGGCAATTCCAAAACCACCCCTGAGGTTTGGGGTAATTACAAAGAACCCAAAAAACTTTTAAAATTATAAAAATTACCCATAAGATTTGATTATTTCTTAACTTTAAGGAGTTAATTTTAATATTTCCATACATATAAGAGGGTTAATTGTAATATTTCTATAAATGAAAGAGGCTCTTGAAAAGGAAAAATGTTACCCAAAACCTCATAGGCAGTTTTTGTAATTATCCCTTTATATTATTATATATTTCCTACAATCTGTAAATTTTTCTGGTTTTTTCTATGTATATTTTATTTTAAAATATTATTTTTTAGTACTAAATATTTAGTTTTTATTGATTTAACAAAACTACTTAGCCCCAATAGTTACGCGTCTAACTCCGCCCGCATATATGATATATCTTTTTTTACTGGCGAAACACTACATTTACTTACCTTATCGATATGTTTCCTTAGATATTTTAGTGCTTTTAATAGACAAATATTAATAATCATATCGAAAAAACTTGTATGATCTGAATGTAAAATACCAAAGGGACTGAAATAATGTAACATTAATAATAGGGGTCCACTATGTTTAATGTTTCAATTATTCTGTCCATGCATATAATTGATTTCACATAGTATTATACCATTATTAAGGACTTGGGTAATTCGAAAAAACAGCAATCAGTAAAAACTGCCAAAAATAGCTAACACTTTTCAAAGGTTATATGACATTTGAATGTGCTGTCCAAAGTTTAATCAGATTTAAATATGTTTTGGACAAGAAATCAATCAGCACAATTGATGGCCCACTTCTCTCTTTTTGGCAAAAAATATTAAACTTGAAGTCAAATCACTCAACTGATTTAATTGGATCCCAAATATTGTAACTTGTGATCAATAACTCTGGGAACCAATAGGATTTAATTACTACCTTATAAAAACGATGAAGGTGGACCACCAAGTTGTGATAAGTTTCCATGTTGTCCTAAACTGGTCCAATTTTACTTTTTGGCATTTCATGAATAATATCATCTCATGCAAATAATGCAACACTCCATTCAAAAATAGATGACTCTTTGCATCAACTTAGCTACAAAGACAACAGTCCCACACAACTTTCAATGATAACATATATTTCAATGATAGATATTTAAGTGTTATAATGATCGTATTCAATATATATAGAACTTGAACTCGTATATTTGTATTTATTTACCGTATCCTAATTATATATACGTGTCGTATTATTGGGTAGGTATATAAACTTACCCCAATCACACTATCATCCGATTATTCTCAATCACTAAATTACAAATACATTCTAATTAAGTGTGAATAGAGTAAATTAAAATCAAATAAAATAATAAAGCATTAGGGATAGGGGTGTCAATCACTGGCCCAACACGAATTCGATCCGAACACTGGCAATATGAATCCGACACGCGAAGTTATCAATTTGTCTAAAATGTAGTTTTACTTTTTAATTTTTGATGTATTTTGAGTATATAACCCTAAATAAACTCAAATCAAACACGAACCTAAAACAGTGACCCGAATTGACATCTCTAGCTGGGAAAGACAGTTATTACAGTTAAGGAAGTTATCGAGAAACCAAAAAGAAAAACAAAAGATATAAACTAATTAAGGAATTAATTAGTAATTAACTCACCGGAAATCCTTGCTGTGCGGTAACATTTGTTTCTTCTTCTTGCTCTGCCCTTCGCCACCACCAGAAACAATATCATCAACATTAAACAGAAGAGACGAATCCGACGGCAGCTCCAATCGCCTCTTCCTCCATGCCGCCACGAACACGGCGGCGATCTGCGTAAGCGGGCTACCCACAAGCTTCTTGAAACGGTACCGTCTCGTACCTGACAAAAACACCACTAACCCCACAACAATGGCGCAGGCACAGATCCCGTACCCCCATTCCCTACCCAGATTATCCTGTATGTACACCAGAACAGTAACCGCTCCCAGTGATCCTATATTTATGCAGAAAAAGAACCAATTGAAGAATTTTATCATTTGTTTCCTCTCCTTGATGTCTCCTTCGTCGAACTGATCGGACCCGAAGCCGGAGACGCTGGACTTGAGGCCGCCGGTGCCGAGGGCGGTGAGGTAGAGGCCCATGTAGAGGACCATCAGCTGTTTTCCGCTCGCCGGAATACATGATTGGCTGCCGGCGGTGCATTTTGGTGGCCGGAGACTTGGGATTATGGTTGAGATTGTTAATATGGTCACACCCTGATTATTATATATCAAGAAAGAATTAATTAATATATTTAATTAAATGTCAAGCATGAAATATTGAAATATATTTCGCTTTTTCGACTTTCCTCTTCACTATTGGTGATGTACATTGAAAAATGTTTAATTGTTTTATATTTCATCGTAGTCCTCTTTTTAGTCCTTTATTCAATTTCGATTTTCCTCTTCACGGATTGGTGATATGTATCACGTTGAAAACGAGAAGAGAAAAATTGAGATGATGAAATCAAGTATACGCATATTCTTGGGGACTATTTTCATATATTAATTAATCCCTTTATATATGAGACGATAATTGGTAATATCAAGAAAAGCTAATAACAAAATGATGACCTGAAAATACGATGAGATCTCATATTCCACTCCCTATTCCATACATTTGATGAATGACACGTGTTCAATTATGACATCATCTTTATGCATATGCCATTCATCCGATTCAATAGAATATGAGTGAAAAACAAGGAAATTAAGTGGAACAAGAAATCTGAATCCCTTAAAAATAATGTGTAATCATGTGCTTACCATTGCTTGAACGGTGGCGAAGATGCCAATGGTTAAATACCTGGAAATTAAAGTAAAACAACACCACAAAAATGAATCTTTATTACTAGTTCAACAAAAGACAAAAACAGATCAAAATTCATTATCTTCCACAAAATTATGTACCTTCCCAGATAAGTATCAGCTACGAATCCACCAAGCAAAGACAACATGAAAGAAGTCCCAAGAAAGTTTGTGACATTGTTGGCTGACGTGGCACTGCCCAAATGCATGGTCCCAGTCAAGTATGTCACAAGGTTCACCGCTATCCCCAGCGTAGTTAATCTCTCACAGGCCTCAACCCCTGATACCAAATATCATCAAATTAAATATCATTACAACTAAAATTAACCAGTTTTAGTAATGTAATTATTGAATATATATATACCGAGAATCATGGCGGCGCTAGACCAGCCGCCGGAGGAGGATTTTCGGGCGGGGCGGCCCTTATAATCCCAGGCATCAGGGAGAGTAGTTTCAGCGTCTTGTTTGGTTTCAGGGAGTGTAGCCATTTGTCAATTATTTGTACACTCTGTTTAATATGTGGCCCGTGAAGAAAAAGAGTATGAAAAGTTTGTATTTTAGCAAAAAGAGATGATGAGGGATAGAGTATTGTTTTAACTCTGTGGCAGATAGATGGATGAATTTCGATGGATGTCCAGTGTGTCTTATATAGCTGAGGCCTTGTGCATTTTTGTGCACCATTTTGGATTTTTATTTTTGCTTCTATTCTTTATTTCACGACTTGATATTTCAATGCGCTAAATAAAACTTACCTATTATTGTTATTCACGTACATATAAGTTATAACATACATTTAGTGTATTGAAATTTTAAATGAACGCGAGATACAGGTGTAGTTTTCGGGGAGGATGAGGGTGGGACAGGGGGAGTGGACTCCGGGGTTGGGGGGGGGGGGGTGTTCTTTAATTGGGAAAGTGTGGTGTTTTTGGACACCTCATCAATATTAATAATTCTTCACTATTTTTTCTAGTATCTAAATACTTTGACTTCATCGATCAATTGTGATAACCATATTAGGTTGTGGGTTTGATAATTCAAAATGGTCTTTCATCTTCTATTTTACCGTGTGAATAATTGTCAAGTGTATACAAGTGACCATATTAGTAGTTTTCAAGCATAAATTGTGGATTTTCATAAGGCAACTAATAATTGTTAAAAGAAATTGGCAATTATCCCTGCAGTTCAATTCATTTGGATGGGATCTTATATTCCAAATGGTTTTTTCCAATCTCCTATTTTACGACACAGATGGTTATCATATGTATAAAAATGACCATATAATATAATTTTCAAATATAAATTGTGGGTTTTTATAAGTCGTAATAAACGTTAAAAACAACAAGTGACAATCATGGCTAAAAATAAGTTACATGACTCGATGTCTGCAGTCATGTACCGATCCCTAGAATGGAAAAAAGCCAAAGTGTTTGAACTCAAAAATAGGTAAAAAGTATGTTTATTTAAAATATAGCTAAAAAATATTTTTATTATGGAAAAGCGCCCAAAAATCTAACGGACTCTTTGGTTTGTGCATATGGAAATTATATAAAACTTGAGTTGGTACTTTAATAAGGATAATTTGTTGTTAGAAAAAAATGATTTTAAAGGCAAAACTTTATTTTGTGATAATCGGAAACAAAATAGAACCAACAAATTTTGGCGAGTATTACATATATACTACTTTTTTTTTTTTGGAGGAATACATATATACTACTTATATGTCAGAAATAATCCATTTTCTAATTGTAATATTATAATATGGAGGAGCAGAGGTGGCCTTGGAGCGGCGCAGGTTGTGCTGCTGCACAGGGCTCCCTCCGACAAAGGCTCTTGGAGTTTTTTATTTATATGTTTACATATTGTTTAGTTATAGTTTATAGATGTTGATACAAATGACATAAATATTGTAAGATAGCAAAATTGCAGAGACTCTATCTTTAACTCAAGATGTCTTGAACCACGATCGTATAGTTAAGTGGTATTGCTTCACTTTCTTTAAAAGTGTGTTGACCAAAATTCGAACCTTGTATATTTCGGTTTTTTTGATATTTATCCCCTCCTCCAACCCTACTTCCAACTTATTAAAATAAAAATAAAAAATACCCCCAACTTACTTAAAAAGAAAAACTCTAGAGGTCTTGAGTTGATGGGTTCAAGTTTTGACAATTGCACAATTAAATTTATTTTTCTCCTCCTCTATCTCTAACTTTTTCTTTGTTTTTTTGGCAAAAAAAAGTTAAAAGTGAATTTAGATTGTCTTGAATTATGATATGATTTAATCTTGCAAAATATAAAAAGTCACTTTAACTTTGCAATTGTCTTTGATTTCAATTGAGAGAGTGAATTTCAAAAGCCAATTGATTATGAAAGATTCATTGATGACTTGTAGATAAAAATGCAAGAAAAATTCTTAGCTAACTTATTTAATATTTTTTTCTTTTTTCTATAGTAAATTATATTAAACGATCTTTTTTTATAAATTTATTTTAATAAAACCAAGATGTTAAAATTGGGGTATGATATATTTGTGTTATTACTTAAATAAGCATTTTATATGTTAAATCAATAAAATTATATTTACAATAATATTTTAGTTATTTTTATGTAAATATAGGGCCTTCATTTATTATTATTTTTATTTTTTTGCTCTAGGTCCGTTGAAACCTACACCGGTTATGTGGAGGAGGAAAAGTAAAGTTGAAATTCAAGAAGTGTGGAACGACTAATTGGATGGACAAACAACATAAGTAGTTGTATGAGAAACGTGTCTGTGTTCTTGGGCTGATTCCAGTTGGTCATCATATATAATTAATTCTTATTTGTTAAACGTGTTCGCCTTTTCCGTTCCTTTTTGCCACCCCCTATTCGTTAAAAAATTTGGAAAAAAGGAAAAGGTAGAAGAAGACAGAAAATCTACTAATATACACATGCATTTTCTTGGTTCGAATTTTCCAAAACTGAAGCCCAGAGGATGACTTTAAGGCTAAAGCGAGTCGTATATGACCCAGTCCGTGTTTTACTGTTGTATGTGAAGTGTATTTATATTTAATCACAATTCTAAAATTCTACGCATAACTAGGTGTTAGCCTCCATTTGTTCGCTTCATGTTTTTTCTCTCGTACTAGGGTGCTACCTAACCCGGCCTGCACCCATCTAACCCCGTGCGAACAAACCAACTCCGCCTGCGCCGCTTGGCGCCCAATCTACTATCTCGCTTAGGTTAGTCTTTCCAGAGCACTGTATATAATAAATAAAGTGACTTAAATCGCATTACTAGTGCATAAGAGCATTTGCCGTAGTTAATCGTATTTTTGTGTGTGTTTATACTATTTTAGTGGAAGCTTTAGATGAATTCAAGATTCAACTCCAATAGTCAATCTATATTTTCAATATAAATTGTAATATTTTATTTTTATCATTGTTATATTGCATTAATATTTTTATTAATTAATAATTTAGCATATATATGTATATATTTTTATATTAATATTTAATATTTATTTTTATTTAATATAAGTAAATATAAATATAAATTGCATTAATTTTTAAATTAATTAATTTGAAAAATTATATATAAATCCTTAAAAAATAAAATTAATTTGAATGTAAAATTAACATTTAATAATAGATCCTTAACAAAAGCATAAACTATCTGATAAATACAATTAATTTTAAACTTATTGTAATAAATTAAACATTTAGACAAAACATAAACACATAACTATTATATAAATTAGATATTAGAAATATATAAACAAACCAAAAAATGCAAATAATAATAATAATAATAAAATGCAGGTAGCACTCTGAAACAGTGCACCGCTAGATGTAGTGGTGCACTGCTCATCCCTTCAATCTAGCGTGAGCTATAGAAGGCTGTTGGGGAGGATTTCTACTCAATTTTCGCATTTTCATCAACAAAAAAAAAAAAAAAAAAAATAGAAGGCTGTTGGGGAGGATTTCTACTCAATTTTAGTGGATTCCAATATTGGTAAGGATCGGCTTCAATTAGCTTCCAAAATTATAGTTAAATAGTGAAAGAATAATAGAGTACTATTTTTACTAATTGGACTACCTAGGCTATAGAGATGATGAAAGCCTGTGAACTAGGCTATAGAGAACATGAAAGTCTGTTTTATTCTTTGTTTTACTTATACAAACCACCTCGTGACATAGCAAGTTGCAATTTTTATGGTTCTCAATGGAGCCAACCGAACGTGGACAAATTATTCATTTTGAGTCATCCTTTTCATTTAGTATTTTAATGTATATTTCAATTCGTAAATACAAGTCACGTTTATGTAATTTTAAAATATAATTTTTATTGATTAAATAAACTAATTATATACTTGAATATTATTTATTAGATGAAATAAAGCATAAAATACAAATCTAAACTACTAAATAAAGAAAAACTATCAAATTTGAACTAGAGGATATGATATTGCAAATACATAGCTTCCAATTAATATTATCTAGAGCTTGAAAAAATAAAGTTCGAGGGAATCAAGTTTTGATGGATGATTGGACAAGTGGCAATAGGAGAATCATGTATTTTTGGCAGCATAAGAAAAATAAAAAAATAATAATAACTGTATAGGGAAAAAAAAAAAAAGAAGCTCATTTAATTTGAAAAATTGGGGCAAAAATCCAAGAAACAGAGAAAAAATTGAAGTGATTATGTCACTAATCAGCAATTTGAACAGATATAAACCACACAAGTTGATGCCTAAATATAAAACCAGTTTTCCACGAAGGCTATGGTGTTGACTTGATGCAATTATTAAAACTGTGGTGAGGATTCTATTTATGACTTGTATTGGTCGGTAACCCCCAGGACCCATACTTCACACTGAATCATCATCCACTTTTCTGAGTATATGAATCAGCTTCTCAATAATTAATTATTTTTCGATATGAAAACAAATGATGCGTAGTCAGGGGTGCAATTATGCATAAGTAATTAATATTTTTTTTGTAATGAAAATTCAATAAGGGCGACTAGCATAGTAATTAATTCATTTACAATATAATTCAACCAGTGTATGTATTCATTGTTTGGCGAGTAAACCCATCACTTATATTTTAACAACGTATCATTAGGCCAAAGTACCCCTTATGTATGTTACTATAATTCTCTGTGTTCAAGTCGGTCGGGCACGTCTCAATCAATCAGCATATTGTCTTGTTTCCAATAGTAAAATTGGAGTTCGAATGTACTAAAACCAGCAGCTTCTTGGAGGAGGCTAGAAGAAGGGTCGCGCGCCTTTGGACTCTTTGTACGCAGGAGTATATTTGTTAGGAACCTGTAACTAGTTAAGGCACTGCGCATCTCGCGATTTGCATTGCTTCAGAATATTAGTATGGACGTTTTGAGGGTTTAGAATTATTCCGCGAAGTCGGGAATATGTGACATGAAAGAAAAATAAGATGTTGATAATTAGACGTATGGGTATGGCTACAGCCTAACAAGCAAGTTCGACCATCACAATTTTACCAATGTGCAAATTAGGCCAAAAGTAATAGTCGTCGACTGACTACGACATAAATTGGAGGATATAAACTTTTATATCTTGCAAATCTTTTTAGAAATTAGACCAATTACATTACCATATTGGTATGGTAAAAGCATGGATTTCCATTTCAAACCAACATCTTTCTCAACTTTTAAATTTTAAACTTTTCAAATGTTGTTTTATTCAGTTTATCATAAATACCAAATATCTTTTCAGGCCTACTCATGGGCGGAGCCTTATAGGGGGATGAGGGGGGTTTGCCAAAATTTTCCAAAACTTCATTACCCTATGTATATTTTAATTTGAGTACAATGGGGGAATTTGGGGTGAGAACACACGCACTCGTATGAGATCGAACCCGGGTCATTCATCCTTACAACACATATATCAACCAATAGAGCACAAAGTTGATTGTTATTTTTTTTATTGATATAACCCCTTCAAAATTAATTAGCCCCCCAAAGTTAATTGTCTAGTTGTGCCCCTGGGCCTACTCATATTTCACTATTTTTATATGATAAATATTTTTTTCATTTTCAGATTTATGTAGTAAATATCAAAAGGCAATTAATTGAAATTTGCTTGTATTATTAAATTTTTTTGATTGAAATTATGTCCTCACTCACGCACTCATTGAAAATGGCTTCTCAGGGGTCACCCATCATATAATTACCCCAAGTCAAGCACGTTTAACTATAGAGTTTTTATATGATGAACATCAGAAAAGAAGATGCACATTGTTACTATTATATATCTAATTAATACTTTAAGCTCTACTTTTAATCACAAACCCAATGTTGATTCCTGTAGGACACCCCTATAGTTCATAACGATCAAGCAGAGCCCACACTAAGTGGTGGACGAACATGAGGGGCTTCGAAGAATCCATATGGCTCATCGGGCAAGTTGGGCCACCACAACTTCGATGTAGCGATAGCGTCTGACAACGAATCCTAGGATGATCGCTTTGGACCCCATAATCCCAACAATTTGTAACCCATTGAGAAAGTAATAGAACCAGAGATGAAACCAAAAAATGAATACTGGGGCGAGATTTATTTTTCATAAAACTAATAAAAAAATAGGTATTTTTTATTTTTCTAGGGGCCAAAATTATAAACCTAACTATAGAATTTAAAAATGTTACAGTTAATCCCCTTGCGTGCAAATAATCTATATCCTTCAACATGTCAGCCCTAAAAATTATATGAAAAACTTAACTTTATACTGAGGGTTGATGCTCCTGAATAAAATTAATCACGGAATATATATTGAAAAGAGGAGTGACAATTACGTGCATATTCTGCCTTTTCATGCAAAAACTGGCCCCCAGCAGTATCCATGGCCAACAATAATATTTAAAGTTTTAATTGAGGCGGGATGCCCTTTTTTCCTAAGTATTTAATTAACAATCATTGGTGCAATGTCAAATAGCTAGATTCAAATGGGATTCTAAAAAATATTCTTGGTATTTCTTCAGGATCTCCAAAAGCCAGTCTCTGGTAATGACGTGACAAATGGACCGTGCCTACAAACTTATAAAAAAATCCCCTTGGTTTGGAGGTATGTCAAATAATTTGAGTTTTATGGGGAAAAAAAATGATATAATTGAAGAGAGAGAAGGGGAGGGGGGGGGGGGATAAGAGGACTTTTATCCATCTGTAGGAGAAAAAATAGGTGTATTGGATTTGGATAGGTTACCTTAAATATGCAGAGAATTTATTATTGTAAAAATTAGCTAATGAGATGGAGGAAGTCTTATGCACTAATTTAATCCATTGTACATGGATCGATTGCTTATGAAAAAAATTCAATTTCGATCTGCTGGAAAAAAATTTTTACTCCAAAATGTGACTATTTATGAATTTTTCATTTCATTTTTTCTGTCATAAATCATTTTTACTCATTAAAAAAAAAAACACAACCAATCATTATTATCGATTTTTCCATAAATTGTAATATTTACCCACTTAAATATTGATAACTATCAATCATATCTAATTATTATTTTACTATTTATAAATCCAATTAATTTTCATCTCATATCCAACCACACTATCATAATTCATTCTTCTTCTTTCAAAAAAAAAAAAAAAACCATCGTCTATATATTCCAGGAGCGAAAGAAAATCCAAAATGAAAGGATGTCCAATTGCGTTTTTAAAGCTTTAAATATATTTAGTGTCGGGATAAAGAAACTAGAATTTAAATGATTTAAAAATAAAAGAGTTTCATATTTCCCAATGAAGTATATAAAGCATATGAAAATTTATTCCCAGGACATTCATAGTCCAATTATTGACATGAATTGTTTCTGTAAATTTGAACTCTTTGAAGTTCAATCCTTTGATCCAAATATATTTATGCTAAATGCAATGCCCGTATATTAAAATATAAGTTACTGTAAAACATGTCCAAGAGGGACATCCTACATTTACATTATACATATTTGGTGTGAAATAAAATAATTAGGCTCACGTCAACGACTTTTATTGATTGATAATTCGTTGGTGGCCCCAATTTGGTTCTGGGGCTTATTATGACTGTGATAACTTATAAAATGCTGACCATAATGGATGAATTTGAATTATCACAAGTTTAGGTAACTTATTTATGGATGAAATTGATAATCAAGGGTCGTTTTGTTAGTTAAAAGGATTGAGGATATAATAATTTTCTTAAATTTATTTAAGTTTATCGGAGTTATCAACCAATAATTTGGGCCACAAATGTCACACTGATGAGCACCAGGCCACGTACGCAATTAATCCTTATCATTAATGATTAAGCCTCCTTATATCCTTATTTAATCCAACCATATCAATGCAAATAATCCACTGTTTAAATTAGGTTTCATTTGAATTGATGAATTTGAAATTAAGAATATTTAATTTATAATAATAAATTCATTGAGTTTGTTTAAACAATTTTTTCAGGCATTGTGTTGGATTTCAAATCCTACTAATTAATATGGAGTCATTTGATTTTTTTTTATTTTTTTTTTTTGCCAAAATCCTCCTTTCAAATCAAAATAATTCCAATAAATAGAAACGGCCTTAGCTAATCATTTAAGAAAATAGTACTTTTCCAATTATTAATACTTGATTACCCAAAGATTGCATTTAGATGAAGGAATTTGTATTATTTTAACTAATTTCATATAAAATGGATTTAAAATCCGTCACACTCAAAAATTGATCACAAATATAGGATCTCAAAATTTTGAAAGTCATTATATGATGATATTACCCAAACAAGTTCAATAGAATTGTTATTTGGATTTGAAATCCTAATATTTAAATTCATCCACCATAATGCAACCCAAATTCATTTATTTCTCGTATTATCTCTGTTCGTTTTTTTGTTATAAATTAATCATTCATAAAACGAAACATCTTGATTTTACTTACTTTTTCAGTATATATATTTAATTTTGTTAATTGATAAAATTCTACCAACTGTTAATTGAAGATTAATAACAAATGCTAACTTACAACTTTATCTACATAATTGAGGTGATGTAACTTTTTATGTTTTGTTTACCATCTTTACATGCACATGTATTTGCATTCAAAACATAAATGGATACTATTTTATCTACTTATTCAAAAAACCATAAGAATGCTTTTGAAGAGTTTTGTCATGATAACTAGATTTTTTTATTTTTTTTTTGGAGATTATCATGATAACTATATAGATTCATTACACTCGAACGACAATAATATTGGATCGGAGTCATAAATCTCAGGATGTGAGATAAATAATATATAAATATATAATTACTATACTAATTAGCCTTCTTAAAATTGAATGGTCATATATGGAACATAATTTATTTTTGACTTTAAATTAATTTTGGGAAACGGGAGACTTTAACTAATGATTATAAATTCATAGTTCAAAGTTATTTCGTAAAAATACAGGAAACAAGCTAGCTATAACATAGATTTTGTATCATTCATTCCAAATCCTTAATTCATTATCTAAAATTGAACACACCAGAAAGTTGATTTCATTCAAAAAAATTCTTAGACATTTATGTTAATTTCCATCTCATTTCTTGTGCTTTTGTGTGCTTTCAAACACAGTTGTCCAACAATACTTTTTAATAAAAAAAAAAAACGTACAGGAAACAAACTATAGAGCCTATATGGTTTCATTTTTAAATTCATTTCATATTTTTCACTTTTAAAAGTTGAAAATAAGTTATTAGATATTTTCAAAAAAATTACTATCATTTTTTTGTGAAATAAACAAAAATGTATTTAAATTAGTTATGTTTCAATTCTAACCAAAAAAGTTAGAAAATAAAATTATACTTGTTTTATAATATTTTATGCTTTAAAAAAACAAGGTTTGTTAGTTTGGAACTAGGTTTGGTGAGATTCATGAATAGTCGTGATAGATAAATATATACTTTTTAAAATAAAACAATTGCACTTGGATCTCGTGAAAATGGATAAATAAATATATCTTTAAAGTAAAATATCAAAAAAAGAATATATTATACTCGATGTGACATAGAAATTCCCAAAAACAAAATGGTAGGGGTGAATGTAGTTTTTTTAGTACAATGGGAATAGTAGTAGAACGGACACACACACAAATCGAACCCAGTATTTTAGTAGAATGGGGATAATAGCTATATTTGAAAGTTTTTAGCTGGTGCAGGTCTTGCCTAATTGTTGAATCCTCAAAAAAATTCTTTTATGAGCCCCAGGGGTTTGCCCGAGTGGCGTGCGCCCATCTTTGGTGGGCTAGGAGGTCCTGGGATCGATCCCCGACTAGCGTTGGAGTGTGGGCTTGGGGCCCATCTCTCGCAGAGGATTAGTCCCATTACTTTGTAGTGAGCGCTCCATAGATCCGGAGTAGTGTGGGCGAATCGCTAACAAAGATGTGATACATCGACAAAAAAAAAAAAAAAAAAAAAATCTTTTATGTGTTGTGCTCATTTTGTCCCTTCTAATTAAGACACCTTAGCTTTTCCACTCATACTGCCCGAGGGTATTGGAATATGTCGGCTAGGGTGTTCATTCGTCAAACCGAATCGAACCGAACCGAATTTCGGTTAACCGAAAATCGGTTGGTCGAAATGCAAAACCGAAAACCGAACCGTATTAATCGGTTCGGTTCGGTCAAAACCGAATTTATTTCGGTTTTTTGTTTCGGTTTTTCGGTTTGACCGAAATTTGATAATTTTTTTATAAAGTAATACGTTTTGGTTGCAGTAATAATGCATTCAACTGTTCACTTTACCTTACCAAATATAAAATATTTTAAAATTTTGAACATTTTTGGATGCATTTAAACACCATTGCTTCTGCTCTGAATTACTACAGTAATGCATTTACTAGAGACTTAAAACCACATAATATATGATTCAAACATTTACAAGTAGAATCATCAAATGATATATTAATTGTAAGCATCACTCAATAAAACATAAACTAGCATTTTAGACTTAGTTGATATAATATAAGTATAATAGGGGAAAAAAAGAAAAAAGAAAAAAGTTCGGTTTTCGGTTCGGTTCGATCAACCGAACCATAAAACCGAAACCGAACCGAAAACCGAAATTTTAAAAATGTCAAACCGAAAACCGAACCGAAATTTTCGGTTCGGTTTTCGGCCGAACCGAATTTTCGGTTTCGGTTTGGTTCGGCCGGTTAACCGAATTGTGAACACCCCTAATGTCGGCCACTCTTTTTCTTTTATTTATTGATTTCAATTTTAATTAAACATAGTTGCAAAATATCTTCTTATTTTTTTGTTTTAATTTAAAAAAAAAGGAAATAATTCCATTTCCCGTCGCTCGTTTCTTCACATATATGCGTCTACGAATTTCCCCTTCGCAAATCTAACAAGGAAAAATAAATCTAATTATCAGTCATCGAATTTCCTCGTCTCAAATCAATGTTATGCTTACTATATTACAGTTTTTGATTTCTTTAGGCATCTTTAAAATATTATGGAGGAATTTTTGCACGAATTGAATGGTCAGGGACTTGCATTAGTTTGTTTGCGGACGATCTTTTTTAATGTATATGATTTTCTCAAGTTGAAGGTGTACAATTCATAAGTTTGGAAATTTACATCAAAAATTTATATTATCTGGTGATAGTTAGTACTCGAAATATTAGGGGTGTCTATTTCAAACCCGACACGCAAACCCGACACGAACCTAACAACACGAAATTAATGGGTATGAGTCCAGGGCTTTATGGGTCCGGGTCGAAAATGGGTCGAACCCGAATAACTCCGCCAATTAAACATGTCGGGTTCGGTCGACCTACTATGACTCATTTAACCCGTCTAACCCGTTTGTGAATTTGAAAAAATTAAATAAATAATTAATTGTAAGAAAAAACAACAAACAAGACATGTCATTAAAACTTAAATGATAAAACCTCCTTAATTATGTATTTGTTATTATTATGCATGTCTTTTTGAATATTGTCCTTAAAATATGATTAGTATATTATGTTATTTATGCAATTATGTTATTTCTTTTTGTATGTTGTGAATTGTGATATTTTTATTGATTGAATAGTGTATGATAGTAATTGATTTTAAAAAAATAAATTTATTCAGTTAAAACTATTAAATTTATATAAAAATAATTTTATTAGACGGGTTACGCGGGTCGGGTCCGGGTTACCTGTGAAATAAGCAGGTCGGGTGCAGGTTCAAGATTCTGACACGAATAATTAAACAGTCGGTCCGGTCGGCCGTTTTCGACACGCCAACCTGCGAACCCTGACCCATGAACCCGCACTCCAACCCGAATTGACACCCCTACGAAATAGGATGAAATTTAATCATTATTTTAAGTGAAAATGTGAAAATTATATAAATGAGTTGGATTTGGATCTATGAAATATTGATACGAACACGAATACAAACAACATGGGTACGAGAATACGACATATTTTGAAATTTTAAGAATACGAGTACAAGATATATACATATAATATTATGTATTTTTATATTATTGAAATTATAGACGAACTAAGTATAATTAAAAAAAACAAATTTTCAAGTATAAAAATGAAAATTTCATAAGTAATCAAATCAAATGCAATAACTCACATATACACACAAAAACAAGCTAAAAAATGAGCAATATAATAAATTCTATCTATTTCCATGTGTATATGTATCAATGAAGTATCCATGAAGTACGGGTAAGATATTGTATCGGATACGTATCCGCTACGGTACAACATCATCAGAGAAGTATCAGAGCTTCCTAGATTCGGATGTAGTTCAAATAGTCAAATAACGTGTTATTAGACAATAGTCTCGGGTTTGAATCTCATCCCAGGACATCTCATCATTTCTCTTTCCCCCTTCAAAAAGAAAATTAAAGAAATATAGAATTATTCCTTTTTTGATATAATTAGAATATAATAATTATTTAGAACGTTACTAAATATTGGGTATTATTTGTTGGCTCGAATTTGAAGAGGACCGAACAATTTTGGGATAATTAGAAAAATTCAAAATTCAATACTTATATGGTTGTTTCTTTCTTTTTTTTTTTACTGCAAATCCTGGTAGAGTAGGAAGGTAATCGAATTCGGGCAAAAGTCTGAGTTTTCCAAACATCTTACCACTAGGCCACTAAGTGATTCTCATTTGTATGGTTGTTTAGGGAAATAATGAACAAGTAGGTGAAGACTGCAGACTGTATTAAAGCCGAGAGATAACTAAACCATTGGCATTTCCCCTAACGATTAAACTAGACAATTATTTTTTACGATATATAATGTCCTTTTATTTCTCTAATCAAAATAAAACCAAATGAGATGTTAATCTCTAGAAGAGTTTTAATTATTCCTTTCAAAGTCTTCACATGAAAATATTTTTGTAGAGAATTATTGCAAGGCGACCGACGACCTATAATCTAATTTCATGTAATAGTTAAATTTGGTTGAGAATTGATTGAACTAATTTAATTATTGAAGGGCTGTTTGAGCAACTAGGACAAAAATACAACAACTTGCAGTAGCAAACTTATTATGGAAAATGAATTAAAAAGCTTCAAGTGGATAAGAAATTTAGGAGACAGAGGACCTATCTAGTTGACGACATGAAACATATATAGTTGAAATGTTGGATGCACCCAAAATTTGATTAATAATTTCGCTTGTAATCTATTGACAAGTTGAGAATTCGCATTTATTTACACTCTTCGTACACTTAGGAGTAGGGCTGAGAAGGTTTCTCTTTGTAACAAACTACAGAGTACAAACACGAAATTATTTTTATTACTTAAGGGATAATTACAAAAAAAAAAAAATACCCATGAGGTTTGGGATTGGTTGCTCCCAAAAAAGTCCTCCTCTCGCCGATCGACTTCCAAGCTGAACTCCTCCGTGAAACCAAGCACAAGGGGGAAGGAAGGCTCCGCGTCCCTCTCCGACGCTTAAGTCGGTGACTTGGAAGAGAAGCAAGTAGAAGAATACAATGTAATAAAGATGAGATTAGGTTAAGAATGAACCTGGACTTGGGCTTTTATAGCTTAGCTCAGTTAGGGTTTAGTAAAATTCGGGATTCTGTTATGATTTGGTAAATGAATCATCATTAGGATAGGATCGAATCTTAAAACCCTAATTTATTGACCAGGTCGGCGGTTGGCCCAACTACAAGAGTTCTTCGGTCGGCTCATAAAGTCATCTTATGTTGACCTCATCACAGCTCTCACACCACCCAAAGCTCTACAACTCTTGACTCATCCCATTAGCGAGCTCATCGCAGCTCTTCTCCGAGAGCTCATAAGCTCTTTAGTTCACCCCATTAGCGAGCTCATCGCTCTTGATTCGGCCATTAGGAGAGCTCATCGCTCTTGGTCGGCCATTAGGAGAGCTCATCGCTCTTCGAGATCGGCCTTTTAAAAGCTCATCACTCTTCCTATTTAGCGAGCTCATCGCCTCTTCAGGTCGGCCATTAGGAGAGCTCATCGGCTCTTTAGGACGGCCATTTAGCGAGCTCATCGCTCTTCCACCAGCGAGCTCGTCGGCTCATCGGTCGGCCATTAGTAGAGCTCATCGCCTCTTCAAATCGGCCATTAGGAGAGGTCATCGACTCTTCCTATTAGTAGAGAGCCCATCACTCATCGGTCGGCCAATAGCGAGCTCATCGGCTCTTCGGTCGGCCATTAGGAGAGCTCATCGGCTCTTCAGATCGGCCTTTTAACAGAGCTCATCGCTCTTCCTATTTAGCGAGCTCATCGGCTCTTCAGTCGGCCATTAGGAGAGCTCATCGACTCTTTAGGGCGGCCATTTAGCGAGCTCATCAGCTCTTCCACCATTAAGAGCTCGTCGGCTCATCGGTCGGCCATTAGCGAGCTCATCGCCTCTTCAAATCGGCCATTAGGAGAGCTCATCGACTCTTCTTCCTATTAGCGAGCCCATCGGCTCATCAGGTCGGCCATTAGCGAGCTCATCGGCTCTTCAGTCGGCCATTAGGAGAGCTCATCGACTCTTCGACGGCCTTTTAACAGTTCATCAGCTCTTCCTATTTAGCAGCTCATCGCCTCTTCAAGTCGGCCATTAGGAGAGCTCATCGCTCTTCCTATTAGCGAGCCCATCGGCTCATCGTCGGCCATTAGCGAGCTCATCGGCTCTTCAGTCGGCCATTTAACAGGCTTCTTGATTCGGCCATTAGCAGCGTGCTTCTTGATTCGGCCCATTAGCGGGGCTTCTTCGGCCCGTGTGGTCAACCTAAATGGACCCTCATCAATTGCTCCCCCCAACTATGGATGGAAGGATTAAACATTTCAGACATAGTTTCTTCATGCCGAACTGAATTGCCTCTAGGGTTTGTGTCTTCAAATTCCCAGATCTTTGCCATGTACCACTAATGTGGATAAGGCTCAAACTAAAGGAATTGAGATCAGACATCGGGATTTTCTACTATCCGCGGAGGGATCTTCCATCATCCAATCGGTTCGTGAGCGTGTCAAGCAAATCCTCCACAACTCTACCGATTTTTTTAAGGGTAGCTGGCTCGAGCCGAGCTCCTTGCCTTGGCCTCGTGGCCCCAAGCAATTGGATTATAGTTCGTCTTGAGCTCCAAATACTTGTCATTCATTTTTTTAAGGGTAGGCTGCTCGAGCCGAGCTCCTTGCCTTGCCTCGTGGCCCCAAGCAATTGGATTCTAGTTCGTCTTTGAGCTCCAAAACTTGTCATTCATTTTTTTCCGAAGGAAACCGCTCGAGCCGAGCTCTTTGATTTGGCCTCATGGCCCCGATTTGGATTCTAGCTCGGTGAGCTCCAAATACTTGTCACATTCTTCAAAGGTAGGCGGCTCGAGCCGAGCTCTTTGCTTTGGCCTCATGGCCCCAAGTATTTGGAGTCTAGCTCGAGTGAGCTCCAAATACTTGTCAATTTCTTCAAGGTAGGCGCTCGAGCCGAGCTCCTTGTATTGGCCTCGTGGCCCCAAGTATTTGGAGTCTAGCTCAGTGAGCTCCAAATACTTGTCAATTTCTTCAAAGGGAGCTGGCTCGAGCCGAGCTCCTTGTATTGGCCTCGTGGCCCCAAGTATTTGGAGTCTAGCTCGAGTGAGCTCCAAATACTTGTCAATTTCTTCAAAGGTAACTAGCTCGAGCCGAGCTCCTTGCATTGGCCTCGTGGCCCCAAGTATTTGGAGTCTAGCTCGAGTGAACTCCAAATACTTGTCAATTTCTTCAAAGGAAGGTGCTCGAGCCGAGCTCCTTGCATTGGCCTCATGGCCCCAAGTATTTGGAGTCTAGCTCGAGCTGAGCTCCAAATACTTATCAATTTCTTCAAAGGAAGCTGGCTCGAGCCGAGCTCCTTGCATTGGCCTCGTGGCCCCAAGTATTTGGAGTCTAGCTCGAGCTGAGCTCCAAATACTTGTCAATTTCTTCAAAAAGTTGGCTCGAGCCGAGCTCCTTGCATTGGCCTCGTGGCCCGAAGTATTTGGATTCTAGCTCGAGCTAAGCTCCAAATAGTTGTCAATTTCTTCAAAGAAAGGCGCTCGAGCCGAGCTCCTTGCATTGGCCTCGTGGCCCCAAGTATTTGGAGTCTAGCTCGAGTGAGCTCCAAATACTTGTCAATTTCTTCAAAGGTAGGTGGCTCGAGCCGAGCTCCTCGTATTGGCCTCGTGGCCCCAAGTATTTGAGTCTAGCTCGAGTGAGCTCCAAATACTTGTCAATTTCTTCAAAGGGAGCCGGCTCGAGCCGAGCTCCTTGTATTGGCCTCGTGGCCCCAAGTATTTGGAGTCTAGCTCGAGTGAGCTCCAAATACTTGTCAATTTCTTCAAAGGTAACTAGCTCGAGCCGAGCTCCTTGCATTGGCCTCGTGGCCCCAAGTATTTGGAGTCAGCTCGAGATGAACTCCAAATACTTGTCAATTTCTTCAAGGAAGGCGGCTCGAGCCGAGCTCCTTGCATTGGCCTCGTGGCCCCAAGTATTTGGAGTCAGCTCGGTGAGCTCCAAATACTTGTCAATTTCTTCAAGAAAAGTTGGCTCGAGCCGAGCTCCTTGCATTGGCCTCGTGGCCGAAGTATTTGGAGTCTAGCTCGAGTGAGCTCCAAATACTTGTCAATTTCTTCAAAGGAAGGCTGGCTCGAGCCGAGCTCCTTTGCATTGGCCTCGTGGCCCCAAGTATTTGGAGTCTAGCTCGAGTGAGCTCCAAATACTTGTCAATTTCTTCAAAGGTAGGTGGCTCGAGCCGAGCTCCTTGCATTGGCCTCGTGGCCCCAAGTATTTGGAGTCTAGCTCGAGTGAGCTCCAAATACTTGTCAATTTCTTCAAAGGGAGCCGGCTCGAGCCGAGCTCCTCAGTATTGGCCTCGTGGCCCGATAGGTGTGAGTTTTGCATGTATTTTAGGGCATATTTATGGCTATAATTGTTTATAAACATGCAATAACGTGTATGAAATGGTATATATTCGCTCTTTGTGGGAAAGATATTACGCGTTGCTCGTTTTGTAGGAATTTAACGATATTTGGAGTGATTTTGTGACAAATACGAGCATTGCAACCTAGAATCATCAAGAATCGGCGATTACACCCAATTGGAAGCCAACTATATGGATTCTAGAGTCATAGTGATGAGTCGCGTGTCAAAAGAAGCATGGATGATCAAACAACAAGGAGATTTATCTCAAGGAACATCCAAACGCGTATGGAATTTTCAAGACTCGGGGTTTAGTATTTTGGCCATAACTCTCTACAAAATTGATATTATGGTGATTCAAGTGGCTATGGAAAGCTAAGAGAAAGGGCTACAATTCTTATGAAGACCCCGCAAGCAAATTCGGACGTTTGGGTGGCGCACGGGCAACCCATGCGTGGGCGCACGACCCGTGCGCCCTCTGAGATCGGGCTGTTTTCCTACGGCTTTGAGCACGGGTAACCCGTGCGTGGGCGCACGACCGTGCGTTCTTGCAAAAACTCAAAAATGACAAAGAAATTGACCTAGACTTCAAAAAGGGTATAAATACCACTTCTTGGGGCGCACACCAGGAGGAAAGGTCGGAAAAGACCCAAGAACACAAGAAATAGCTCAACTTCATCAAGGAAGAATCAAGAGAAGAATCGGGTCGAATCGGAGCTTGAGGATTGAAGATAAATCGAGAGATTATCCATTTCCCTAAGTTTTCTCATTCTTTGTGCTTTAATCTTTCATTTTAGCTTGTCATGAATATGAACAATTTGTCTATGAGTTGTTTATTTTTAATGAGTAGCTAAACTTCTTGTGATTTCCGGGTTTTGGAAGTAGATTAATTGAACTCTTGTTGAATGTTTTAATCTTAGTTGAAGTTATTGTCTTGAAGTCTATTTGAGTACTTTGAGCTTATTCTTGTTTTATCACTTGGCCAATGATTTAACATGTTTGATATATTGATTCATAATTCGAGAGATGAGTTTCAATATTAGATCTTGAGTACTTGACACGAATATTTGCATGAATCGAGAGGTTTGTAGATTTTTGTGAGGACATTTGATCTTTTGTGCATTTGGGAGTTGTGTATCTTATGTTGAGTAGAGATGCTAGCATAGATATTTCAATCTACACTTTATATACATCTCGAGAGGGAGGATAAAATACCGTTGTGATCGTCTTATAGGTGTATTGATAATAACTTTGGCTTTGATTAAATCGGACAACAAGAGGAATATTAATTGAAACCATAATCCGGAATCCATTTCATTCTCTTGATAATTCCATTATTCTTAGTATCTTGTATTCTTGTGGTTATTCTTGTCTTTACCTCCACAACAATCATCCAATTTCGACCGTCTAAATAAAAATAAGTCTATTTTGGTTCAATACTTAGCGCATTAATTTATTAGTCTCCGTGGATACGACCTTGCTTACCCTATTCTATAAACTACACCGTACACTTGCGGTGAAGCTAAAAATAAGGCGAACAAGTTTTTTGGCGCCGTTGTTGCGGACTAATACAATTTTTGGTGCTAATATTGCGATAGATAGAATTATTTTTAATTTAGGCATTTTTTTATTTCATTTTTCTTTTGTAAATTCTCTCTCTACAATGTTTGATTTGTTTCTTTGAGTTGGTATAGGTAGTGCACGAACACCGCTTCGGATGGAGAATGCCAATTATTTCAATAATCGGAATTCTTACGATTATTGGAATAATCCTACTCCTACGTCTATTATCCAAATTGGGCGAATTACGAAGATTTTTCATATGCTAACACGGAGAATGTGATTCCACCACCATCAAGCTTCAATGTAATGAATGGGTTTACTAATGCGAGAGGCAAAGCCATCTTTGGAAGACACCCTCATTGCATTCATGAATCAAATGACTTCATTTGTAAGTGAGACAAGGAACCGGTTCGATGCACAAGAGGCTAGGATGGACATGATGGAGTTGCAAATGGCCGATTCGATAAAAAATCTTGAGACTCAAGTGGGCCTATTAGCTACGATTATTGGTGAACAACAACAAAAGAGCCATTTTTCGAGCATCACCGAAGTCAACTCAAAGGAACAATCTAGTACCATTCATCAAAAGAGTGGTACCGAATCGAGAGTCGAAGATCCTGAAAAAACAAGAAAGTTTGGAACCAAATACGGATTTGTGTGTCTATGCACTTTCACTGTGTGTGGTGTCGAAAAAGAGCGTAAACAGGGCGAGGAACACATGAACAGCGTGGATGCCCGGTCGGTGCATGCGTGATATCATAAGAAAGCTATTTCACAAATAAACGAACACTGGTGGTACATACGCGCATGGACAACATGAGCATAATTCAAATCAAAGTGTTCCAACATCGGGACTCAATACTTGTTTGGACACCCCAAGTATGCATTATTAGGTGCAAGTAAAGCAAATATGGCACTTGACCATGACCCAAAGCGGCTAATATATGCATTCAAGGAGGCACCAATTCATACGTCGAGCTATAGACGGTAAATCTAGCGCTTGTTGGGAGGCAACCCAATGGTAACTTCACACTTTTCTTTATTGAAATTCTATCTTTCCTTACGTGCGATATAATTTCATTTAAGTTTGGGGAGGGATAGTATCTTGATATGAAATGTGTGGATTTAAAAAAAAAAAAAAAAATTGTATTTTTGTGTGTTTTCATATAGTTGCATGTAGAGCATTTTAGGTTGCATTGCATTAGAAGACGTTCTGACTTTAGCACGTTTATTGCTTTAATGGAGTTTAGAGAGTGAGTTGACCAATATTGAGATTCTCGTGCTCTATTTTGAAAATTTTGTATTGTTTGGATTGGGTGTTGAGTACGAGTTGATTGAGCCATGAATAGATGATATTGAGCATGTGGATATTGAGAACATGGTTTGATGCTTTGAATTACGTATTTGCAAGCTGTGAGCTTTTGAGCCTTTCTTTGCTTTCATCATATGCGATCTTGTTGATTGATTTGAGTGTATCATTCATGTTGTTAGAATTCTAGAACTTGCTCGTATCTCTGTCAAGGTCACATGTTGTATGCGGTGTGAAAATGATCAAAGGCCATTTTTGTTAGCCCTTCAAGCCTTTTGCTTACCTAATGATGATATTGAAATCCCTAGTTAGCCAACTTGAGCCTATTGCCTAATTTCTTGATAGCAACAATTCAAGCCTTAACTTGATATATTTGTTACCCCATACTTGAGCGTATAGCATTGAGTAAAGGGATTGAATGAGGTTGAATGGGTTGGAATTGAAAAGTTGGATAAATTGGTTGATGGGAACAAAAGGGGAAGAAAAGGAGAAGCAAAGAATGCTGAAAACTCACAAAAGAGTAAAAAAAAAAATAAATAAATAAATAAATAAATAGCTTTATGAATGAGTTTTCTTTGAATGAACTTGGAGGTTAAGAATTGTAATGTGAGGTGATGGTGTTTTACAAAAGAAAGGGGATGGAGATAAGAAGAGTTGGTGAAAATGAGAGAAGAATTTAGTAGCATATTGAGCTTTAATGTAGATGATTTATATGCTCATCGGTCTATACGCTCGAGTTTGAGTCACTCTATCCATATTTTCCTACCCTAACCAAAGAGCCTTCATTATAACCAAAAGAAAAGTCCTTTTGATTCACAAATTGCATATATTCTAGTGGCGGAGATATGAGACGATTTGCAAGCTTATGGTAATTCTTCAACATTGAATTGAATTGAGCGTAAACACGTCCTATATTCATGTGAGATGAGAGTATACACTTGATCTTGAGAGAAGTGATTCAAAGCATTTACCATGATTTATTTGATGTGTGCTCTATGTTAGATGTTTGAGGCTTGGTTGATTCGTTACTTGACACCTACAATAAACAATGCGAATTTTATGGAGTTGTTGTGCGTTGTACTTTTCATTACTCCCAATCATGTGTTGTCTAGTTTTTAAAAGCGTTGACCGGGACGGCCAACAGTTTAAGTTTGGGGGATTTTGATAGGTGTGAGTTTTGCATGTATTTTAGGGCATATTTATGGCTATAATTGTTTATAAACATGCAATAACGTGTATGAAATGGTATATATTCGCTCTTTGTGGGAAAGATATTACGCGTTGCTCGTTTTGTAGGAATTTAACGATATTTGGAGTGATTTTGTGACAAATACGAGCATTGCAACCTAGAATCATCAAGAATCGAGCGATTACACCCAATTGGAAGCCAACTATATGGATTCTAGAGTCATAGTGATGAGTCGCGTGTCAAAAGAAGCATGGATGATCAAACAACAAGGAGATTTATCTCAAGGAACATCCAAACGCGTATGGAATTTTCAAAGACTGGCAGGGTTTAGTATTTTGGCCATAACTCTCTCTCTACAAAATTGATATTATGGTGATTCAAGTGGCTATGGAAAGCTAAGAGAAAGGGCTACAATTCTTATGAAGACCCCGCAAGCAAATTCGGACGTTTGGGTGGCGCACGGCAACCCGTGCGTGGGCGCACGACCCGTGCGCCCTACGAGATCGGTTGTTTTCCTACGGCTTTGAGCACGGGTAACCCGTGCGTGGGCGCACGACCGTGCGTTTCTTGCGAAAAACTCCAAAAATGACAAAAATTGACCTAGACTTCAAAAAAGGGTATAAATACCACTTCTTGGGCGCACACCAGGAGGAAAGGTGCGGAAAAGACCCAAGAACACAAGAAATAGCTCAACTTCATCAAGGAAGAATCAAGAGAAGAATCGGGTCGAATCGGAGCTTGAGGATTGAAGATAAATCGAGAGATTATCCATTTCCCTAAGTTTTCTCATTCTTTGTGCTTTAATCTTTCATTTTAGCTTGTCATGAATATGAACAATTTGTCTATGAGTTGTTTATTTTTAATGAGTAGCTAAACTTCTTGTGATTTCCGGGTTTTGGAAGTAGATTAATTGAACTCTTGTTGAATGTTTTAATCTTAGTTGAAGTTATTGTCTTAAAGTCTATTTGAGTACTTTGAGCTTATTCTTGTTTTATCACTTGGCCAATGATTTAACATGTTTGATATATTGATTCATAATTCGAGAGATGAGTTTCAATATTAGATCTTGAGTACTTGACACGAATATTTGCATGAATCGAGAGGTTTGTAGATTTTTGTGAGGACATTTGATCTTTTGTGCATTTGGGAGTTGTGTATCTTATGTTGAGTAGAGATGCTAGCATAGATATTTCAATCTACACTTTATATACATCTCGAGAGGGAGGATAAAATACCGTTGTGATCGTCTTATAGGTGTATTGATAATAACTTTGGCTTTGATTAAATCGGACAACAAGAGGAATATTAATTGAAACCATAATCCGGAATCCATTTCATTCTCTTGATAATTCCATTATTCTTAGTATCTTGTATTCTTGTGGTTATTCTTGTCTTTACCTCCACAACAATCATCCAATTTCGACCGTCTAAATAAAAATAAGTCTATTTTGGTTCAATACTTAGCGCATTAATTTATTAGTCTCCGTGGATACGACCTTGCTTACCCTATTCTATAAACTACACCGTACACTTGCGGTGAAGCTAAAAATAAGGCGAACAAGTTTTTTGGCGCCGTTCTGTCAGGACTAATACAATTTTTGGTGCTAATATTGCGATAGATAAATTATTTTTAATTTAGGCATTTTTTTATTTCATTTTTCTTTTGTAAATTCTCTCTCTACAATGTTTGATTTGTTTCTTTGAGTTGGTATAGGTAGTGCACGAACACCGCTTTCGGATGGAGAATGCCAATTATTTCAATAATCGGAATTCTTACGTTATTGGAATAATCCTACTCCTACGTACTATTATCCAAATTGGGAGAATTACGAAGATTTTTCATATGCTAACACGGAGAATGTGATTCCACCACCATCAAGCTTCAATGTAATGAATGGGTTTACTAATGCAGAGGCAAAGCCATCTTTGGAAGACACCCTCATTGCATTCATGAATCAAATGACTTCATTTGTAAGTGAGACAAGGAACCGGTTCGATGCACAAGAGGCTAGGATGGACATGATGGAGTTGCAAATGGCGATTCGATAAAAAATCTTGAGACTCAAGTGGGCCTATTAGCTACGATTATTGGTGAACAACAACAAAGAGCCATTTTTCGAGCATCACCGAAGTCAACTCAAAGGAACAATCTAGTACCATTCATCAAAAGAGTGGTACCCAATACGAGGAGTCGAAGATCCTTGCATTGGCCTCGTGGCCCCAAGTATTTGGAGTCTAGCTCGAGCCGAGCTCCAAATACTTGTCAATTTCTTCAAGGGAGCCGGCTCGAGCCGAGCTCCTTGTATTGGCCTCGTGGCCCCAAGTATTTGGAGTCTAGCTCGAGTGAGCTCCAAATACTTGTCAATTTCTTCAAAGGTAACTAGCTCGGCCGAGCTCCTTGCATTGGCCTCGTGGCCCCAAGTATTTGGAGTCTAGCTCGAGCTGAACTCCAAATACTTGTCAATTTCTTCAAAGGAAGGTGCTCGAGCCGAGCTCCTTGCATTGGCCTCGTGGCCCCAAGTATTTGGAGTCTAGCTCGAGCCGAGCTCCAAATACTTATCAATTTCTTCAAAGGAAGTTGGCTCGAGCCGAGCTCCTTGCATTGGCCTCGTGGCCCCAAGTATTTGAGTCTAGCTCGAGTGAGCTCCAAATACTTGTCAATTTCTTCAAAAAAAAAGTTGGCTCGAGCCGAGCTCCTTGCATTGGCCTCGTGGCCCGAAGTATTTGGATTCTAGCTCGAGCCGAGCTCCAAATACTTGTCAATTTCTTCAAAGGAAGGCTGGCTCGAGCCGAGCTCCTTGCATTGGCCTCGTGGCCCCAAGTATTTGGAGTCTAGCTCGAGCCGAGCTCCAAATACTTGTCAATTTCTTCAAAGGTAGGCGGCTCGAGCCGAGCTCCTCGTATTGGCCTCGTGGCCCCAGTATTTGGAGTCTAGCTCGGGTGAGCTCCAAATACTTGTCAATTTCTTCAAAGGGAGGCTGGCTCGAGCCGAGCTCCTTGTATTGGCCTCGTGGCCCCAAGTATTTGGAGTCTAGCTCAGCCGAGCTCCAAATACTTGTCAATTTCTTCAAAGGTAACTAGCTCGAGCCGAGCTCCTTGCATTGGCCTCGTGGCCCCAAGTATTTGGAGTCTAGCTCGAGTTGAGCTCCAAATACTTGTCAAATTCTTCAAAGGAAGTCAGCTCGAGCCGAGCTCCTTGCATTGGCCTCGTGGCCCCAAGTATTTGGAGTCTAGCTCGAGCTGAGCTCCAAATACTTGTCAATTTCTTCAAAAAAGTTGGCTCGAGCCGAGCTCCTTGCATTGGCCTCGTGGCCGAAGTATTTGGAGTCTAGCTCGAGCTGAGCTCCAAATACTTGTCAATTTCTTCAAAGGAAGCTGGCTCGAGCCGAGCTCCTTGCATTGGCCTCGTGGCCCCAAGTATTTGGAGTCTAGCTCGAGCTGAGCTCCAAATACTTGTCAATTTCTTCAAAGGTAGCTGGCTCGAGCCGAGCTCCTTGCATTGGCCTCGTGGCCCCAAGTATTTGGAGTCTAGCTCGAGCTGAGCTCCAAATACTTGTCAATTTCTTCAAAGGAAGCTGGCTCAAGCCGAGCTCCTTGCATTGGCCTCGTGGCCCCAAGTATTTGGAGTCTAGCTCGAGCTGAGCTCCAAATACTTGTCAATTTCTTCAAAGGTAGCTGGCTCGAGCCGAGCTCCTTGCATTGGCCTCGTGGCCCCAAGTATTTGGAGTCTAGCTCGAGCTGAGCTCCAAATACTTGTCAATTTCTTCAAAGGAAGTTGGCTCGAGCCGAGCTCCTTGCATTGGCCTCGTGGCCCCAAGTATTTGGAGTCTAGCTCGAGCCGATCTCCAAATACTTATCAATTTCTTCAAAGGAGGCTCGGGCTCGAGCCGAGCTCCTTGCATTGGCCTCGTGGCCCCCAAGTATTTGGAGTCTAGCTTGAGCCGAGCTCCAAATACTTGTCAATTTCTTCAAAGGAAGGCTCGCTCGAGCCGAGTTCCTTGCATTGGCCTCGTGGCCCCAAGTATTTGGAGTCTACCTCGAGCCGAGCTCCAAATACTTGTCAATTTCTTCAAAGGTAGGCGGCACGAGCCGAGCTCTCCTTGCATGGGCCTCGTGGTCCCAAGTATTTGGAGTCTAGCTCGAGTGAGCTCCAAATACTTGTCAATTTCTTCAAAGGTAGTTGGCTCGAGCCGAGCTCCTTGCATTGGCCTCGTGGCCCCAAGTATTTGGAGTCTAGCTCGAGCTGAGCTCCAAATACTTGTCAATTTCTTCAAAGGGAGCCGCTCGAGCCGAGCTCCTTGTATTGGCCTCGTGGCCCCAAGTATTTGGAGTCTAGCTCGAGTGAGCTCCAAATACTTGTCAATTTCTTCAAAGGTAACTAGCTCGAGCCGAGCTCCTTGCATTGGCCTCGTGGCCCCAAGTATTTGGAGTCTAGCTCGAGTGAACTCCAAATACTTGTCAATTTCTTCAAAGGAAGGCTGGCTCGAGCCGAGCTCCTTGCATTGGCCTCGTGGCCCTAAGTATTTGGAGTCTAGCACGAGCTGAGCTCCAAATACTTATCAATTTCTTCAAAGGAAGTTGGCTCGAGCCGAGCTCCTTGCATTGGCCTCGTGGCCCCAAGTATTTGGAGTCTAGCTCGAGCCGAGCTCCAAATACTTGTCAATTTCTTCAAAAAAGTTGGCTCGAGCCGAGCTCCTTGCATTGGCCTCGTTGCCCAAGTATTTGGATTCTAGCTCGAGCCGAGCTCCAAATACTTGTCAATTTCTTCAAAGGAAGGCTCTCGAGCCGAGCTCCTTGCATTGGCCTCGTGGCCCCAAGTATTTGGAGTCTAGCTCGGTGAGCTCAAATACTTGTCAATTTCTTCAAAGGTAGGTGGCTCGAGCCGAGCTCCTCGTATTGGCCTCGTGGCCCCAAGTATTTGGAGTCTAGCTCGAGTGAGCTCCAAATACTTGTCAATTTCTTCAAAGGAGGCTGGCTCGAGCCGAGCTCCTTGTATTGGCCTCGTGGCCCCAAGTATTTGGAGTCTAGCTCGAGTGAGCTCCAAATACTTGTCAATTTCTTCAAAGGTAACTAGCTCGAGCCGAGCTCCTTGCATTGGCCTCGTGGCCCCAAGTATTTGGAGTCTAGCTCGAGATGAACTCCAAATACTTGTCAATTTCTTCAAAGGAAGGCTGGCTCGAGCCGAGCTCCTTGCATTGGCCTCGTGGCCCCAAGTATTTGGAGTCTAGCTCAAGCCGAGCTCCAAATACTTGTCAATTTCTTCAAAAAAGTTGGCTCGAGCCGAGCTCCTTGCATTGGCCTCGTGGCCCAAGTATTTGGAGTCTAGCTCGAGCTTAGCTCCAAATACTTGTCAATTTCTTCAAAGGAAGGCGGCTCGAGCCGAGCTCCTTGCATTGGCCTCGTGGCCCCAAGTATTTGGAGTCTAGCTCGAGTGAGCTCCAAATACTTGTCAATTTCTTCAAAGGTAGGCTGGCTCGAGCCGAGCTCCTTGCATTGGCCTCGTGGCCCCAAGTATTTGGAGTCTAGCTCAAGTGAGCTCCAAATACTTGTCAATTTCTTCAAAGGAGGCTCAAGCCGAGCTCCTTGCATTGGCCTCGTGGCCCCAAGTATTTGGAGTCTAGCTCGGTGAGCTCCAAATACTTGTCAATTTCTTCAAGGTAGGCTGCTCGAGCCGAGCTCCTTGCATTGGCCACGTGGCCCCAAGTATTTGGAGTCTAGCTCGTGAGCTCCAAATACTTGTCAATTTCTTCAAAGGAAGGTGCTCGAGCCGAGCTCCTTGCATTGGCTCGTGGCCCCAAGTATTTGGAGTCTAGCTCGAGCCGAGCTCCAAATACTTGTCAATTTCTTCAAAGGAAGTTGGCTCGAGCGAGCCGAGCTCCTTGCATTGGCCTCGTGGCCCCAAGTATTTGGAGTCTAGCTCGAGCCGATCTCCAAATACTTATCAATTTCTTCAAAGGAAGGCGGCTCGAGCCGAGCTCCTTGCATTGGCCTCGTGGCAAGTATTTGGAGTCTAGCTCGAGCTTAGCTCCAAATACTTGTCAATTTCTTCAAAGGAAGGCGGCTCGAGCCGAGCTCCTTGCATTGGCCTCGTGGCCCCAAGTATTTGGAGTCTAGCTCGAGCCGAGCTCCAAATACTTGTCAATTTCTTCAAGGTAGGCGCTCGAGCCGAGCTCCTTTGCATTGGCCTCGTGGCCCCAAGTATTTGGAGTCTAGCTCAGCCGAGCTCCAAATACTTGTCAATTTCTTCAAAGGGAGCCGGCTCAAGCCGAGCTCCTTGCATTGGCCTCGTGGCCCCAAGTATTTGGAGTCTAGCTCAGCCGAGCTCCAAATACTTGTCAATTTCTTCAAAAAGTTGGCTCGAGCCGAGCTCCTTGCATTGGCCTCGTGGCCAAGTATTTGGAGTCTAGCTCGAGCTTAGCTCCAAATACTTGTCAATTTCTTCAAAGGAAGGCGGCTCGGCTCGAGCCGAGCTCCTTGCATTGGCCTCGTGGCCCCAAGTATTTGGAGTCTAGCTCGAGTGAGCTCCAAATACTTGTCAATTTCTTCAAAGGTAGGCGGCTCGAGCCGAGCTCCTTGCATTGGCCTCGTGGCCCCAAGTATTTGGAGTCTAGCTCAAGTGAGCTCCAAATACTTGTCAATTTCTTCAAAGGAGCCGGCTCAAGCCGAGCTCCTTGCATTGGCCTCGTGGCCCCAAGTATTTGGAGTCTAGCTCGGTGAGCTCCAAATACTTGTCAATTTCTTCAAAGGTAGGCGGCTCGAGCCGAGCTCCTTGCATTGGCCACGTGGCCCCAAGTATTTGGAGTCTAGCTCGAGTGAGCTCCAAATACTTGTCAATTTCTTCAAAGGAAGCTGGCTCGAGCCGAGCTCCTTGCATTGGCCTCGTGGCCCCAAGTATTTGGAGTCTAGCTCGAGCTGAGCTCCAAATACTTGTCAATTTCTTCAAAGGAAGTTGGCTCGAGCCGAGCTCCTTGCATTGGCCTCGTGGCCCCAAGTATTTGGAGTCTAGCTCGAGCTGAGCTCCAAATACTTATCAATTTCTTCAAAGGAAGGCGGCTCGAGCCGAGCTCCTTGCATTGGCCTCGTGGCCCCAAGTATTTGGAGTCTAGCTTGAGCCGAGCTCCAAATACTTGTCAATTTCTTCAAAGGAAGGTGGCTCGAGCCGAGTTCCTTGCATTGGCCTCGTGGCCCCAAGTATTTGAGTCTACCTCGAGTGAGCTCCAAATACTTGTCAATTTCTTCAAAGGTAGGCTGCACGAGCCGAGCTCCTTGCATGGGCCTCGTGGTCCCAAGTATTTGGAGTCTAGCTCGAGCCGAGCTCCAAATACTTGTCAATTTCTTCAAAGGTAGGCGGCTCGAGCCGAGCTCCTTGCATTGGCCTCGTGGCCCCAAGTATTTGGAGTCTAGCTCGAGCCGAGCTCCAAATACTTGTCAATTTCTTCAAAGGAAGCTGGCTCGAGCCGAGCTCCTTGTATTGGCCTCGTGGCCCCAAGTATTTGGAGTCTAGCTCGAGCTGAGCTCCAAATACTTGTCAATTTCTTCAAAGGTAACTAGCTCGAGCCGAGCTCCTTGCATTGGCCTCGTGGCCCCAAGTATTTGGAGTCTAGCTCGAGTGAACTCCAAATACTTGTCAATTTCTTCAAGGAAGGTGGCTCGAGCCGAGCTCCTTTGCATTGGCCTCGTGGCCCCAAGTATTTGAGTCTAGCTCGAGTGAGCTCCAAATACTTATCAATTTCTTCAAAGGAAGTTGGCTCGAGCCGAGCTCCTTGCATTGGCCTCGTGGCCCCAAGTATTTGGAGTCTAGCTCGAGTGAGCTCCAAATACTTGTCAATTTCTTCAAAAAAGTTGGCTCGAGCCGAGCTCCTTGCATTGGCCTCGTTGCCCAAGTATTTGGATTCTAGCTCGAGTGAGCTCCAAATACTTGTCAATTTCTTCAAAGGAAGGTCGCTCGAGCCGAGCTCCTTGCATTGGCCTCGTGGCCCCAAGTATTTGGAGTCTAGCTCGAGTGAGCTCCAAATACTTGTCAATTTCTTCAAAGGTAGCCGGCTCGAGCCGAGCTCCTCGTATTGGCCTCGTGGCCCCAAGTATTTGGAGTCTAGCTCAGTCGAGCTCCAAATACTTGTCAATTTCTTCAAAGGAGCTGGCTCGAGCCGAGCTCCTTGTATTGGCCTCGTGGCCCCAAGTATTTGGAGTCTAGCTCGAGTGAGCTCCAAATACTTGTCAATTTCTTCAAAGGTAACTAGCTCGAGCCGAGCTCCTTGCATTGGCCTCGTGGCCCCAAGTATTTGGAGTCTAGCTCGAGATGAACTCCAAATACTTGTCAATTTCTTCAAGGAAGGCGCTCGAGCCGAGCTCCTTGCATTGGCCTCGTGGCCCCAAGTATTTGGAGTCTAGCTCAGTGAGCTCCAAATACTTGTCAATTTCTTCAAAAAAGTTGGCTCGAGCCGAGCTCCTTGCATTGGCCTCGTGGCCCGAAGTATTTGGAGTCTAGCTCGAGCTTAGCTCCAAATACTTGTCAATTTCTTCAAAGGAAGGCGGCTCGAGCCGAGCTCCTGCATTGGCCTCGTGGCCCCAAGTATTTGGAGTCTAGCTCGAGCCGAGCTCCAAATACTTGTCAATTTCTTCAAAGGTAACTAGCTCGAGCCGAGCTCCTTGCATTGGCCTCGTGGCCCCAAGTATTTGGAGTCTAGCTCGAGATGAACTCCAAATACTTGTCAATTTCTTCAAAGGAAGGCGCTCGAGCCGAGCTCCTTGCATTGGCCTCGTGGCCCCAAGTATTTGGAGTCTAGCTCGAGCCGAGCTCCAAATACTTGTCAATTTCTTCAAAGGTAGGCGGCTCGAGCCGAGCTCCTTGCATTGGCCACGTGGCCCCAAGTATTTGGAGTCTAGCTCGAGCCGAGCTCCAAATACTTGTCAATTTCTTCAAAGGAAGGCCTCTCGAGCCGAGCTCCTTGCATTGGCCTCGTGGCCCCAAGTATTTGGAGTCTAGCTCGAGTGATCTCCAAATACTTGTCAATTTCTTCAAAGGTAGGCGCTCGAGCCGAGCTCCTCGTATTGGCCTCGTGGCCCCAAGTATTTGGAGTCTAGCTCGAGCCGATCTCCAAATACTTATCAATTTCTTCAAAGGAAGGTGGCTCGAGCCGAGCTCCTTGCATTGGCCTCGTGGCCCCAAGTATTTGGAGTCTAGCTCGAGCCGAGCTCCAAATACTTGTCAATTTCTTCAAAGGAAGCTGGCTCGAGCCGAGCTCCTTGCGTTGGCCTCGTGGCCCCAAGTATTTGGAGTCTAGCTCGAGCCGAGCTCCAAATACTTGTCAATTTCTTCAAAAAAGTTGGCTCGAGCCGAGCTCCTTGCATTGGCCTCGTTGCCCAAGTATTTGGATTCTAGCTCGAGTGAGCTCCAAATACTTGTCAATTTCTTCAAAGGAAGGTCGGCTCGAGCCGAGCTCCTTGCATTGGCCTCGTGGCCCCAAGTATTTGGAGTCTAGCTCGAGTGAGCTCCAAATACTTGTCAATTTCTTCAAAGGTAGGCCGGCTCGAGCCGAGCTCCTCGTATTGGCCTCGTGGCCCCAAGTATTTGAGTCTAGCTCGAAATGAGCTCCAAATACTTGTCAATTTCTTCAAGGGAGCTGGCTCGAGCCGAGCTCCTTGTATTGCCTCGTGGCCCCAAGTATTTGGAGTCTAGCTCAGCCGAGCTCCAAATACTTGTCAATTTCTTCAAAGGTAACTAGCTCGAGCCGAGCTCCTTGCATTGGCCTCGTGGCCCCAAGTATTTGGAGTCTAGCTCGAGATGAACTCCAAATACTTGTCAATTTCTTCAAAGGAAGGCTCGAGCCGAGCTCCTTGCATTGGCCTCGTGGCCCCAAGTATTTGGAGTCTAGCTCGAGCCGATCTCCAAATACTTGTCAATTTCTTCAAAGGTAGCTGGCTCGAGCCGAGCTCCTCGTATTGGCCTCGTGGCCCCAAGTATTTGGAGTCTAGCTCGAGCCGATCTCCAAATACTTATCAATTTCTTCAAAGGAAGGTGGCTCGAGCCGAGCTCCTTGCATTGGCCTCGTGGCCCCAAGTATTTGGAGTCTAGCTCGAGTGAGCTCCAAATACTTGTCAATTTCTTCAAAGGAAGGCGGCTCGAGCCGAGTTCCTTGCATTGGCCTCGTGGCCCCAAGTATTTGGAGTCTAGCTCAGCCGAGCTCCAAATACTTGTCAATTTCTTCAAAGGAGCTGGCTCAAGCCGAGCTCCTTGCATTGGCCTCGTGGCCCCAAGTATTTGGAGTCTAGCTCGAGCCGAGCTCCAAATACTTGTCAATTTCTTCAAAGGTAGGTGGCTCGAGCCGAGCTCCTTGCATTGGCCACGTGGCCCCAAGTATTTGGAGTCTAGCTCGAGTGAGCTCCAAATACTTGTCAATTTCTTCAAAGGAAGGCGCTCGAGCCGAGCTCCTTGCATTGGCCTCGTGGCCCCAAGTATTTGGAGTCTAGCTCGAGCCGATCTCCAAATACTTATCAATTTCTTCAAAGGAAGGCTCGGCTCGAGCCGAGCTCCTTGCATTGGCCTCGTGGCCCCAAGTATTTGGAGTCTAGCTCGAGCCGAGCTCCAAATACTTGTCAATTTCTTCAAAGGAAGGCGGCTCGAGCCGAGTTCCTTGCATTGGCCTCGTGGCCCCAAGTATTTGAGTCTACCTCGAGCCGAGCTCCAAATACTTGTCAATTTCTTCAAAGGTAGGCACGAGCCGAGCTCCTTGCATGGGCCTCGTGGTCCCAAGTATTTGGAGTCTAGCTCGAGCCGAGCTCCAAATACTTGTCAATTTCTTCAAAGGAAGTTGGCTCAAGCCGAGCTCCTTGCATTGGCCTCGTGACCCCAAGTATTTGGAGTCTAGCTCGAGCCGAGCTCAAATACTTGTCAATTTCTTCAAAGGTAGGCTGCTCGAGCCGAGCTCCTTGCATTGGCCTCGTGGCCCCAAGTATTTGGAGTCTAGCTCCGAGCTCCAAATACTTGTCAATTTTCTTCCGAACTTATTTCGAACACGAGACTTTAGGGAAGTAAATCAATTTCATTCAAATCGCCAAAAAGTCTCTTCATTACATTAGATATCTTTAATCCTACGAGTAATATTTCTTTAAATCGTTGTTATTCAACGCCCGCGGGAGTTATTGCCCATTTAGCTCTTCCAACTCATCTGATAAACCTTTCCCGACCTCAGTAACCTTATCAGGGTCTTCTCGGTACTTTCTCTACTGATACGAGTTCATCATTTGATTGCACATGCTCAATCTCTCATCTTCCAGCTTAATAATCTTATCTTTATTCTTATCACCATAAAAAATACTTCCCCTATCAACTTTCTGAATGCTCTCTACATACAATTTCCTTGACATATATTGATCCCCATCAACCTCACCGACCTCTGCTCCTACCGGGAATTTCATTTTCAAATGATATACGTAAAACCACACTGAAAGCATTTAACGATGGCCTACCCAACATTGCATTATACGAAGAGGGTGCATCAACTACTAAAAACCTTATCATTCTCGTTTTACGGCTAGGTTCCTTACCTAGAGAGACAGGTAAAGTGATCATACCTATGGGTTGGATGGTTCCTCCCGCAAATCCACCAACGCGGTATCCACTGACTCCGAGTCGACCTGGAGGTCCATCTTCCCGTAGCACTCATTGAACAGATATCCGCGAACTCCCCGTATCGACAAATACTCGTTGAACATCATAGTTAGAAATTGTGGGCATTTGTGATCACAAGAGCATCGCTATGGGGAGTTACGACACCCTTGCTATCCCTGGTCCAAATCGGATATTTGTCCCTCGGTCCAACCTGCTCCCACCTTCATGTGCTCTTGCACCCGATCTGGAGCTGATCGGATATAGCTTTTCCGAGCTCTCCTTGAATCCCCCTCTATTGGTCCTCCGACTATCATTTGGATCACCGCCCACCGAGGTGGAGGTGGGGGCAGGTCATCCCTCTCCTCCGCCCGCTTCTCCTTCCACCTATCCACGTAAACAAATTCCTTCAAGTGCCCCTCTTGGATTAACCTCTCGATCTCATCCCTAAGGTGCGTACACCGCTCCGTTGTATGCCCGTACTCATTGTGGAACCTGCAATATTCCATGCACTTTGCTTTCGTTGGTGCTTCAGATGTGCCTTTGGCCACCTCGTAGGGATGCCCTTCAATAGCTATGAGTACCTCGGCTTGAGGTAGGGCCAACGGTGTGTATCTCTCGTACCTCGGTCCGTCCACCCATCGTCTCGGGTTTGAGCTTCTTCTTCAGGTGCCTTATCCTCCCGATCTTCCTTCCTTTCTCTCATCTTCTCCGTTTCTTCCTCGCTTCATTTTCCTCGCTTTTCCAGGTTAATATACCTCTCCGCCCGAGCAAACAACTCATCAAAAGTCTTAGCCACTCTATCACTAAAGATTCAAAAACTCCCCATCTTTCAAGCCTTGAGCTAAGGCATTATCCGAAATCTCCGGGCTAGCCGAAGGCACCTCCAACATTGACGCGGTAAACCTCGTATGTAGCTCAGAGTCCTTCCCCTTCTCTCTCGCTTGATGCTAAACAGTCGGGGTGCCTTTTTGGTACTTACGACGGCTCGTGGAACTGATTGAGAAATGCCGAATCAAGTCATTAAAATTTCTAATAGAGCACGGAGCAAGTGGCTAAACCATTGTTGAGCCGACTTCGCCAGTGGTGGGGAAGACTCTACACATCACGCCATCTCGTGAACTCCGTAGCAAAGTCGCATTCTCGAAATAACAGAGATGATCCCACGGTCCGTGGTACCATCATATTCAAAGCTCGAGCTCGGTAGGAGGATGGGAGCTCATCCGCCATCATTCATCCGAGAAGAGAGTTCCCCTCCGCATCGAGACTAAAGCCGCTCCCGACGCTTCGCCACTCTCCTACGAATATCCTCACCTCACGATGGAGGTCATCCATCCTGCTCCGACCACCTGATCCTCGCTTGATGTGGGCTCCACCCTCGACAAATGCACCTCTTCTCGCATCGCAGCCGCGACCTCTCTCCCGACCTGGGGGGGACCACGGGAGGAGGGACCAAAGGCGAGTTGGTGGCGGAAGCATCTCCTCAGCGCGCTTTCCACCGTTTGCTCAACGACCTAGTAATGAAACCACCCAACTGTTCAAAGAACATTGGGCCCAAATCAACACTTCCACTAGACATGGGTCTGTCCATCCACTCCAGCCCTCGGAAACCGCTGCCCTCCACCCTCCACCAGAGGTGGTGGAGGTCTGGTGTCTTCTTGCGTAACTCCGCCCGGAGTGTCTCCCAACGGCGTACGATTCAGATCTTCTTCCAAATTTCTCCTGATATCTTCCATAACCATCACTTGAAGCTCATGTCTTCGCTCAATCTTCCCACAGACGGCGCCACTTGGTTGCTCCTAAAAAAGTCCTTCTCTCGCCGATCGACTTCCAAGCTGAACTCCTCCGTGAAACCTGCACAAGGGGGGCCGGAAGGGGGCTCCGGCATACCTCTCCGATCTTTGAAGTCGTGACTTGGAAGAGAAGCAAGAGGTAGAAGAATACAATGTAACAAAAGATGAGATTAGGTTAAGAATGAACCTGGACTTGGGCTTTTATAGCTTAGCTCGGATTAAGGTTTTCGTAAAATCCGGGATGAGTACCTCGGCTTGAGGTAGGGCCAACGGTGTGTATCTTTCGTACCTTGGTCGTCCACCCATAGTCTCGGGCTTGGGCTTTATGTGGTGCCTTATCCTCCTCGATTTTCCTTTCTTTCTCTCCTCTTCTCCGTTTCTTCCCCGCTTCATTTTCCTCGCCTCTTCCAGGTTAATATACCTCTCCACCCGAGCTAACAGCTCATCAAAAGTCTTAGCCGGCTCTATCACTAAAGATTCAAAAACTCTCCATCTTTCAAGCCTTGAGCTAAGGCATTAGCCGTAATCTCCGGGCTAGCCGAAGGCACCTCCAATGTTGCCGCGGTAAACCTCTCAGTATGTAGCTCAAGTCCTTCCCTTCCTCTCGCTTGATGCTAAAACAGATTCGGGGTGCCTTTTGGTACTTACGATACCGTGAACTGATTGAGAAATGCCGAATCAAAGACATTAAAATTTCTAATAGAGCCTGGAGCAAAGTCTAAACCATTGTTGGTGACTTCGCCAGAGTGGTGGGGAAGACTCTACACATCACGCCATCCGTGAACTCGTGTAGCAAAGTCGCATTCTCGAACGACAGAGATGATCCCACGGTCCGTGGTACCATCATATTCAAAGCTCGAGCTCGGTAGGAGGATGGGAGCTCATCCGCCATCATTCATCCGAGAAGGAGTTCCCCTCCGCATCGGACTAAAGCCGCTCCCGCTGCCCGCGCCACTCTCCTACGAATATCCTCACCTCACGATGGAGGTCATCCATCCGCTCCGACTCGCCCCCGATCCTCGGTTGATGTGGGCTCCGCCTCGACGAATGCACCTCTTTCGCCATCGCAGCCGCCGACCTCTCTCCCGACCTGGGGGGACCACGGGAGGAGGGACCACAGAAAGAGGGACCAAAGGCGGAGTTGGTGGCGGAAGCATCTCCTCATCCGCCTTTCCACCGTTTGCTCAACGGCCCTAAGATCTTAAACCACCCAACTGCTCAAAGAACATTGGGCCCAAATCAACACTTCCACTAGACATGGGTGTCTGTCCATCCACTCCACCCTCGAAACCGCTGCCCTCCGCCCTCCACTAGAGGTGGTGGAGGTCTGCAGTGTCTTCTTGCGTAACTCCGCCCCGGAGTATCTCCCAACGGTGTACGAATCAAATCCTCTTCCAAATTTCTCCCGATATCTTCCATAACCATCACTTGAAGCTCATTTCTTCGCTCAATCTTCCCACGATGGTGCCACTTGGTTGTTCCCAAAAAGTCCTCCTCTCGCCGATCGACTTCCAAGCCGAACTCCTCCGTGAAACCTCCGCACAAGGGGGGCCGGAAAGGGGCTCCGACGTCTCTCTCCGATCTTTGAAGTAAGTGACTTGGAAGAGAAGCAAGAGGTAGAAGAATACAATGTAACAAAAGATGAGATTAGGTTAAGAATGAACCTGGACTTGGCTTTTATAGCTTAGCTCGGATTAGGGTTTCCGTAAAATCCGGGATGAGTACCTCGGCTTGAGGTAGGGCCAACGGTGTGTATCTCTCGTACCTTGGTCGTCCACCCATAGTCTCGGGCTTAGGCTTCTTATGTGGTGCCTTATCCTCCCGATTTTCCTTCCTTTCTCTCTCTTCTCCGTTTCTTCCCGCTTTATTTTCCTCGCCTCTTCCAGGTTAATATACCTCTCCGCCCGAGCTAACACTCATCAAAAGTCTTAGCCGGCTCTATCACTAAAGATTCAAAAACTCTCCATCTTTCAAGCCTTGAGCTAAGGCATTAGCTGAGAATCTCCTGGCTAGCCGAAGACACCTCCAATGTTGCCGCGAAACCTCTCGTATGTAGCTCCAAGTCCTTCCTCTTCCCTCGCTTGATGCTAAACAGATTCGGGGTGCCTTTTGGTACTTACGACACTCGTGGAACTCGATTGAGAAATTCGAATCAAGTCATTAAAATTTCTAATAGAGCCTGGAGCAAGTCAAGCTAAACCATTGTTGAGCCGATTCGCCAGTGGTGGGGAAGACTCTACACATCACGCCATCCGTGAACTCGTGTAGCAAAGTCGCATTCTCGAACGACAGAGATGATCCCACGGGTCCGTGGTACCATCATATTCAAAGCTCGTGAGCTCGGTAGGAGGATGGGAGCTCATCCGCCATCATTCATCCGAGAAGGAGTTCCCCTCCGCATCGGACTAAAGCCGCTCCCGACGCTCCGCCACTCTCCTACGAATATCCCTCACCTCACGATGGAGGTCATCCATCCGCTCCGACCGATCCCCGATCCTCGCTTGATGTGGGCTCCGCCGACGAATGCACCTCTTCTCGCCATGCGCAGCCGCCGACCTCTCTCCCCGACCTGGGGGACCACGGGAGGAGGGACCATAGGAGGAGGGACCAAAGGCGGAGTTGGTGGCGAAGCATCTCCTCGCCGCCGCTTTCCACCGTTTGCTCAACGGCCCTAGTAATGAAACCACCCAACAGTTCAAAGAACATTGGGCCCAAATCAACACTTCCACTGGACATGGGTGTGTGTCCATCCACTCGACCCTCGAAACCGCTGCCCTCCGCCCTCCACCGGTGGTGGTGGAGGTCCAGTGTCTTCTTGCGTAACTCCGCCCGGAGTGTCTCCCAACGGCGTTTAATCATATCCTCTTCCAAATTTCTCCCGATATCTTCCATAACCATCACTTGAAGCTCATGTCTTCGCTCAATCTTCCCACGACGGTGCCACTTGGTTGCTCCCAAAAAGTCCTCCTCTCGCCGATCGACTTCCAAGTCGAACTCCTCCGTGAAACCCGCACAGAGTAGGGCCTGGGGGGCTCCGCGCGCATCCTTCTCGATCTTGTCAAGTCGGTGACTTGGAAGAGAAGCAAGAGGTAGAAGAATACAATGTAACATTAAAGATGAGATTAGGTTAAGAATGAACCTGAACTTGGGCTTTTATAGCTTAGCTCGAATTAGGGTTTCCGTAAAATCCGGGATTCTGTTACGATTTGGTAACAGAATCATCATTAGGATAGGATCGAATCTTCTAAAACCCTAATTTCTTGACGAGGTCGGCGTTGGCCCAACTACAAGAGTTCTTCAGGTCGGCTCATAAAGTCATCTAATGTTGACCCTCATCACAGAGCTCTCACAGCTCACCCAAAGCTCTACAACTCTTCACTCATCCCATTAGCGAGCTCATCGCCTTTCTTCCAAGGAGCTCATAAGCTCTTGATTCGGCCATTGCATTAGCGTAACTCACGCCTCTTGATTCGGCCATTAGGATAGCTCATCGCTCTTCGGTCGGCCATTAGGAGAGCTCATCGCTCTTCGATCGGCCTTTTAACAGAGCTCATCGCTCTTTCCTATTTAGCGAGCTCATCGCTCTTCAGGTCGGCCATTGGAGAGCTCATCGCTCTTTAGGACGGCCATTTAGCAGCTCATCGCCTCTTTCAATTAGCGAGTTCGCCACTCATCGGTCGGCCATTAGCGAGCTCATCGCTCTTCAAATCGGCCATTAGGAGAGCTCATCGCTCTTCCTATTAGCAGAGCCCATCAACTCATCAGTCGGCCATTAGCGAGCTCATCGCCTCTTCAGTCGGCCATTAGGAGAGCTCATCGCTCTTCAGATCGGCCTTTTAACAGAGCTCATCACTCTTCCTATTTAGCAGAGCTCATCGCCTCTTCAGTCGGCCATTAGGAGAGCTCATCGCTCTTCCTATTAGCGAGCCCATCACTCATCAAAGTCGGCCATTAGCGAGCTCATCGCCTCTTCAGGTCGGCCATTTAACAGGGCTTCTTCCGGTTCGGCCCATTAGCGGTGCTTCTTGATTCGCCCATTAGCGGGGCTTCTTGATTCGCCCATGTGGTCAACCTAAATGGACCCTCATTAGGGATAATTACAAGAAATCAAAAAGAGTTGATTCTATGTTAAAATGTACGGGAGTAACTCTAACATTTTTACGTATATATAGGTGCGGTGTTTGAAATGTTTTTGCTTATAGATGAGCCGGACAGAGTGTAATACATAATCAAACCTTAAGTATATTTTTGTAATTTTCAAAAACTTTGGTTTTTTTTTTATTAGCTCAAACCTCCAAGGTATTTTTGTAAATTATCCATCACTTAATGGGGGTAAATTAGATATGGTTATTGGGCTTACGTATTTCAGCTAAAATTGTTTTTTTTTCCTAATTTTTTTCCTAAAAAATTAAACTACATTTTAAAGGTATAAGGCGGACTTAAATGTATGAGAATTCCCCTAAAAAAAATGTATGAGAATTAAGTAGCAGCAGCATGGGCCAAGTTGCTTGATAAGTTTGAGTAGGCCCAAGGTTTTAGCGCAGTACCTATTTAAGTTGGTTGGGCACTTGGGCTAGTAAAGATGGACCCTAAATTGGTAAGTACCCAAATGGAATCTAAATCTTACAAGGATAAAGGATTCAATCACCCCACACCTATATATATGAACAACCTCGAGGAAAAAAGTCATTTTCACGATGTTAACTACATTCTACAGCACAAAATTGCTCATTATTTAATCAAAAAAGTCTGGTTTTAACTTAAACATTTGGAGATTTTAGCTGGATAAACCCGACGTCCGCAAACTTTATTTTGCTGGTGATACCTCTGTTGGGTACAATATATCGCGGGCTTAACACAGCGAATTTTAAAAATTTAAACATGCATTCAACAATACATAATAAAAGCCATCGATCCTCATAGCGATTTAACAACCGAACATTTATAAAAGCCGTAAAAACAAAAATATTAAATTTTACCTTAAGAATTCCTTCTAATGAAGTGTATGAGGCAATCAATTGCCAACATTTGTACAAATCCAAATATGCACGCGTCTTTTTCAGTAATCCGCAGAGGTCCAAATGTCCCCTCTTTCTAAAGTCTATCCACACTATGGATAGAAGCACTCAAATTATAAAGTTCCATAGTAATGAATAATCCGTTTTCTTTGTTCAATCTATAATGTGGAGTGAACAACAATCCTTAAATCAACTTATGATAATAAGAATTGTCATCAAATAGTAAAACCAAGAAGGATTCTTGATTTTCCAACGAATTTTATATTATTTTTTGTCAGTAGGTTTAGTCGTTTTGTCTGTTCATATTTAGAATACATATAATGCATAATTAGAACGTATGTAATAGTTGTTTTAGCACTTCGATCTGGGAAAAAACGGGATAAAACTTGAAGAACGATGAAGAAAATTATTTTTGGTGTCTGCTATTTTTTCGGCCTTATGATAACTGTAATGAAATAGAATCAATCTATATATATAATAACAAACCTGTTTCTAAATCTGTTTTCCCGTCTTTTTACACTTGCTAAAAAAATAGACATTTTTAATGGAAAACAAAAAGAAAATAGACATATATTTCCAATATTTTTATAAATATATCATAATTTTAATTATGGTATGTATTGACATTTTAATTTAGGTATATCTAATTAGTATTAAATACCATATATCCAATTTGGAATGATTAAAAAGAAAAAAATAGTTTGTTGACCAATATTATTGTAATTTATCATTAACTAGTATTCTCCCCGTGCGTTGCACATATATTTTTATTTTAATATTATTGGTTTATAATATCTATTAACCGTTAGATAAATGTTTTTATCATGATTTTGATGATTTTGTTCTAAAGAGTTTTTATACCAAAACAATGTCCCTAAATGTTGTCCTAACACTTCCAATCGATCTAAAATGTTTTTACTATTTTTTGGAGTATTTCTTGAAGTTTATTTTCGATTTAAAATTGGACAACACTTTTGTTTCAGTTCGACTCGGGCGCCCATAGGGCAACCCGTACTGAGTTGAGTTTTGAAACAGAAAAATGGGACGTAAGAAAAAAAAGAAGCGGCGGCGGCCGACCCGACTGGCGGCCGGTGTGGTCGGCCGATCGGCCGACCGCGAGCGACATTGCACTGCAAGTTGGATTTTTGTTCCGCTTCTCTGTTTCGTAAAAACGCTCAGGGCAACCGTCACACTGTGGCGACGGCCGCACTCCCCTTCGACCGTCCCCCGTAAAAAAATTCGCAGAATTCAATTTCAATCTTATCTCTGCGCGACCGGTCGAACCCCATGTTTGACAAAGAAACTATCCGCGTGCGTTTTCATGCCTTTTCCCTATTTTGTGGGATTGATTTCTAACAGCTATATTGATGATTTTAAATGGTTTCTTTTGCGGCAAATCACTCCCCGAGGAGGAGCCAATGTCCGAAATCAAAGCCAAGACCTCTCCTATAAATAGAGGCTTCATTCAAGCAACAAGACACAACACAATATACAAGCAAAGAGCATACAAAGCAAACACTTTCATATATCTTGTTGTATTAGCCTAAAGACACTTTCACTTGCACAAATTTGAGGTCTAGGCTCTCAATTCTTGATTACACTTGTACTCATATTGTATCAATCATTATTGAGTTGTAATCTTGATTTTGGTCATCATTCAACACAAGACATCCTTGTGAGTATTCTTGTGGTAAGAATACACTTGGGTGATCTAGGTGATAGGTGTTTGAAGGTTGTGGTAATCTTCAAAGGTGTTGTAAGAGGGTTGTGGTAATCCTCAAGGTGTTGTAAGAGGGTTGTGGTAATCCTCAAGGTGGTGTAAGAGGATTGTGGTAATCCTCAAAGTGGTGAAGGAGGGTTGTGGTAATCCTCAGGTGTTGTATTAATTTTTGGTAAATTAATAAAATCTTTTCTTTCTTTTTTGAAATCCATCCCTGAGATACTTTGGGGTGGTAGAGGATTAGGCCCTAGGTGGGTTGAACCTCTTTAAATCGACGAGTGTTGTTTTATTTCCGCATTTACATTCTCGTCTTTGGTTGATTATTCAAAAAGAGGGCAAAATCTGAAAAACCTAGATAATCTATTCACCCCCTCTAGATTATCGTAGCCACTGGACTAACAAGTGGTATCAAAGCCAAACTCTTTGGCTAGCTCGCTCCGAGTAAAGAGGAAAGATCCATGGCTACGAATGACGCTTATCTCACCACCGGCGCCTCCACCAACAAGCCACCATTGTTCGACGCCAACAACTACGCATTTTGGAAAGACCGTATGGAGTGCTTTCTCTGGTGCGGATTTGACATATGGAATGTGGTTATTGAAGGAGTTGATCAACCAACAAAAAAAATGGAGGATGGCACCTCGACTCCTAAACCTTTCAAGGAGTTCGATGAAAATGATAAGAGGCTTTCTCTCTAAATGGTAAGGCCTTAAATATTTTGCATTGCTCACTTACCGCCACCGAGTACAATCGCATACGAGGCATAAGGTCGGCACATGAGGTTTGGGAAAAATTGGAGACTATATATGAAGGGACAAAGAAGGTCAAGCAAGCTAGAAAGACCATGCTTGTTAAAGATCGTGAAAACTTTAACATGTATGATGGTGAAAGCATCTCCAAGATGGTGGAAAGGCTTGACAACATTGTCAATCCTCTTGTGGCCCTCGGTAAAGTCATCTCCGAAGAAGACAAAGTGACTAAGGTATTGAATGCTCTTCCCGGCTCATGGTCCGAAAAGGTGACGGCAATCACGGAAGCACAAAATCTTGAGACACTCAAGTTTGACGAGCTCATCGGGAACCTCCTCATCTATGAAGTCTATCTCAAGGAGAGGAAAAATACCAAACCAACCATCAATCAATCGGGTATGCAAAATATTCCTAAAGGTCTTGCTTCCTCTTCTTCAATAATGCATACTATGATAATGATGATGATGATGAGGAGACGGCCGCACTTGTTCGAAAATTTGCAAAATTTGTGAATAAAAATAAAGCAAGAAAACCAAGAGATAATGCTTGCTTTAAATGCGGAAAACCCGGCACTTCATTGCCGATTGCCCAAAGCTCGATGAAGAAGAGAGCAAAAGAAAAGGAAGCCTTTTACAAAAAAGAAGGCTCTAAATGCGGAAGTCAAAACATGGGATGAACTACTCAAACAACCGATGAGGAAGGAGAAACCGAACACGGTCTCATGGCTATAGACGACGAAAACAATGAGGTACACTCAAATTCTTCTACTTCCTCCATAGTTGATGACTTGCAATGTGATTTTGATGAATTGCAAATTGAGTTTCAAAATTTAATCGTTAAATACAAAAATTTGAAAAAGGAGCATAAGGAGATTAAGGTTGAAAAGGAAAAATTATTTACCTCTTATGAATCTTTAGACAAAGCTCATGCTCTTACTCTTACTAGAATTCATTCTCTTGAAACCGAAAAGGAATCGCTCACAAAAGATATTGAATGTTTGAAAAATGACGTGCATCGTTTCAACATAAGTACGGATAAAGTCACAAAAATTTTAGATGCACAAAGAGGTGAGCATTCCAAATCGGGACTTGGTTATAAGCCATTTCAAAGTGTTTTTAAGAAAAATAACCAAGGTCCGACTTTTGTACGTGCCAATAATTATAATACTCCTACTTGTTTTTATTGTGGCAAAGTTGGACATTATGCTAATAATTGCAAATTGAGAAATAGCTCAAGACATGTTTGGAGACCCAAAGGTCTCAAGACTAACCCCCATGGACCCCAAAATTATAGGGTACCTAAAAGAAATGATTTTGTAGGTAATAGGGGCTATAACAACCATGGAGGATTCGAAATGGCTCGTGGACAGCGGATGTTCACGCCATATGACCGGGAGGAGAGAGCTTTTTACCAACATCAAGCTCCAAGAAGAGGGTATGGTCATGTTCGGCAATGGCAAAGGAAAAATTCTTGGAAATGGAGAAATTGGTAACTCTTCTTTCTCTCTTTGTAATGTTCTTTTAGTAGAAGGGCTTAAGTTTAATTTGATAAGTGTTAGCCAACTTTGTGATTCAAATTATGATGTTTCTTTTAATAAAGAAAAATGCCTTATTCTTAAAAATGGTAATATTATTTGTGAAGCAAATAGAAAAGGCAATCTTTACAAAATTTGTACTAGTGATTTGGTTAGTCAAAATGTTTCTTGTCTTGTCGCCAATAATGATTTAACAAGTTTATGGCATAGGCGACTCGGACATGTTGGATACAAGAATTTGAAAAATATTTACAAAAACCAACATGTAAAAGGACTACCCAAATTGAATTTTGAAAATCTTGGCTTATGTGACACTTGTCAAAAGAACAAATTAGTTAAGAGTAGTTTTAAACCCAAAATGAAATTTCCACTACCAAACCCCTACAATTGCTTCACCTTGATTTGTATGGGGATATTGGTACGGCTAGTCTAAGTGGAAAACATTACACTTTTGTTATAGTCGATGATTTTTCGAGATATACTTGGGCTCTTTTTCTTACAAATAAAAACGATGCCGTTAATGAGTTTGTTAAGTTGTGTAGACTTATTGAGAATGAAAAAGAAGATACTATCAAGTCTATTCGAGCGATCGAGGTGGAGAATTTGACGGTGAATTTAGAGTATTTTGTGAAACCAAAGGATATGCTCATAATTTCTCGGCTCCAAGGACACCTCAACAAAATGGAGTAGCCGAACGGAAAAATCGAACATTACAAGAAATGAGTCGATCCATGCTCAATGAATTTTCACTTCCAAAGTATTTTTGGGCCGAAGCCGTAAGTACCGCTTGCTTGCTATGTCATTAACCGAGTTTATATTCGTCCTAATATGAATAAAACTCCATATGAGCTTTGGAAAGGAAGAACTCCAAATATTAGTTATTTCAAAATATTTGGATGTAAGTGCTTTATTTTGAATACTAAGGATCAATTGGACAAACTTGATCCTAAGGCCGAAAGAAGGTATATTTATGGGGTATTCAACCAAGAGCAAAGCATATCGGGTTTACAACAAGACTAGCATGGTTGTTGAAGAATCCATTCATGTCAAATTTAATGAAGCCTCGGGTGTTGAAAGAATACCGAATGACGATAGTGATGAAGAGGATATTGTTGAACCTATTGTTCAAAGTGATGCTCATAATGATCAACCTTCAAGTTCAAATGTTCCTCAAGAAGATAGGGGTGATACTTCGAATCTTCCCGTAGCATTGAAATTTAAGGGAGATCACCCAAAAGATCTTATTATTGGTGATCCCCTTGATAAAGTAATGACTCGAAGGAATTTTGCCGAAAGCTCTTATATCTCAAAAAGAGCCTAAAAATGCTAAGGAAGCTATTGAGGATGAAGATTGGTTTTTGGAAATGCAAGAGGAGTTGAATCAATTTGAAAGAAATGATGTATGGGAATTAGTACCTTGTCCTCCATCTCAAACAATCATTGGTACAAAATGGGTATTCCGGAACAAACTTGATGATCAAGGCAACATTGTTCGAAATAAGGCAAGGTTAGTAGCTCAAGGGTATTGTCAAGAAGAAGGTATTGACTATGATGAAACTTTTGCACCCGTAGCACGTTTAGAAGCTATTCGTATTTTACTTGCCTATTCTTGTTTCAAAATTTCAAACTTTACCAAATGGATGTTAAATCCGCTTTCTTAAATGGTATTATTCAAGAAGAAGTCTATGTAAAACAACCTCCGGGGTTTGAAAATTTTTCTAGGCCTAATGATGTTTATAAACTTAAAAAGGCTTTGTATGGTTTAAAACAAGCACCCCGTGCATGGTATGATAGACTTAGCTCTTTTCTTTTGCAAAATGGTTTTACAAGAGGTAAAGTTGATACTACACTCTTTGTTTTTGAAAAAGGGCAAGATTGTTTACTTGTGCAAATTTATGTTGATGATATTATATTTGGTGCTACTAATGAATCTTTGTGCAAGAAATTCTCCAAGTTAATGCAAGGTGAATTCGAGATGAGTATGATGGGGGAGCTAAACTTCTTCCTTGGACTTCAAATTAAGCAATGCCAAGAAGGTATTTATATTTCGCAATCAAAGTATACAAAAGAACTTTTGAAGAAGTTCGGCATTGAAGAAGGAAGAACCGTCTCGACTCTATGGCAACCAATGTCAAAATTGACAAAGATGAAAAAGGCAAGTCGGTTGATGAATCCAAGTATCGAGGTATGATTGGTAGTTTACTTTATTTAACCGCTAGTAGACCGGGACATTCTTCATGCCGTATGCCTATGTGCTCGTTTTCAAAGCAATCCCAAAGAATCTCATATGAGTGCCGTTAAAAGGATTTTTCGATATTTGAAAGGCACCATTCAATATGGCTTATTTTATCCAAAGAATGAAAATTTCTCTCTTAAAGGTTATAGTGATTCGGACTATGCGGGAAATATTGATGATCGGAAAAGTACTTCCGGATCATGTCAATTTTTAGCGATTGCCTAGTTTCTTGGTTTTCAAAGAAGCAAAAAACGTGTTTCTCTTTCAACGGCGGCCGAATATATTTCCGCCGCATTTTGTTGTACTCAACTTCTTTGGATGAAACAAACCTTAGCGGATTACAAATGCTCTTTTGAAAACGCATCTATCTTTTGTGATAATGTATCCGCTATAAACATTGCTCAAAACCCGGTTCATCATAACCGTACTAAACATATTGAGATTCGACATCATTTTCTAAGGGATTGTGTCTCAAAACGAAAAATTGAGATATCTTTTGTTCCATCTCAAGATCAATTAGCGGATATTTTCACAAAACCGCTAACTTCCGAGACTTTTTTAAGTCGATACGAGCTCGGTTAGGCATAATGCATATTGAATGAAATTCACGTTTGTATTTTGCACGTTTTTAAACTTAGGGGCGAAAAATCGGATTTTCGGTTGAAAATTCGGATTTTGGAAAAATTTGCAAAACAAATGGTCGAAGAGGTTGAGGGCAACCGGTCGCCCTCAACGTCGACCGGTCGCCCTCAACCACGACCGGTCGCCCTAAGCCATTTTTGGTTTAAAATCGTTCTGTCTTGAGCATTAGTCTTTTTCACTCATTTTGGCCATTTTTCGTCCCTTTGCCAAATGCACACTATTGTCACTCAAAATTGATTTTTATGCATTCCATTTATATCTTGGACCGTATATAGCATGTTTATCATCATCATTGCTCATCCTTTCCGATTAAATGGTAAGATTTTTCCTTACTTTGCTCAATTGGGTTGAACCATCGAGTTTATGGCCTTTCTTGTATATTACTTGATGAAATTATTTTATGATCATGATGAGCTTAGTTGTTATGCTGTTTTGTATGATAATTGGTATGATTTGGTGATGAAATTTTTTTGGCTTGGATCATTTACAAGGGCTATATACAACTCTTTTTATTTTTCACGCCCACAATGTGTTCGATGAAATGTTTCAATGAAAATTTCAACTTCTACATGATTCTCTCGCTTCCAAAAGTCTTCTATACTCTTTGAGATCATGTTTTGGGAAATAAAACGGCGTATGAACTCTTCATGATGCATTTCTCCCATTTTCCTTGGTTTTTAAGCCTAAAATTGCTCAATGGTTGATAAATCGTCTCTTTGGCGCACTTTGATATATCTATGATGTTTCTATCATCCTAACATTCTTTTGATGATTCCAAAGGGGAGAAACAGAAATTGGCTCGTTAGCTCAAAGAAGCCAATAAAAGCTCATAATAGAAGCTACAAGCTATGGCTTTTTAAGGCCATAAGTTGTGAAGAAAACTTAGTCCAATGGTTGTTTTATGGACTTTATGGACTTGTTTGCATGGACATTAAGTATTTGTGACAGGGGAGCTTCTAAGCTCATGAAGTTATTGTTTATTTTTGTAAAAGCTTGTGCTTCTAGCTTATGCAATAATTCTTCTTAATGTGCTTGTTGATAGGGGGAGCGTTTGTAAAATGTTTTTAAACGGATAGTTTACTCTTAAACCGGAAAATTATTTTGCTTTTCGAAATCGTCCTCTTGAAAATTGTTTTGGTTTGTAATCATCAAAAAGGGGGAGTTTGTTAGATAAATGTTTTTATCATGATTTTGATGATTTTGTTCTAAAGAGTTTTTATACCAAAACAATGTCCCTAAATGTTGTCCTAACACTTCCAATCGATCTAAAATGTTTTTACTATTTTTTGGAGTATTTCTTGAAGTTTATTTTCGATTTAAAATTGGACAACACTTTTGTTTCAGCTCGACCGTCGCCCATAGGGGCAACCCGTACTGAGTTGAGTTTTGAAACAGAAAATGGGACGTAAGAAAAAAGAGGCGGGCGGCCGTCGACCAGGTGGGCGGCCGGTGTGGTCGACCGGGTCGGCCGGTGAGCGACACAGCACTGCAAGTTGGATTTTGTTCCGACTTCTGTTTCGTAAAAACGCGTCAAGGCAACCGGTCACAGGAGGGCGACCGTCGCACCCTTCGACCGGTCCCCCTGTGTAAAAATTCGCAGAATTCAATTTCAATCTTATCTCTGCTTGACCGGTCGAACCCCATGTTTGACAAAGAAACTATCCGTTGCGTTTTGAACTGACTTTTTCCCTATTTTGTGGGATTGATTTCTAACTATATTGATGATTTTAAATGGTTTCTTTTGCAGCAAATCACTCCCCAAGGAGGAGCCAATGTCCGGAAATCAAAGCCAAGACCTCTCCTATAAATAGAGGCTTCATTCAAGCAACAAGACACAACACAATATACAAGCAAAGAGCATACAAAGCAAACACTTTCATATATCTTGTTGTATTAGCTAAGCACTTTCACTTGCACAAATTTGAGGTCTAGGCTCTCAATTCTTGATTACACTTGTACTCATATTGTATCAATCATTATTGAGTTGTAATCTTGATTTTGGTCATCATTCAACACAAGACATCCTTGTGAGTATTCTTGTGGTAAGAATACACTTGGGTGATCTAGGTGATAGGTGTTTGAAGGTTGTGGTAATCTTCAAAGGTGTTGTAAGAGGGTTGTGGTAATCCTCGAGGTGTTGTAAGAGGGTTGTGGTAATCCTCAAGGTGGTGTAAGAGGATTGTGGTAATCCTCAAAGTGGTGAAGGAGGGTTGTGGTAATCCTCAAGAGGTGTTGTATTAATTTTTGGTAAATTAATAAAATCTTTTCTTTCTTTTTGAAATCCATCCCTGAGATCTTTGGGGTGGTAGAGGATTAGGCCCTAGGTGGGTTGAACCTCTTTAAATCGACGAGTGTTGTTTTATTTCCGCATTTACATTCTCGTCTTTGGTTGATTATTCGAAAAAGAGGGCAAAATCTGAAAAACCTAGATAATCTATTCACCCCCTCTAGATTATCGTAGCCACTTGGACTAACATTAACATGAACTGGTATTTATTACTTTATTTAATAATAATATTCGTATAAGGTTATTAAAAACATAAATTTATCTATCAATTTTATATTTTCAACTATAAACTTAAATGTTGAATTCAACTCGTAAGAATTATCCCTCAATTTATGCATGTCTCTAAATTGTTGATTTATATCTCTCTTTCTTTCTCACACACCTCTATAAACAATTATATATAATTTGTGAGACATGTATTTTTATATTGTATTTGTCTTTGTTGAAAAAGTGAATATTTCACATTGTTAATCAAAAATATAAAATGAGATATTATTCAAAATAATATGGTAAAAAATCGTGAATAAAATTTAAAATGAACTATTATGTCATTGATATAAACGTTAGTAGTATTAACATAAATTTTACAGAATATCATATTAATGCAATAAAAAAACTTACGAACATAAATATGATATAATCTGAAACATAGTATAGAAATAGTACAATTGATATCAATATTCACTCTTTGATATTTATTTTCAATAGATGTATGTAAATCCCATGAGTTTTCTCATTTTGATCAACAATGGATTGATGTGAATCGCTCATCAATCAAAAGAAATGATAGAATACACTTAGAAGTTTGACAATCCAAAAAATTTCAACTAGAAAGTTTATTTTAAAATGTAGCATCAATCGATTAATCCTATATAAATGATTATATAATTTATTTTACAACAATTTATTTAATGGTATTGGTTGACAATATAATTATTAATTATCATATATGGAGTAACAATACATTATTTTAAATTCGAAAAATCTTTCTATTGACTTACGAGCAAAACACCGTCAATTTTGGATAACTCCGAAACATAGTCGCTAGACATTGATTATTTCATCTTACAATATTGATTTACCAAAGTAAAGCACCATCAATTCTATGATTGTTTTATAGAGTTATAGTTAATAAACTATCAAAAATAATAAATACTAATTGATTACATATACCAATTAAGTAATTATATGATTGATTTTATAGGACAATTGTAGTATTGATTGATCATGTCAATTACTTAACGTCAATTTGATTAGTTTTATTAATATCATATATCAAGATATGAAAGAGATATATATACTGAGTTTTCAAACAATCAAATATTTGTTACCATTTTTAGTTTTGTAAACATTTTAAATAGTTGTTTTCTTAATTAAGATAATATATTGTTGTCCAATCATAAACTTGTGCACCCTTGGAAATAAAAAAACTCTCATTGACAATTATTGTCTTTTTTTTTAAGTTAATACATTTTTCTAAATTGACAAATCTTTAATCATAAGGTACGATTTTCTTAATTTTTGTTAAACTTCTTGTCAATTATCCGTTATGTGTAGCATAGTCAAATTTGATTAAAAAATATAAATAGATACTCCCGATTATTTTACCAAAAGCTTAATTTTTAAATTCTTTCAATCAATAGTTGATGGTATCTATTGATTGAATAAATACTATAAAATATAATTATTGTATCTATAGTAATGATTACAATCAATTTATTGATTTTATAGGACAATTATAGGATTGATTACGAACTTTTAAGTTTTCAAATCTAAAAATATATTACAATCATAACAAAAAAAAAAATGCAATTAGCCAATAAAATATTTATGTTACTAAAGATTCTTGTCATTGACTTACCAAATCAAAGCACCACTAATTTTGGATAATTCCAAAACATGCATTGGATAGGATAATATTTTGATTGATTTGTCCAAAGTTGTATCTTATTTTATATGTTTTCTTTTTTATTCTTTTTTATCTGATTGAGTTGCCTTAGTTATATCATATATATGCTAATTTTATTCGATAGTAATTAGAATTGTTAATTATTCTTAATTAAGCAAGTTATCATCAGATTTAACACCAACGTTGATCAATGTACCAATTAGAAGACAATTCATTTTTCTAGACTGAACTTAATTAGTATTTGTTCACACTTCCAAAAATACCAATATTTCAAAAGCAAATATAATAGATAAATATTGCAACAATAATTGAATCAATATGAAATAAAAATCTAGGTATTCTTTCAAAAACATGATATAAAAATCAAACATCTTATTAATAATAAAATATTTTCGAAATCATCCATAAAAAAGTCCATAATCCAAAATCAATTTAAATATAAATAGAATTTGGCAGAAAAAAAATATATCAATCAATATGTGAAAGAGATATATACAATATTTCTGAGTAATAAATATTTTTTACCATTTTGAGTTTTATAAATCTTTCAATCAATTGTTTTTCTTAAGCTAATACGTTGTTGTCCAATTATACAATTACACTCCCTTGTAAATGGAAAAAATGCTCCATTGACCAATTATTGTCTTTTTTTTTATTAAAAAATAAAAAATTATAAATTTTCTAGATTAATAAATCTTTAATCTTAAAGTGCGATTTTCTCATTTTTTCTTAAACATCTTGTCAATTATCCGTTCACATAGTATTGTCAAATTCGTTTAATAAAATATTAATAGATATTGGCTATGAATAAATGTACAATTAGATACCGCCAATTGTTTACCAACGCTCAATTTTAAAAATTCCAATCAATAGTTCGTTTGTATCTATAAGATTGATTAGAAAAATAATAAATACTTATTGTATCTATAGGATTAAATATTATCAATTTATTAATTGTATACAACAATTCTAATTTTGGCAACCACGTTGCATGAAAATCCTGGATTTCTCTTGCTTTAATCCGACTCAATAATATTGTCTTCCATTATGCCTTATAATTGTATAATTTTGTTCTTTGTGTGTACAAGTGATAAAATTGTTCCAAAATTTCATAGGTATAGGCTTGTTGATAGAAAAATATTAACAAAAATATCTCACGACTAAATAAACATAAGATACCGCGAACTTACATACACACACACACACACACACATATATATATATATGTATGTATATAACATATATATATATATATATATATATATATATATGAGTAAGTCCTTACCAAGCGAGGTTTCTTTATATGTGATTTTGAGAGAATCAATCGAAAAGTCGGATTATCAACAAAGATCCACCTTAATGTCATCATCGCCGAATCATCGTTGCATGTTGCACACATATTAATTAAATCAATCAACTAGCCAATTAATTTATAATTAAATAAAAATATCATATATATGATTTAAATTATAATATATTACCCGAGTTGATATCAAATACATGTATAATCGGGTACACATCGATTCTTTCACATGAATCATCATTAAAAATATTGATCCATCAAAAACGTAGTTGGCACGATAAGAGAAAATCAACACTTCACCATATGAAATTTCGTTATCATGGGCCAATTTCTTTGCATCCATCCGTAAAATAGAACGCGCCATAAGGGCTAACCATTTTGACCATCCTATTGTGTCCATTCACATTATGCATGTCACAATTTAATGGTGTGAGACCATTAAATTGATCGCCAAATTTGCATGGAAGACGCCGACACAAAAATTAAATGTAATTACGGTTTGTAATGAATTCCTAATTGAAAAATATAAGAAGGCATTAAAATAAGTAGATAAAAGTTTATTGCCGAATCAAACTATAAAAACTAATAACCCCAAAAAATGTTGCTAAATCAAAACAAAACAATAATTGCCGAATCAAAACTATAAAACTAATAACCCAAAAATATTTTGGCGGGAAAGAAGTTTATATATATGAATGAAAAATGTATGTGACACAAAAATGTTGACACAAAATATATTGTGAGAAAATCATTAGTATGAGGAATAAAAAAATAAACAAATCATACGAAAAATAACTTAAAAATATACAACAAAACTATCAAGAATAATCAAAAAATAAACTCACCAAATATTGTCCATACAAATCTATAATACGAGTTTATATAAAAATTCTTATTTATTGCGGACTTGAGTTCAATCTTTGTTGATGTTGGCGGGACACTTGATAAAAACGAAAAAATAGGGAATGTGAAGATGAAGCCATATTTGGTGGTTATGCTCAAATTTAGGATCAACAATAGTGTTTCTCTAATGCAATTTAAGTAGTATAAATATAAGATGATTTAACATAAATAATAAGGTCAAAAAAATTCTCTAAACACAAAATCAATTGTTAATTCAATGGTGAAATATACATAAAATCATAATTCGTCTATTTTAACTATTATTAAATAATTTAGGAAAGTTTGAATAGTTATCAATATTTAAAACTTGATTAATTAATATTATATTGTATAAATTTGAATCGATACCATTGAAATAAATAAACAATATATTTGATGAGATATGATATATAGAATCAACACATCATTGTAATATATATTTAAGAAAGAATGACATATACTAATATCAATTATGGTAAATTACTATTTATAATTTTTAAAATCTATATATTATATATAGATAAAATTGATACTATAGACTCACTTTTGGTATAAAGTAGGAATACCAGATAAATAAAATTTTCCTAATTATTATACATATAAAATAGGAATACCATTTATGATATTTTCCTAATTTATATACATATAAAGTAGGAATATCATTTACAATCTTTCTTATAATATTTTCCTAATTTATATAATTACAACGATTTTCTTATAATATTTTCCTAATATAAGAATTTATAATAATTATCATTTATAATGTTTACAATTATTTCCTAATATAATAAGCAAAAAGAGCACAAAAAAGTGGGAAAATACAAGTTCCGGACTTCTGCTATTATATATATAGATATAGATTTTTCCATTTTAATGTTGGTATGCATTAACAAATTAATTCATATATGATTTATCGATATTAAATATTGTGGTAAATAAATTCCAAAAGATCTAAATAAAAATATGAAAACCAATCGCATTACTCGCTTGATCTTCGTAATAGCACTATACAATTTTACCTCTTTTGTTTTCAAACTATCAATTTGATAAGATTTTATTTATAATAAATAATAAAAAAAGAATATAATGTTAATTCAAACTGGAAAAAATATGTACGAAGTATTATCTTTGATATATAAAGTATATTGGTGAGTTATATTATATTTGAAAACTATGTTTTTTAGGGAGAAAACTATGTATTTGATTATATTGTAATATATATATCTATAATGGATCATCATATCTTAATGTGTCCAATGTATACGTTATATTCAAATTTATATAAACGGAAATAAGCTCACGCCAATACAACTTATCCATTATTGATGATGCAATTTTTAATGGAACTGCTCACCATCATTACAAGCTATTCAAGATGCGGGTTGATATAATTACAATTATCTAATTATTTTAGGTGTCAAAATGGGCTCGACCTGTAATTTTGGAAGTCTGATAAGATTGTACCTATGTGGCCGAAAATCTGGCTGACCCAGTCATTTCATGTGTATTTTTCATGGGTTGAGGCACAAAAATAGTTACCCAATGGAATTTCGTTACGACGACCACTTAATTTTCTCCTTGGCCCGAAACCAAAGACTGTCGACCCATTTAATAGTTCTACTGGTTATTAGTATAGCCCGTGCATCGCACGGGGGCAACATCTAGTTAATATTATTATCAAAAATCATACTAATGGTTGCAACTTAATTTTACACAATTGCCCTTAACGGGTCAGTCCAATTTTAAAGGCCTGTGATGATCAACATGTTCCTATTTACAACCATAAGCTTGTATGGTTACTCAAAACTGTCACCAAATCATATCATTCATTCAATTTGGAGCACACATTTTGTACCCAAATTGATTCACCGTATTTAATTCTCATCATTATATGCATTTATGCCCCTTCATATATACTCGCTCCGTCCCATAAAGATAGACAAATATAAGAATTCACAAAGATTAAGAAAACATAATAAATGTAATTGGGATTATAATTTTTTCCCATATTCTTCCTATTTTGCCCTTGCATTAATTAAATGGTGGTATATCATTCCAAATGAATTAAATAGGGGTAATTTAGTATATTGTTATATAATTATTACTCTCAATAAGATACAAACCTATAATTTGGGACGGACGAAAAAGGAAATGTGTCCTATCTTTTTGGGGCGGAGGGAGTAGTTCATTCATCTCTTCAAAGTCTTGTACATGTGCAGTCTATTGACTACAATGTAAAAGATATTACAATGTGAAAAGAGAAACTCCAACAACCATTCTTAATTACAAACAAAATCTGGTAGATGTTTTATGTTATTTCACTCATAACAATTTATTGGTACAGAATCTTGTAATAATGTGGGGGAAAAACAAAAAACAAAAAATTATTAAGTTTTTGGACCAACTAACACTACAAGAAAAAATCGGTTTTCCTATAGAACAATCAGAGGTAAATGTTAAGAAAATTGTAAAGTGTAGGTAAAATCATTGTAGGTAAAACCATTGTAGGTAAAATATTTATCTACTGAATCTAAAATCATTGGTAAATACCTACGAAAATTTGTCGGTAATTGAAAAAGCGCCGGTAATCATGTCGGTAATTTGTTGGTATAATTTGGGGAAAATGATATTTTTTATTTTGCGGGTATTCTGGGTAATTGCAAAATTTAGTGACAGAATCATTTAAGCCGGTAAATTCTGTCGAACCGGAATTTTCTTGTATTGTAAGGAAGTCCAACGAAGGAAATTGGTTGGAGCATTCATGGTGTACAATGATTTTTAAGGGCTAAATATTTATATTTGCATTAATTTAATCTGATTTATATGTTGCGTATTATCTTATCACCAGGATTGGATATATTTGGGGAGGGTATTTCTCAATTAAAATATGTGATACATTAGTTTTGTAAAATAGGAGAAGTACTCTACTGTGAGCAAGTTTTTACCTCGATGGTACAAAAACACAATTAGCATTATCTATTGCTGAAGCTGAGTTCGAGGAATCCATGGCCAAATTTAAGATTTTGTGAACTTCTTAAAGAGATTATTGACAAAAAAATTGGAGTTATTCCCAGTTTTAAAAAAGTAAACTATATTGAGACATTAATTCGGCTATCATCAATACTTCTCATAATCCAATTAATCTAGCATGATCGTACAAATTAAACATAATGAGGTCAATCATTCAGGATCTTATATTCCAATATTGTATTCCATCCTGCTCTATTAAAAAATAAACGTGACAATAATTTGTTCTGTGGATTGGAAGATGGAATACAATATCGAAATAGATAACTCATCAGGTTGGCATGATCGAGTCATGTCAATTCAGATTGAATAAGCGTTTGTTGGATGATTTTTGTTACCAAAATTGTAAATTGTAATTCTCCTTCTATAAGTATCCGGCGTATGTATTCTTATTTCTTAGCATAAGATAGTAAATTAATTGCTTGGAATAACTTCGGTTACTACTTACTAACTGGCTTCTATGTTCTAATAAATATATATATATATATATAGAAAATTTACTTCTCTGATCTTCATGAGGTGCATCAATATTTCATTTAATTATTTCCAAATTTATTCGATGCTCAATGCTAGAAGAAATACATTTAACTGAAGATACAATAACAAAAGGCGAGGAACCTTTGTTTATTAGTAAAACATACACAAATACAAACACACAATCACTAAAATAAATAACGGGAAACACTTCAAGCTAAGACTCTTAAACATTAATATGCTGAAAACATTGCGTAGCTTATGCACATTCAAACCCTGACGGACCTTCTTCCCACAATAGTTCAAAAGCAAGCTAAGGAGACCGAAGAATTAAGCTTAACACCCAAGACATTGGCTTTGATGGCGGTACAAAGGCAAACGGCGGCCTCAAGATCAGCCAAGTCATGAATGAGCGTGCAGCATGGTGTCTTTGGTGGGGTTCCGACCACAATGCTTACCAAGTCATTGAGCAACTTGGCGCACACTCCCAATTTGAGGGTGTCCTTAGGGCACTTGGCCTTGCCGGAAGGCGGCTTCACGTGGCCACTCGGTGCTTTTTTCGGTGCGGGAGGGCAAGGGACGTACGTCGAACTCACCATTGTGAAGAAGAGGATGTTCAAGAGAAGCAAAAATGTAGCTGATCTAATTGTTGCCATTCTTTTTTATTATTTTGTGGTTAAAGCTTTAGTAAATGGCTGATGATATATGATATGTTTTGGTTTGAGTCAGGGGATGGAATGTACTATTGGAGGTTTTTATAGATGAAAAATATGAGATTTCTTATTTTTTATTTTTATTTTTTTTGGTGGGAAAATGTTTGAAAAACTTCTAGAGGAGCCATGTGGTCTTGTGGGGAGAAGGGAATTTAAATCCCGATTAATTAATAGTACCCTACACAAGCTGGATTGTAGCGTGGATGATAAGTATAAGAGGAGTAGTCATTTTTGTCTAATTAAATAAAATAGTGTTCCTTTCAAGTTGATCAATTATTGAATCTATTCATTTTTTGAAGTTGGTGTAATGAGTTTTCTGAATTTATTTCGTGATGAAACATGGTGACCTGGTAGAGTATGTGGTCTGAAATGTTTCATTCCTGAAATACAAGGCTATAAGGTTTTTATACAATCCCTCAATTTGACAATTATATATGTTACGTTTTCACTTTATTCCACAAAATGTTTTACAATATAAGAGTTGAAAGTAAGAATAAAAATCAGACAAAGACTACAATTTCTTTTCCTCAAAAAAAAAGACTACAATTTCTGAGTATATTCACATTAGTTATAGCTTCAATTCAGATGTAACGAATTGTACAATATTCTTGATTTTCCAAAAATATGTCAAAAACAAAATAACATAAATAGTTTTTTTTTTTGAAAACAAAAGGAAGAACTTTCATTAATACAAAGCAATCAGAACTAATTCATTCTGAGATAAAGAGGGGAGGATCATCTCGCCACTCTTTGACACCAGACATAGAATACGATGATCTAGTTAACATATGAGCAACACTATTCACGATCTCTTAATAAAAAACAAGACACAATTGGAAGATCTCTTCAACAAATTCCTACATTCCATGATAACATCCGAAAAGTGCACGAGTTGTCCACGTATGGAAACTGCCAACCCACTCAAACCACTTCCCACTTTTAAAGGAGAATCATAACTGACCTACTATCCTTTATCTAGTTTAATAATATCCGAAAAAGTAGGACCACGTACAATCTCCTCCCTAACCGCATGATAAGCGTAAATCCGCCTCCGATCGGAATTTTTTTCGTGCGCAGAGTTACGCAACCATTGGTTACCAAAACTATGATGATCCGAGTCCAAATATCGACCAATAAAATTACCAATATCCTTACCAAAGGAAGAGACCGACTGGGAAAACATGCAACCACTTATCAAAGGATAAGACAAAAAACACACTTGTCAAAGTGACAAAAAAATACCAAGAAATACATAGTTCTTTGCTAAAGCAAAAAGAAAAACTAGTAGACCTAGAAACATAAAAATAAATACCACACCCGTGCACACCGCTGCCGTCATCGCCGGTGGGAAAGGTGCGAGAATCATAAAGAAGAAAAAAAACGAAAAAGAAAAAAAAAAAAACAAACATAAATCAACCTAAAACAAACAAAAGCTCCCCCCATCCTCCCAGGAGGAAGGATCCTCCCATAGAGGATGAGGGCTTTGTAAATTCACTTAAAACCTGCGAATTGAAGATCTGTAATTTTGACAACCCCAATTCCGTTGCCCTTGTCTTTTGTCTTCTTCCGTCGGCGGTTGTTGGATGTCAAAAACAAAATAACATAAATAGTTTAAATATGAGATAAAGACTAAAGAACACAGATATATATGTCCTTATGACGATCCTTTACGATAATACTTGACATTTCGGATTCCCTGGCTAGGATGGGCCAGTGAGACTAACAGCCGTGGGCTAGGATCGCCAAAACCAGAATCTATCCGTCAAGAATAAATTGAACCCAAGACCCAACTCACCCCGCTAGTCCGTCTTGAATCTTGATTGAGACAGAAACGGAGGCTGAAAATTAAATTTACGGGGGGGCAAAATTTATTTTCTCTAATAATTAGTAGATAAAGAGGTTTTTTTAGAGCAGACAAAATTTTATAATTTAATAATTTATATGCAAATTGTATATTAAGTACTATAGAAATACTTTGAAGTTGAGGGAGGCTACCGCCGGTGCCTAGAGATTTTAAAAGGGTCGCGGCCCATACCGCTTAAACCGGAATAAAGAGGGTTAGGGCGAGAATTATTTTGGCCGTTTAAATCATGGTCTTTTTGGCCCGAACCGTTTAAACCGAAGCCCGTTAGGGCTAGCTAGCTGAGGTTAACTTAGGAGCTGCCCGTTAGTTAGCCCGCTATTTTTATATTTTTAAAAATAAATATAATTCTAATATTTTATATCTACTTTTACTACCTACTATTACTAATAAATTTATTTTTCAAATTAACATCTCCCTCATCTTTAAGTTTAATTTTATTAAACAAACTATAAATTCTTGAAAAGCATCTTTTTTATTTGTTTTATTTATTACTTAATTTAGTTTTTAGTTTTATTACGAATAAGAAAATGTCACATAATCATATTAGATTGTTTAGGATATAAATTATATTTCTAAATGGTACTAAATCTAATTTTATAATTTTGTTAATGCAACGTAATTATAAGCATGCATGACTTTTTTTTAAGATTAACTTTAAATGTTAAACTTAAGTGTTATATATGCTCAAGTTTAAATTGTAGATTTAAATATCTTATATTAAAAATTTTAAATTATAATCATATGAGTAATTACATTAAAAAAGTTAATTTTGGATAGCTTTAGTTATTATTATTTTATTTTCAAAATTTAGATCATAAAATATTTAATTTTATAAATTTGTTAATGCAATGTAATTAGAAACTTTGCATGAATTTTATTTATGACGAATAGTTTAACATAAATGTTATATATATTCGAGTTTAAATTTTTAAATTTAAATATATAATTTTTAATTTTTTGACTATAGCCCGATAGTGGCCCGTTTAGCCCGAAGCCCACTAGGGTTAGGGTTAGGTTCCAATATTGCTTGGTACTCGTTAACCCGAAGACCGTTTAGCCCGGCGGCAGGCCTAAGGGCTGAGGGCCATTTAACATCTCTATCGGTGGTGCCGCTTGTCCCCCTGGCTCCATCATGTTGAGGACCCACCCCGTCCGGAGCCAAAACCTGATGTTCACCCGTTACATCCACAAACATTTATTTTTATTTTACCTGTGTTCCTTAGTTTTAACAATAACAATAGATTTTACATACATTAATGAAATAGACACTAGAATTCATTTTCATTAACTGTCATTATGAGTCATGACATGTTTATATCACAAAAATAAATCATTTACTTACTTTAACTTTCAAACAACAATATATTTAATCACTATTTAATTATCTCAGCAACGGAAAAATGAAACGTCGCCGCCGCCAATGTTAATGGCGAAGCTAAAAACATAGCCAAATTAAGAAGTAAAATAATAATAAATAAATAAATAAATGGGTGAATTTCATAATAAAGTCCAAATTTAAGAAAATCTATCATTTTAAGACCTAAAATTTCAATCTTCTCAAATCAAGATCTAATTTTTATTTTTTTCTCAAATTGGGCTCTCTCTTAAATTTTGGGTTCTCACTTCAAGATCCAAAATTTTAACATTCTCAAATCAAGACCCAGCCTTTTATTTTTTTCAAAACATGGCCCTACCTAATTTTGGGTTCTCCTTCAATTTTTAGAATTTAAGAAAAAAAATATTAGTGTAATCTATCATGTCAACCACAAATATTATTTTTCTTCCTCTTTTCGTTTTTTCGCTTATTCTTTTTACCGATCTATACTTATTATCAATTTTGTTTAACGTGTAGAAACCAAGATCTGAAAATATAAATGTATGTAGCTAACAAGATGAAAAAAAACGTAAAATATTTATTGGTTACTAAAAAAATAAGATATACCAAATTATGAATGAAAAAGAAGTAGTGAATTATTTTTTAGCTACTAAAAAAATAAGATATCCAAATTATGATTGAATTTTACGATTTAAAACAAGTATCGATTAAGAAAAAGGAATGAGCAAAAAAACAAAAAGAGAAAAGAAAATTAATTTTTGTGTCCGGTGTGATAGATTATATTAATATTTCTCTTTTTGTTAAATTTTAAAACCTGGATAGAGAGCCCAAAATTTGGGGAGGGTCGATTTGAGAAAAAATAAAAATTGGGTCTTAATTTGACAAGATTGAAATTTTGAGTCTTGAAGTGAGAACTCAAAGTTTAAGGGAGAGCCCAATTTGAGAAAAAAATAAAAATTGGGTCTTGATATGAGAAGGTTGAATTGTAGGTCTTGAAATGATAGATTTTCTTAAATTTGGATCCTATTATGAAATTATCCCATAAATAAATTCCCTTAAGAAATTATTAATTTAGCGGCGTATATTGGTTGTCTCGCTACTAACTTTCACAGCGATTGTAGGGGAAAATTGTAATTTTGGTCCCATAACTATAAAGCGAAGAGCAATTTAGTCCGTTCAATATTGTTTTGGCAAAAACACCCTGTAACTTCTTCACATTCTCAATTTGAGGACTCTTTTTGCGGAAAATTGAATTTTTTACCGGGATCAAATTAATTGGGGATTTGGGTTTCTTCCGCCAAATTTGAACACACTAGATATATCTAAATGACATGGCGCCTAAGTGGTCATGCCCAATGTGGAAAAACGAATTATTTTTATTTAATAATATCTTATTTAATTGAAAATACTTAAATTAAATTAAAAAATATATATTTAAATATAAAATAAAATAGGCAATAATATTAAAAAACTCTTGTTTAATACTTAACAAATTTAAATTATTTTGCAAATGAATAAATTTTGTTAATATTATCATTTAATAATTCAATTCTTAATTTACTCAACTAATCAATTACAAATTAGAGAGTAAAATTGTAACATTAGCTAATTAAAAAAATATTTAACCAAATAGAAAAAGATATTTCTTTTTTTTTCTTCTTTGTTGCGTTCATCTTTGGAATTGTTCATTGATTAAAAATATTTAATAAATGAAATATATATATTTTTAATTTAAGTTGTTAGTATTTAAATAAGATATTAATAATTAAAAATAATTTATTTTTCCACTTTGGCAAGTGCCACTTGAATTGGGCATGGTCACGTAGGTGCCATGTAAATTAAATATATCCAAAGCATATACAAATTGGCGAAAAAAACCTAAAATCCCCAATTATTTAATTTTAAGGCAAAAATGGTCTTCAAATTGAGAATGTAAAGGAGTTACGGATGTCTTTGCCAAATAAAATTTGAACGGGACCAATTTGCTACCTCTCTATAATTACGGGACCAAAATTACAATTTTCCCCCGATTGTAGTTAATTTTGTCGCTAAACGGAAAACAAAAAGGAAATGGCTATTAAGTTATAGCGGCGAATATGACAAGTTTGTAGCAATTTTGCAGCAAAGGAGAAGTTTCGATGATATCATGCATTTAAATAAAATAAAAAAGATTTATATATTGCCCACGAGACTACGTCGTTCATTTTGCTTTGCTAAAATAAATAATTTTATATTAAATTTATTTTAATTTTATGTTAGACGCGACTTATAATATTATTGTCAATAAGAAAATCTTCTATTTTTTATAAAAGGTTTTACAATTCCCTCATATTTCTTGTGAGTGGCATGCATTATCTTTATCTTTATAAATGAAAATTGACAAAAACTTGTATGAGACGATTGCATGGACATAGTTCATGAGATAGATCATATATGTAAATAGAATTTCAACCCAAACTAAATTCCAAATAAAATAATTCATATTTTTTTTTTGTGTCTTATAGGATCCGTCTCAATAACTAAGTCCAATGAGATGGTCTCAAGACCACCTCAATGGTGCAGCTCACTTCTTTAAATGTCATACCATAAGGAAATATTATCAACAATCCCTTAAAACAAATTGTGTTTGAAATTGGTTAATATACACCTTAAGTTAATTAAGTGAACAAATTGTGTTTGAAATTAGTTTGATTGATTCAAGTTTGAAAGTGATTTAATCGTGTTGAATCAAAATCAAGCTCGGTAAATTGATCTATTACATATACATTATTTTTAGGGAATTTTTAACTACCCACTATGGATAGTGTGTATTCTTTTCTATCCACCAACTTAAAAGAACTCTTTTTTACCCAATTTGGCCAAATTGCCCTTCCTTTAATTTGATGATTTTGAATTTTAAAATCGATGTAATTATTGTTTTCTTTGAAAACGTGTACACCACCAAATACACACTCTATGTACGAAAAAGACAAAGAAATATATATATATATATATATATATATATATATATCGTCTTAGAATTGTGTCGAACCAATCATGCCGAATGTGCTTAGAAAATCGTGCCCCCTAATTTATATTGTGCGAATCGTGCAAAATCGTGCCCTTAATTTATATCATGCCCATTTCATAATTATACTATATCGTGCGTGTATTTCATTTCTCACACATATCGTGCCTATTTCGCACACATATCGTGCCATTTATTTCATTTGCATACATTAAACCATGCATATCGTGCCATTTGCATAACACCATGCATATCGTGCCATTTGCCTGCATTCCTTAAACCATACTTTAAACCATTTGCATGCATATCGTGCCTTTTGTCTGCATTCCTTAAACCATACTTTAAACCATTTGCATAACAAAGATGCATGCATAATTGCATATCGTGCCTCGTGCCTGCATATTGTGCACAAATATGTATATATCGTGGCATGCATTAAACCATATTGTGCCTAAAATTTGTTTCAATAAAATTTAAAAATATTTTTAATTTATTAAAAACATTAAAAAAATCCACAAAATTATTTTAAAATATAAATATTAAAAATGAAAAAAGAATCGAAGTTATTTTAAAAAAATACAAAAAATTAAATATGAAAATTAAAAAAACACACTTTTTTAAATATTTTCCATTATTTAAAATATGGAAATTTGTGTAAAAGTCTCGAATAATTTTTAAAAATATGAAAAATGGATTAAAAATAATAATTGAAGGCTTTCAAAAATTTACAAAAAGTCGATTTTTATAAAATCCAAAAACGCAGTAGAGAGAGAAAAAATAAAGAGATATGACCCCACCTTTTTGCATTTAAAGTGTAAGGTTATTTGGGTAAAAGAACCACAAAAGTGGGTAGAAAACTTAGTTTTTTATCTCACATGTTAGAAAAGTTTTTGCTTACTATCCCAAATGGGTATTTCCCACAATTTGCTTTCTTATTTTTATAAATCAAGTTGAATTAGATGAGCTTTAAATCTTACCAAACAAAAAAGAAAAAAAAATGTCTTCAAACTTGACTCGTTAATTTATAAATTGAGTTCAAATAAGCTTTTAACATCAACTTATAACTTATAAGAAGCTGTACATTACAAATAGTATATATGGAATGTATTCATTTTATTCATTTGCAAAATTCACACGTAAACAGTGCTTGAGTAAACTCATAATACAACAAAGACACGAATATTGACGAACATGCATATTGGCTTAAACACTAAACCAGCTGACACTTAATAGAACACACGTGGGAAGGAAACGAAATAACAGAAAAACACTTAATTAATAAAACTGTTAATTGGAGTTTGGTAATTATGCGCATTGGAAGCCAGATGGAACCTTCTTGCCACAGTAGTTCAAAAGCAAGCTTAGGGAAACTGGGACATTTAGGTTAATCCCCAACACATTGGCTTTAATGGCCGTGCAAAGGCAAACGGCGGCGTCCAGATCAGCCAAGCCACCGATGAGCGAGCAGCACGCTGTTTTGGGTGGGGTCCCACAATCAAATGCACTAAATCATTGAGCAAGTTGGCGCACACACCCAACTTGAGGGTGTCTTTGGGGCACTTGGCCTTGGCCGGGCTGCCGCCCTTGTGGCCACCACCACCGCCACCGCTACCGCTACTCTTTGGTGGTGGAGGGCATGGGACATGAGTTGAACTCACCATTGTGAAGAAGAGTAGGTTGAAAAGGACCAAAAGGGCAATTGATGTAACACCTTTTGAAGCCATTTAATTTCTTTTTGAGAAATTAAGGTTTGAAATTAAAATGGCTTGAAATGTGTATGTGTGTGTTTAGTAGTGTGTGATGAAATATGTGAACTGGGTTGGGGTTTTTATAGGTGAATATTTATGATTCATTTTTCTTTTTTTCTTTTTTCTTTTAGTGAAAAAGATAACGGGAAATGGTGGGGGAATTTTTGAGGAGCCATGTGGGCAGGTGGGACTTGAAATGTGGATTATTTAAGATAAATTGGAAATGCAAGCTTGGAAGATAAGGCTATGGGGGTATGGAATTTGGAGTTATGTGTAATTACATACAATGAGGACTTGTCAACTTTTTTCTCTCTTTTAAGTAAAGTTATGATTAAATTGATTCTTGATCAATTATTCAATGGTTTCACACTTTCAAGTTGGTGTAAGATCTTTGTGTGTTTTTGTCCTTGATGAATAATGGTGTTCTAGGGAACATGTGGTACGAAATATTCCATCCTTTTTTGAATTTACGCGCAAGCAGCTTTTGTAGACGGATGGTTTTATTCTTGATTACTCTGTTAACTGCTCGTAATTTTGAGTACAAACTCTGAGAGAGGGATGGTGATGAGAATCAAATCTTCAATTTTTGTATGGGCTTGAGAGTCTTAATCACTCACCACTATTTTCAATCCCTATCTATTTGTAATTTTGTATGTTCGTTCTATGAAGAAATACGAATCCTATATTAAGTATCTTAATGATGATTTACATGCGACCAAGTTTAATACACCTAGCTATATAGTAGTCATAAAACCGATAACTTATTATTGCTAAAAGTAGGGGTGATAATGTCGACCGACACGAACTTACTAAGAGAAACTCGAACACGAAAAATTCGAACGAGAACACAATCGACACAACCGTCGACGATGTTATCAATTTGTCTACAACGTAAATATTTTATATTTCATTTAATTTTGGATGCATTTTAAGCGTAACTTAAATCAACTCGGCCGAAACCAAACAATGAATTCGACGATGGCCCGAATTGATGTTGTACCACTTTACTTCTCTAGTCTCTGAAATGTTACCCATTGAGTGGGGTCATTATCTACAACACTATGTACAAATCGTTAGGGGCGGTAGGTTGTACCAGCAAAATCCTCCTAGTTCAAGTTATAGAGAGAGATGAAAATGCACATGACTAAAATGCAAAAATGAATAGTATATCGATATCTTTGTAAACTGTAATAAGGTGGGATGGAGTATTTATAAAGTTTTAAATATAAGTAATTATCCAATGCTTTAATTTGCGCGCGGTATATATAATATATTGAAGAACTATTCATAAATATCCTAAGGTGAAAACTTCACAAATTCCACCTATCAGGCTAATCACAAGGATAAGTTTGCTTTCTTGTCAAAAGATGATAGCAGTGTGATTAATGATTAATCAGAGGCTGATGAAAGAGTGAACAAGCTACTGGTATCAAATATTATTGGGCCATTGTGCAAGTTAATTGGTCCCTCTCGTCCAAGAATGCTCATTTCATTTCATTCCTTAATTCGTTACGACTTGTAACTTACAGACTTTTAGAAAAAATAATAAGTGCAACGCCGCTTTTTTGACTAAATTATTAAGCCATTTTTTTCCCGGACAATAGTGTAACTCGAAAAAAAAATATACGCAATGTTATATTAAAAAGCCCGGTCATGATGACTCTCTCTCTCTCTCTCTCTCTCTCTCTCTCTCTCTCTCTCTCTCTCTCTCTCTCTCTCTCTCTCTCTCTCTCTTTTTTTGTATTTTCTTTAAGAGAAAAGATATACAGTACATTAATATAACAAAAAACTATACAAGATTTTGAAATAATTAAGACCTATTATCAAGATAAACTATTATACGCACTAATAAATTCGAATCCAATTCAATAGAATATAGATATATATTTTCTAAGATAAGGAAATATTTGTCCTACATCATGAGAATATATATATATATATATATATATATGGGAGGATCAAATGAAACCACATTCTGCGGTGTGCGGTGTGGACTAATCTCAATCATCTCCTTATATACATCAAAAGGCTAGAATTGGTATAAGATAATAATATATTAACTAATTAATTAAATTTCAATAAGGGTAAATTTGTCAACCAAAAATATGTGGGGACCGTGAATTAAAGAATCGATTAGAGAGAGAGAGAGAGAATCGCTCATTGACACGATCCTCCTTTCAAAAAAATGGAAGTCCTTCACCATATATATGCACCACCATTGATGAATTCTTCAAATTTCTTTGATAAGTGTTTTTTTATGCATGTTTTACTTGTTTATTTGAGTATGATTTCAATTGTTTTGTTGTTAGTTTCATAGGTTTCGATTTCACGTGGTTCATATTCTTTGTGAGGTGATTTTATTGGTGTAGATTGATCATCCGGAGCTATTTTGGTAAATTCCAGGACCATGGTTTCATGTCAAAATATACTCCTGGTTTTAAGGATGGAAAACGCTCGAAATCCCAAGCTAAACGCGTCATTTTGGGCCATTTAGGTTGAACACGGCCAGGGTGTATCGGAAACACGACCATGTTCAAACAGGGGCAAAAATCACGAATTTGAGGGCTTGGAGAGACTCGACACGGCCAGGTCGTGTTGGCGGCACGGCCATGTTCTCACGAACAAAAAAGATGTAAAAGCCACGGCCAAGCCGTGTTATGCTATGGCCTTGTTCGGATCACTTTCGAAAGATCAATTTACGTCGAATTTGTGGAAAACTCACCAACCAAGATCTTTGACCACTTGATTGCACCTTTAACCCCTATTTTGTTGCACAAACACCTCACCATCCCAATATAATTGCATAAAAATAAATATCCAACAACCAACTCATAAGTGGAGCATTAAACTATCAAAAGATGACATTATTGAGGAATACTTTCATCAAAATAATGTCAATAAAAGCCAAGTATGTGTTGGGAGATTCATTGAATCATTCATTGAATTTAGTTTCATCGTTACTATGATCCATGTACATCGTGAGCAAATCATATTGAGAGAAGAGAGGGAAAGTAGAGTGGGGAGATTGAAGAACTTGGAGAAGAATGCTTGGAGCAACATCATTGGAGTCTCATATTGAGAGAAGAGAGGGAAAGTATAACATTTAAATCTTCTTGTGTAGTTTATTCTTTTGTCAAAATCATGTGTACCTAAATTATTAGTGTTTGAATGTAATGAACTCTAGAATGGATCTGTGATTACGAAACTTGTATGTTTTTAATATAATCTTCTTATTTTATGCGATTCACTTATAGTATGCTTTGTTCATTCGAGTTAATATTTCGGGGATATTGATTTGAATTTTATTCCTCATCGTGTAATCGAGAGATTTATGGTGAGAAAGAACGATAAAAGTGAAAGGAGTTGCATGCAATCCTAGATATAAGACGACATAAATCTTCCTAGGATTATGGTCAAACCTAATATGGGAATTCATAAATCGTTATAATGAAATCTTGAGGGTTTAAACTAGAAAGAGATTTCAATAATCAACTTGAGGTTAGGAGTTTTTTTTACCTTGAAAGAGGTTTAACTTAAATCGAATTTCTATGGTCCATGAAACATGAGAGTATGCTAAAAGAAGATTTGTATTTTATCTTGTTAAAATCACAAAAACATTCTAGAGGAACTTACATTTGAGCACGTTTCTATCTCTTGATCTCTTATTTTACAATCTTCCTTTATTTTATCAATTATAATTTGTTGATTATTTAGATTCTTTAATTTCCTATTTTTATAAATCAACCTCTAAAAATTGTTAGATTAGATAACAAAAAGACGGTAGTTACTAGTATTCATAATTAATCCTCGTGGGAATGATACTCTTCGTACTTTCGATAATCTATAACTATAAAACAATAGGTGCACTTGCCTAAGGTTTTAGAGTAGCTTTCGAGCCATCACTTGCAATAAAAATCGACAAAAAAAGCGATTCAATATTACAAAGAAACAACCAAAACCAATGTAATGAGTTCGAATCATAATGATGAGCAGGACATCAATGGTTAAAAACTCCATTCATGAATATCAATAGGGTAGACATTGATGTAGAACTTGAAAGCGGCCATTAACAAGAAATTCTTAGAAAATTGTGATTTTCACGAAGAAGGCGGTGCATGTATCTACGAGGATGTTACACATTGAAACTATGTAACAAAAATCAACTACACTACAAGAAAATAAAATTTTACCGACGGAAATATCCGTCGGTAAACCCCTTTACCGACGGATCGCGGCCAGTTCTGACGGATTTTTCCGTCAAAAAACGCTTGTCGGTAAATTTTTACCGACGAAAAAAATAATCCGTCGGTACTTTACAAGCGGATTTCCGACTAACAACAACAAAAATCCGTTACACTATGCCGACAAAATGCCGACAGAGTTTGTGTCGATAATGATATCCGTCGGGAATTTAAGGTGCCCAAGAATAATAACGAGAATCCCGACGATTAACAACAAAATTCGCAGGGATTACCGACGGATATATGCCCGACGGAATGCTACGGATTATCTTGACCAGTTAAGCAGACATATACTGAAGCGGGCAGAACGCCGAGAAAAATCGCCGAGCGGGCACGCCGACGGAATTTCGCCGATGGATCGCCGACGGAAAAATAACGACGAACGCCGACGAATTTGTCTATAACTTTACGATAAAATACCGACGGAATACCGACGGAAATTTAAAAAAAAATTATAAATAATTTTTGTGAAATTTTATTTATTTTTAATTATTCATTTCTGTTTTACAAATAACAATTCTAACATCCATTAAATTTTCACAAAAAAATGGAAGAATTGACAAACAACATCCAAAATTCAAAATTCAACATCCAAAATTCAACATCCAAAATTCAACATCCAACATCCAACATCCAACATCCAAAATCAACATCCAACATCCAAAATATACCAAACAAAGTACCAAAATAACATAAAATAATTCAACATAAACATCAAAGATCGCAACATCTAATAAACCAACATAAACAATCCAAAACCAAACACATCCATAAATCCAACCACAAGAGACACGTTACTAAAATATAATAATCTAATCCTTACTAAGACTCGCATCACCATCACCATCACCATCACCATCACCATCACCATCACCATCACCATCACCATCGATCTGTGGGCCTCGGGAGTAGGTAGGTCATGGGGAGGGGAAATATCAGAGGTGCTCATTTTCCCCATCATCCACTCAACCCGTGCCTCGAGGGTGCTCGTCCGAGCTATATACTCATCCAACTTTTGTTGTACCTCAGCTCGACCCTCAACTCTTCCCTCCTCTCTTAGGCGCTCTGCTGCAGCCTGAGACATCTGGATCCTTCAGAACATATCTGTAACAACAATCATAACATCCAAAATAATCAGCAAATTACAGTTGTCTACTGAAAAAACTAGTAGCTAAAATTAGTAATTAACCTGAAATGTGCTTTAGATAATTACGAAAACTACACATGAGGTTTTGGATAATTACAACAATCCAAATATGTTTGAAAATTACAAATAAACCCTTGAGGTTGATTATGTTTACGTGTTAGGGAGCGATTACAATCATCACATAGAAAATAATCAACATAAATGAACAAAAAATAGTAACAACTAGTAATATCTAAAATAGAAAATACATGTGACGCGCCAAATTTACCAATGCCATAGATTCGCTGCTTTTTAGAAGTTCCTCCCACAGCTGTCATATAATGATCATCAATCCTCTTATTGCGCTCAGATTGATCTATGTTGGAGTCATCAGCCAAGGATTGATCATTTGCTATAAGAGACTCTATCTTCAACTACAAAAAAAAAAAAAATAGATGATTTGAAAAAAAAAAAAAAAAAATCAAGGAGTGCATTAATTTACAGACTTCATAAATGGATATGTAGATAGATGATCTTTTTTAGATTAAGTTATTAAATGATTTATTACTTACAACAACTTTCTGTGATTTCGTATCGGCCCATTTGGAATTCGTTTTATCCCAATGAAGGGCTTTATAAACCTCGAAATTATTTGGCTTTCTTCCCAACTGTTTAGCCTGGAAAAAAAGATAAGCATACATTGTGATAATAAACACAGAAATAATATTTATTAAAGTATAAAAGTGTATAACAAATAATGTTACCAACTCTCGTGCATATCTATCGGTGGACTGGAGACCCCGTGTGGACCGACATCCCCGATCCTTCCCCTTCTACTTCACTCCTTCGATTGACATCTTCTTGCACTTATCTTGAAATTTAGGCACGCTCCACTCCTTCCAATATGAATCCCAATGGAGCCGAGATAGACCGGAGGCTTTGCATGCGCTTTTCTAAGCTCACACATGAAATCGGCATAGCGTTTTCCGGCATGTCTATGCCATACTAGATAGATCTGTTGCTCCGTGTCAACCGGATATGTGAAGGATTTCTGCGATTAATTCAAACAAAGATTATCAATTTACGTATATTGATAATCAATATAATAAAGTATTTATATATTGGAACTTCTAACACGAAAGGTGCTCCAATACCAATCTCGCGTCTCCTTTGATACCTTAGACCAAGTGTAGCATACAGGCAAAGTCTTTGTTTATAAAGGTTTGTCATAAACTTGAAGCTGCGTCCCCGAAACAAACCGACAAACAAGAATATTGCACAATTGAGTGATTATTTACTAAGTTATAATGAATTGTATAATATGTACACCATTACTACTTACCTATCCTTACACATTATATGTATCGGCGTCCAGAGACCCGACTAGTGGAAGTCTGTTGAGGAAGTTGGAGATGGAGAGTCCCCTAATGGTGGATCGATTTGGACTGTTTTTGACTAAAATTTTCTTTTAGTCTTGAAAAACTTTCCTAGTCTTATTATTGGTCAAGTGCAAAAAGAGTAGAGGCATGTCTAATAAGTTAGGTAAAAAGAGGAAAAAAATGAAGTCCCGACAAAATAAGATTAACACTAGAAGTGGTATATACGTAATAATTTATCGATACCATTCTTTGAAAAAAGTTTTTGTAGGATGATTTGGTTTATTACTTGTCATGATGAGGTTATACTTTTGAACTCACCGCGCATAATATCATTATCTAAAAGCGGACAACATATATGTCATATGTAGAAGTTGGAAGATTAATTAAAGCCAAATGGCCCCATTTTCACCTTCCAAATCTGCATCTGTTGTCTCTAAAATTGATTTAAGGCAAAAAACCTGTGTAAGCAATGAAACCAAACCCTAATGAATTTCTAACAAAATTCCTTAACAACCCCAATTCAAGCCATGAAACTAATTACTATTTGTGAACCAGGTATCCAATTTTCACATCGAAAGTAGAATCTAATTTATTTCACGAAAGGAAATTGAAATTTGGGAGTTAAAAAACAATTGAAATTTGAGATTTTACCTATGAATGAGAATTTCCACGTAAAAAAACAACGGTGGCGATGAAATTGAGGCTATTTCGGTCGAGCGGAAGCGGATGAAATTAGGGCTTTTGCCCTTCTCTTGTTGCCGTCGAGGAGCGCGAGAGATTGAGGCGTAGAAAGAGAAAGACGTGAGAGTACTATTGAGGTGGAAAATGAGAAAGACGCGAGAGTACTATTAATTGGGGTGGAAAATGCAATAAGTTGCGAGAATGTTCAATCCATGTTTTAACTTTTAAGTTAGTTTTGATTTTTACGTAATACAATTTTAAAAGGTTTTGTAATTTAACAAAAGGTGTTATTCAATTTTTAATAATAAAAATTATATTTTAAATGGTTGGACATATTTGGTATCAAATATTTGTAATTAATAATGAGGGGAGTCATTTTTATACAAATAGTGAGAGGATTAATAACTAATAACTACGAAAATAAGAACTCATCACTAAAAATTCAACTTTTTAACGACGAGTTTTTTTACCCTTATAATTTGAAATTCTTGTAGTGAGTCTAGTGACCGGTCAATACTTGGTCGAACAATACCGCTCATTCTTAGGCTTAAAACCGTTTGAACCGGATTTTGCTAATTTTTTGTAGTGACCAGGTCAATCTTTTTGCCAAATTGAACAATACCGCTCATTCCTAGGCTAAAACCATTTGAACGGATTTTGCTAATTTTTTGTAGTGACCGGTCAATACTTGCCAAATCGAACAATCTTGCTCCTTACCGGCCTAAAACCGTTTGAACCAAATTTTGCTATTTTTTAAAATTTTTGAATTTTTCCAATTTTTTATAGAAATAGAATTAATAAACTTAATACTTAATATATTTATGTCATTATTTGAATTTTGTGCTAAATATATACATATTTTCCTATTAACTAAATATATTAAAATTTTCCTTTTACATTAATAAATTATATTCGTATTTTATATAATATAATTTCAAATATAATTAATTTTTATTAAAACCGATGGTTCTAAAAATCAATGTATGTTATCAATGTAAGACGTATTTTATGAATGCTTTAGATAATAGACATACGTACATACAAGGCGGTTTGCAAAAATTCGAGATTAGTCTACATGCACACTATTACGTTCATACACATTTCTAAGTGTGCTTGTTGTTCTCACAAAGCCTTGACAAAGAACCAAGCCGTTCATGAGCTATTTGGAGCTCGAATTGATAAAAATTCATCCAAGTTCGTTAAATGAGACTCGTTAAAATAAATGAACCAAATTCAAACTAGTTAATAAGCTCTTATAAATTAAACTAACACTTTGACTTTCATTTTAATTTTTATACCTTATAATAAATATATAAACATTTCAATACTTGAATAGAATCAAATATTTTAATAGATATATTGTGCGTTTTAGAAATATATAATTTTATTTTTGTACAAACGTGAAGAATAACTTCAATTTATATTGATATTTACTAAGCTTGTTCGGCTCGATTAAGTTCGAAGAAGTTCGTAAGCCATCTATATATTCGATAAATTCAAACTCGAGCTCGACTTGATAATGAACGACTCATCTTATCGAGGTCGTTTATCTTATATTATTATTCTTTATTCTACATGAGACTTTAATTAGGTTTATTAAATCACAAATTATTGAAAATAGTTAATTTGGATCCTAAAGTATATTTTTTTATTTAGCCATATATATAATTAATCTAAATAAATTTTAAAAATATTATATTTGATTCTACTAAATTCATTACAATCTAGAAGTTAATTCACATTTTAGTTTGGTATTACTATTAGTTTTTAAATTTTTTAATCAACGCGTCGTCGCTAATCTCTCGGCAATCCGTCGGTAATTACCAGCGGAAAATTCCGTCGTTGATAACGACGGATATATCCGTCGACAATTGCCGATAGAAAATGTCTGTTGGTAAATAACGACGGATATTTCCGTCGGTAAATATTTGGTCGATGTTAAAATCGCAGTCTGTCGGGAAATTTGGCGGTATAATTTTAAAAATTTTACCTTGATTACCGAGAGACTATTGTCCGTCGTTATATTACTCGTCGGTGATCCGTCGGTGTTGCGTCGGTATTTTTGGAAATGTGTATCCGTTGGTAATCTGTCAATAATCCGTCGATGAAACAATGATAGATTAATTAAAATCGGTATTTTACTGTCGGTAAAAAAGCAATTTCTTGTAGTGCTAACTATGCATTATCCAAAAACTATCTATGCGTGTAAAAAACTAATATGCGATACATTATACACAACTATGCAATGTGTCATAATCTATGCGACAAAGATCAACTAACTATACATTATCTATAAGTTATTTATGCACGATTATATAAAAACTAAATATACATTACATTTTACCCGGTATGGCATAGGGTCATAAACTATGCAACAAAAAATCAACTAACTATGCATGATCTAGAAGATATCCATAGTGTAAAAAACTAAATATACAAAGACATATACCCATGCAAAGTATTATAAACTATACAAATGAAAATTAACTAATTATGCATTATTTAATAGTTATCTAAGCGAAAAAAGAACTCTAACTTTCTTGGATTCCTAGGAAAAAAGGAAAGAATTTAAAAAAAAGTTGTCTCCTAAAATAACGTCATTAAATAAGGCAATTACAATCTCATCCCATAAAAATGGTTTCAAAAAGTCAACCCATACCAAAAAATCGTTGGATGATAAAAGTACTACTTTACCCTTAATGAATTAAAATAAATGGAAAATCGCCTAAAAACATGGAAAATTACAACCATAAAATAAATTCAATCAAAGGCTAAGATTAGTTCACCCTGTCTCACCCTCAGAACGTGGTCTCATTTGATCCATTTATATATATATATATATATATATATATATATATATAGGAGGGGATCTGTGAGACCACTCTCCTAGGTTAGTCCATAAGACTAAATCTACACCATCCAAATAGTAAATCAATGGCCAAGATATATTACAATATATACTGACATTTCATAAGTAAGTATACAACGAAGGGATAAAATAGGAATCCAGAAATTAAATATAGTAATCGCTTCCTAAAAATTAGGGACGTGATTTTGTATTGATCACGTCCCCATAATCAAGCGATTCACCTTTCCTTTCTCTCTCTTCCCATTCGAACCTGCAATTTATTCAAATATGGCAACAAAATCGTGCAACAATTAATGAAAAGTATACAATTACACTAAACTAACTATACGTTAAAACATTACTAAGTATACATAAACAATTAACTAAGTATATAATTACACTAAACTACATGTACATTAAAACTTTACTAAGTATACGAAATATTTAACTAAGTATACAATTACATTGAACTAACTATACATTAAAATAATACTAAGTATACAACAATATTTAACTAAGTATACAATTACATTTGAATTACTTATATAACTACTAAGTATACAATTCCATTAAACTAAGTATACAAATCCACGAGAACTAGGTATACAAATTTACTAAACTACTTACTAAACTACTTATATAACTAAGAATACGATTCCACTGAACCAAGTATACAAATCCACTGAACTAAATATACAATAAAACATGACTAAGTATACAAGTCCACCGAACTAAGTATCTGATAAAACATTTGTTCACAAATATGGCGGAAATAAGTATCAATTTTGAAAAAATACTTGAAGTTGATGATTTTTCCTCCCTAAAAATCGGGTAAATCGAAAAGGTAGGATTATGTTTCCTTAAAAATAGCTAATAACTTTCCAATTAGCATAATTAATTAAATATAAAAGTACAATTATACCCTTATATGCCTAAATTAACTAAAATGATCTACACCATCCAAAATTTTAAATCAAGAGTCCATAAGTGTTCTTATGGACTTAACCTAAAGGATTGGTCTCATTTGAACCAATCCCTATATATATATATATATATATATATATATATATATATGTGTGTGTGTGTGTGTGTGTGTGTGTGTGTGTGTGTGTGTGTGTGGGGGTAAGATCATGGTTGTAGAAATCTTTAGCCATTAGTCGGGGCCCAACACCTAGCGCCTAGGGCCTCTAGGCCGCTTAGACGGCCGCCTAGAAATACTACTATTTTTTGTTTTTTGTTCATTTTTTTTAATTTTTTACCGATTTATTGTTGATTTGTGTCGCCTAGGCGAATGCCTAGGCTGATTTTTGCCGCCTGACCGATTTGTGGATAGCGCCTAGGCTGATCTTTCAAAAGACTAAATAAGATTGAGAAGGTTGATTAAAAACTACTTCCCTGTGAAATTTAAACGGACAAAAAAGAAAGAAAAATGTGAAAGAACATACTAATCCCCCCCCACCCCCTAAAAAACGCAACTCCTACTAACGAAATTAATTCGATAATATTGTTCTCGCTCATATATTTTTTAACAAATTTCATGAGATTTAGAGATAATTTGCATTTAATTTGATCATAATGAGAAGATTAAAATGCTTGAGGACATCAATGGAGTGAACACAATTTTGCACGCAAAGTATGATGAATTCATTCATTTTTTCTCATGTTAATATTATCAATTCATTTGTTTTCCATGAACATCCTCTCAAAAAAAAGTTAAACTTTAAGCCCAAGGCTTTTACATGATTGAGCTTAAAATACAGTTTATGAATCAGGTGGACACCTGTTTTTTGGATATCTAGACAAGCAAAGCACATGATCATATGCATGTGAGTACTTGCTTTCTGTTTCTCCGTTTCATCATATTACAGACTAGATCTATTGTGCCTTATATATATCATAGTATATCATTTGATTTGAATTATTTGGGAATATTAGATCTAAGCTTGATCACTTCAATAAACTTAAGTAAGAATGCTTAATTACTAGCTTAATTTGAAAGTATTTCATATTTAAGCTTTTTATTGATAATCACTTCAGAATTATTTATGTGAAGCATCCACAAATGCGCTGAATAAGAACAAGAACATATGTATGCGTGTGAATGAAATCTTTTATTATTATGATGGAATGGACGATATCATACTTGGTTGGTTGTAAGACTTGCCTTCATATTAGTGACTAATGTGATTTTATTTGTGGTTGTGATGTACCAGAAGAAAAGATAGTTGTTCGTTGAAACTAGACCTCAGCCTAGCTATATGAGTCAATGAGATCATATTGTATTTTTAAGTAAGCTCAAACTTCACATCTATTATATCTAATTTGAAGTTCACATTGCCTATACCTAAAATCCATTAATATTTTAGTCGGTAGATATCAAACAGTATTTGTAGATCGATAATAAGTTGGAGTTATCAAATGAATGAGTATCTCGAATAGAATTATATTTTACAAATTTAGTTCAAGTTACTTCACACCTAAGGTTGAAAGGGGATGTCCATGTTTTTACCATTTACTTCTAAATGGGTAAATAGAAGATTTTTTTTTTTAAATGCAAGATTCAGTTTATTTATTAGTCCTATATATATTGGTTAAATGCAATAAATAAATTTTAAGAATTTAAAAATATTTAACTCCCGATCGAATAACTTTTCATTTTTTTGTTTCATTTGTCTATTTTTGTTTTTGCATTATTTTTGGAAAGAATCTAACGTACATTCTTATGTCAAATTATGAACACAAACAAGAATCAATAGGTCATTAATTAATGTCAAATCATACTACTATTGCTTATTTAATTACTGCTTGTTTAATTACTATTGACATTAAAAAGAATGAACATGCATGATTACTTGATTAGTGTCACGGGTTTGCCAATCACCAGTTGAATAGGGTGGGGCCCTATGTTTTTATACCAAATCCAAACACACATTTGCATCGTGGGGTAGGGTTTTTATTTTTTTTTTTTTTGTTCTTCCGTTGACGCGGTTGCGGCGGTCCACTGGAATTGGCAGCCTCTTGTTTACTTGAACGACTTTTATGCTTATATATTTGGCTTCATCACTGGACCAAAATATCCAGCCTTTAAATCAACCTGTAAAAGATTATCTCAATTCATTGTATTGGTGGCACTGTCATGAGGCCATCTCCAGCGAGGCTGTAGAGTGGCCCCCAGCGCCAATTTTTCTCCTCCAACCATGGCTTGGGATGAGTACAGTCGACGGACCACACTGAATTTTGGAATGATTTTGTTAAATTTTGAATTGGAGTGCACTGAAAATCCAGCTACGGTCTAGTCTATATAAAAAAAAATTGAATTAAAATATAAAAAATTAATAAATATATTATCTTGGCCCAAAATATTACACATGGCCCAATTAAGGTATATGAGTAGATGAATATTTGTCTTGTTTGTAATGTAAGAAATATATGTTAAAATTGATAATGAACTTTTTTTTTTTGAGAGCACTTTTCAAATAAACTTTTGGATCTAAAAGTCTATTTTTCATAATAATAGTTGTTTGATGGTTAGTTTAGAAATGAATTTTTGGACAAGTCACTTCTCCAAAAAGTTCATTCTACAGAAGCCAGAATCAGAGAGTATGAAAACCCGCAAAGAATTGCTACAATGTACGGCCTTTAGATTTGTCTTTTTCATCTCCATTTTTTTAAAAAAAAATTCAACCCGACAATCGTCTGCCAAAGCCAAAAAAGTTACGATCGCATTAATCGAAAATATTGGCTACGCCTATGCCTCCAACAATGGGCGGACTCGGTCATTTTAATGAGGACCAACACTATTCACGCTACTTGTTTTCTTTTTTTTTTTCTTTTGTTTGTTTTTAATTAACTAAATATGTTTTATAATATACAATATAATGCTTTTATTACCTTAGTTGTATAATTAATTTTTTAAATAATTTTAATAAAGTTTATTTATTTGAATTTATAATTTTATTTTTAATAAAAATTATTTAAATAATATTATATCATATAATTTATTTGCAAATTAATACAAATCAAAATTAAATGAATAAAATGAAGTACATTATGGAATAGTCTCTTTTAATGCAAAATTTAATATAAATTGTTGGAGATGGAGTCACAGGTCTGCACTAAACGGTCTTGCGAAGAATCTGTTTTAAAAAATGGTACTTCAAAAGAAGCATTATTTTACGGAATTTGAGTATTATTTTAGAGCATCTCATAAAGGAAATGACAACAATTAATTTTGGATAAATGTACTTGGATATTTTCTTTTGTTGAAGGAATTATTTTTGGATTTTCAACATGACCCTATTGTAGCTCATGTTGGGTAATGGCTTGTAAGAGGGAGCTTGACTGAATTTTTATATACTTCTTGAATATCTCATGATAAGATATTTGTAATGCATACAGTATCTAAAATATTTGAAAAAAGAATTTGAAAAGGGGAGCAAAGTAAATAAGCTTGGACAATAAGATGTTAAGGGAGTTCTATGTTACTTGAATATAAGTAAAGAGAGATTTTCTTATTGTTTGGACTCCAAAGCTAGAAATAATAATCTCATTATATAAACTTTAAAAGCATCTTACTAGCAGCAAGAATAGCATATGAATTGTTCAATGTAGTGTTAGTATACAAAATGTAAATGAATATCTCATTCATCTTTATTCTTTACTGGTGAATTGACAGTCAACATTATTCTAAGGATGGATCACGTAAGAAAGTTGGAGCCCAAGTGAGAAAAGAACTACTGTAATTAAAGATTAAAAAAATCTAAAGAAATTAGGTTTTGTCTTACATAATGTTTGGCTACTTCTATTAAAAAATAATAATAATAAGGCATTGTTTTAAATGATCTCTATTTTTATATCTAATATTTGTGATACTTATATATATATATATATGATATGATATTAATATAAATTATAGAGTAAGAAAAGCAATGAATCAAGTAAGCAAGATTGTGTTTTGTAATCAAAGTCTTCTCACATCTCATTTCATTTCCACATATTTATACACAAAATCCTACTATTACACTTGTGATCTCCTTTTGTACTTTTGTGAATATTCTAATCTTTAAGTCCACCTCATGTGGCTCATGAGGCTTCTTATAACACTCCCCCTTGGACGTAGCATTGTTGTATGTTGGATGAATATGCCTCGTTAAAAACCTCTTCTTAGGAAAAACCTATGGGAAAAATCGGACATAAGGAAAAAGAGTATATTTCTTGCAAAAGAAATATCGGGGAAAAAGAGTATATTTACCCCAAATCTATAGTACACCGAGATATCGTAAGATATGTTTAATACCATTTCGAGTGTCTTGAGTTGGCTCGGAAGCGTATCGTGCAAGTAGATTTCTTGCAAAAAGAAATATCGATTCGAGTACATTGTGGTAGATACATTAATGCTCCAATAGCATTAAGGTAAGGCACTTCGGGACCTAAAATCTCTTCATCGATTCCTTTAGTCGGAATGGATCTTTCTTGGGATCTAAACTGAATAACCATAGGATACTCGAGGAATGAGTTTTGTCCATATTAAATTATTTGAGTATCCGTCTAGTATAAAGCGATTGGTGGACAAGTATCCGTTATCTTTATGCTCTAACTTCCAGGCACCAAGAAAAGTTTAGTTTTTTCAAGGTCTTTCACCTCAAACTCTTTCTTTAGATATTCAAGAAAGACATTGGATAAATCTTGAAGTGCCAATCAACTTCATGTCATTGTGAGATACAACAATGATAGCAAATTCGGTATCGATCTTTTAATAAAAACACATTGGCAAATGATATTATTTTTATAATCTTCCTTAGAAATGTATTCATTAAGTCTATGATATCACATGCGGCCGGGATTACTTTAATCCATACAACGATCTTTGTAATTTGATCGAGTATAATTTACGGGGAGTATCGATTTTGGCATTTTACATCCATCTAAAGAACCATATAGATATGCCGACACTACGTCCATTAGGCGCATGTCTAAATTCTTGTGGACAACCATATTGATAAGAAAATAAAATGTGATTGTATCCATCACGGTGAATATGTTTCATCATAATCTATCCTGTATCCGGATAATCCTTGAGCCACCAATCGGCTTTATATCTCACGACTTCGTTTTGCTCATTTCTCTTTCAAACAAATACCCACTTGTATCCAATGAGTTTTACATTGTTTGGAGTTCGAGTAATTTGTCCAAATACATTCCGTTTTTCTAGGGAAGCTAATTCATATTTTATTACTTCCTCCCAATCATTATCATCATTTAAAATTTCTTGAACAACCGAGAATGCAAAATTATCATCAATAATTATTTCATTATATAGCTCATGGGATTTTCGGTGCTATCAGAATTTTTGATTTGTACATTTTCTGAGATATTAGGCTCTACAGATTTGTCTGGAGCGTGCTCATTAGTATCAATTTTTCCCTTTATTTTTTGAGGAACAACATCTTTTGAGCCAATAGTCTACCATGTTTTTGTAGTGGAATATCATCATTCATTTTCTTATTTTAAATGCGGAACAATAATCCAGTGGAGAATTTGCGGTAGGAATATGAGACTTCATAACTTTACTAGCATCATTAAATGCATCAGAAGGTTTATTAGCAATATTCTGTAAATGAATGGTTTTATTCACCTCACTTTCACATTCAGTAGTACGTGGATCTAAATGGGATAAGCTTTGTTCATTCCATGAGATACTCTCAACTGGTTTTTGTTTATCTAAAATATCTTTATCCCTTCTCATTGATGGAAATGTTGTCTCATCAAAGTGACAATCCGCAAATTTAGCGGTAAATAAATCTCCTCATTAGTTCTAAATACCGAATAATTGACGGAGATTCAAATCCAATGTACATACCTAGTCTCGTTGTGGACCCATTTTGTCCTTTGAGGAGGTGAAATAGGCACATGAACAAAGACACACCCGAAAAATGCGTAGGTGCCAAATATTTGGCTCAAAACCAAGAGTTAATTGCATTGGAAAGTGCATATGATAGCCAAATGGGGCGTAATCTAATGAGTGTTGATGCATGTAATATTGCATGACCCCATCGCACTAGTGAGCTTTGATCTCATTAATAATGTACGAGCAATTATTTGAACTCGTTTAGTCGAGGATTACGCAATCCATTTTGAGTATGAACATGTCTTCTTGGGTGTTCAATATTTATTCCCGTGATGCATAGTATTCATCAAATTAAATTTTGTGATGTAAATTCTCGGCATTATCCATCCTTATATTCTTGATGGGATAATCGAGGGAAATGTGCTCGGAGTTTAATAATTTGTGCTAATAATCGAGCAAATGCAATATTTCTAGTAGATAATAGACATATGTGTGACCATCTACACGACGATGCATCTACTAAGACCATGAAATATCTAAATGGTGCGCTTGTGGGATGTATCGGTCTACAAATATCACCATGAATACGTTGTAAAAATGATGGTGATTCAAAACCAACCTTTTCCATGGAAGGGCTTAGTAATAAATTTCCCTTATGAACATGATTCACGAAATAATCTTTGGGCATTAGCACCTTCGTGCCTTTTAATAGATGTTCATTAGTGTGTTCTACAATCCTACGCATCATAGTTGATGTTGGGTGTACTAGGTGATCATGCCACGTTTTTGTGGTGGAATATCATCATTTATTTTCTTATTTTAAATGCGGAACAATAATCCGGTGGAGCATTTGCGGCCATAATATGAGTTTATTGCATTGTGGGATGTTTATTCAATATTCTCGTAAATGAATAATTTTATTCACCTCACTTTCATATTCAGTAGTATGTGGATCTAAATAGGATAAGTTTTGTTCATTCCAGGAGATACTTTCAACTGGTTTTTGTTTATCTAATATATATTTATCCCTTCCCATTGATGGAAATGTTGTCTCATCAAAGTGACAATCCGCAAATTTAGCGGTAAATAAATCTCCCTCATTGGTTCTAAATACCAAATAAACGGAGATTCAAATCGAATGTACATACCTAGTCTACGTTGTGGACCCATTTTTGTCCTTTGAGGAAGTGGAATAGGCACATGAACAACACACGAAAAATGCGTAGGTGCCAAATATTTGGCTCAAAATCAAGAGTTAATTGCATTGGGGAGTGCATATGATAGTCAGTGGGCGTAATCTAATGAGTGTTGATGCATGTAATATCTTTGCATGGCCCCATGCTACACTAGTGATCTTTGATCTCATTAATAATGTACGAGCAATTATTTGAACTCGTTTAATCGGGGATTCTGTCAATCCATTTTGAGTATGAACATGTGTTCTTGGGTGTTCAATATTTATTCCCAAAGTGATGCGTAGTATTCATCAAATTAAATTTTGTGATGTAAATTCTCCGGCATTATCCATCCTTATATTCTTGATGGGATAATCAGGGAAATGTGCTCGGAGTTTAATAATTTGTGCTAATAATCGAGCAAATGCAACATTTCTAGTAGATAATAGACATATGTGTGACCATCTACACGATGCATCTACTAAGACCATGAAATATCTAAATGGTCTTGTGGGATGTATAGGTCTACAAATATCACCATGAATACGTTGTAAAAATGATGGTGATTCAAAACCAACATTTTCCATGGAAGGCTTAGTAATAAATTTTCCTTGTGAACACGATTCACAGAAATAATCTTTGGGCATTAGCACCTTTGTGCCTTTTAATGGATGTTCATTAGTGTGTTCAACAATCCTACGCATCACAGTTGATGTTGGGTGTCCTAGGCGATCATGCCATAACCACTCGAGTGTGAATTATTATTAAATTAATATTATATGATTGCCTAGGTTATGGCATGATCTATAGTAATGAAATATGGGATCGAAATGAAATATAATGATAATTTTGCATTCTCGGTTGCTCAAGAAATTTTAAATGATGATAATGATTGTGAACCACGTTCTATAATGGAATGTCACAAAGGCACGATTGGGCTATGTGGGAGGAAGCGAAAAATCAAATTAGCTTCCTAGAAAAACGGGATGTATTTGGACAAATTACTCGAACTTCAAACAATGTAAAACCCATTAGATACAAGTGGTATTTGATCGAAAAAGAAATGAGAAAAACGAAGTCGTGAGATATAAAGCCCGGCCCCGGTGGCTCAAGGATTCTCCCGAGAGACTTGGGATAGATTATGATAAAATATATTCACCGTGATGGATACAATCACGTTTCGTTTTTCTTATCGTATGGTTGTCCACGAGAACTTGGACATGCGTCTAATGTATGTAGTAAGATATCTATATGGTTCATTAGATTCTAATATTTATATGAAAATTCCGGATAGATGTAAAATGCCAAAATCGATACTCCCGTGAATTATGCTCGATCAAATTACAAAGATCGTTGTATGGATTAAAGCAATCCGATCGCATGTGCTATCATAGACTTAATGAATACCTTTATAAGGAAAGTTATAAAAATTATACCATTTGTCCATGTGTTTTTATTAAAAGATCGGATATCGGATTTGCTATCATTGTTGTATATGTCGATGACATGAATTTGATTGCACCCTGAAGAATTATCCAATGTTCTTTGAATATCTAAAGAAAGAGTTTGAGGTGAAAGACCTTGGAAAAACTAAATTTTGTCTTGGTGGAGTTAGAGCATAAAGATAACGGGATACTTGTCTACCAATCAGCTTATACTTTAGACGGATACTCAAGCGGTTAATATGGATAAGGTTCATCCCTTGAGTACCCCTATGGTTGTGCGTTATTTAGATCCCGAGAAAGATCCATTCCCACCAAAAGAATCGATGAAGATATTTAGGTCCTGAAGTGCCTTACCTTAATGCTTTATTGGAGCATTAATGTATACACAATGTACTCGACACGATATTTCTTTTGCGAAAAGAAATCTACTTGCGATACGATTAAGTCAACTCGAAGACACTGGAATGATATTAAACATATCTTTCGATATCTCGGTGATACTATATATTTGGGGTTATTCTACTCCAGGAATCCACTAACTCACGGGTTAGTGAGTTATCTTGATGTTGGATATAAATCTAATCCGCACAAAGCCCGATCACAAAAGATTACTTATTTTGCTATAACGATACGAGATATATCATGGCGATCTACCAAACAAACATTAGTTGCTACTTCTTCCAATCACTCAAAATCATTGTTCTTCGTGAAGCCGCAAAGAGTGTGTTTGGTTAAGATCGATTATAGCTCATATCTGAAATGCTTGTCGGTTGAAAGCGATTCTGAGACACTCGTCTTATTATTTATGAGGATAATGCGGCATGCATAGCACAAGTGATAGGTGGTTAAAAAAGGTGATAGGACCAAGCATATCTCACCAAAGTTTTTCAACACATGAATTTGAAAAAAGTGGAGAGGTAGATATTCAAGAGATTCGATCACGTCACAATCTTGTCGATTTGTTTACAAAATCCTTACCAACGCTACATTTGAGAAGTTGGTTTTACGACATCGGAATGAGAAGAGTTCATACGAGGCAAGATTGATGGATCAATTATGAAGCTAATATTCTTCATTTCGGGGAGCAAATATATCAATGTGTTGTACTCTTTTTCCCTTCTCATGTCGGTTTTTATCCCATTGAGTTTTTCAGAAAGGTTTTTAACGGACGAACATGCACAAAATCTGGATTTGAGAATGTTCCCTTATGTCCAATTTTTCCCATAGAATTTTTTCCGGCATGAGGTTTTTAACGCATATTCATCCAACATACAACAATGCTACGTCGAATGGGGGTGTTATAATAAGAAGTCATATGAGGTGGATTTAAATATTCACAAGACTAGCTCATGAGCCACATGAGGTGGACTTTAGCATTAGAATATTCACAAAAGTACAAAAGGAAATCACAAATGTAATAGTAGGATTTTGTATATAAATATGTGGAAATAAAATGAGATGTGAGAAGACTTTGATTACAAAGCACAATCTTGCTTACTTTGATTCGTTACTTTTCTTACTCTATAATTTATATTAATATCATATCATATATATAAGTATATGTATCACAAATATTAGATATAAAAAATAGAGATCATTTACAAAAGAAACTTGAAAGTACTTATTTTAACAAACTTCCGAAAGAAGAATTTAAAATACTTTAGGATCTTATAACCTATTCAATAAAGGCAGGGACGTATCCTTCTAAGTCCACGAGGGCCCCAAACTTTTAACACTAAATTATTTTAGGGATAACGTTTTTAATCAACCCAAACTATACGGGTTTTACACTTTGCAACCCGAACTTTGAAAAGTTCTTGATTGCAACCTAAACTTCACAAAATTTTACACTTTGCATAAAATTCGGTTTTACCCCTGGTTTCGGAAAGATGGTTTGTAGTTTACACTCTAAACTTTAAAGTTGTTACACTTTTTGCACACGAACGATAAATTTCATTGCATTTTCTTTGAATACTCCCAAAGGTCTTGCGATCCTCGAAAATGGTATCGAGCTGGTTTATTAAGAACTTTTAGTTAAATTTATTATGTTTATGTAATTAACAATTGGTGAGGAGAATTTACTCCGAGTATATGGATCCTGGACCGATGTCCGAGATGTACCACTTACAGGACATATCGTCAAATATTGACGATGTATGCACAAGAACACCTTGACCGTGTTTCATATCGGGAATACCAACATGAAGAAAAGGAACAATGCGAGGAAGCGACGGGAAACCTTAAGGCGTGCAAAATGCGAGCGAGAATATTATAGGCGATTCGGATGCTTAACCGGACCTTATATGTTCACTTGATGAACCTTCAAGAAACGGTTCATGAAAATTCCCATCGAAAACAATGATTCCGATGGAGTACGTAGTGGAACGAGATACTTCCCGAGACAAATCTAAGATCTCCGAAGATCTTAGAGAAATCGAAAAGACGGTGCGAAATTATGGCAACCGCCATATTCATCTACCAATGAAGTTCATCGATCGAACTGGATGGAGACGATGGTAAAATATCGAAGAAACTCTTGAAATCCTTCATGATATTGAGAAAAGAAGTCGAGAATCGGGAGGACCGGCCAAGTTCATCCTGGAGGAAGGAAACGTATTGATTTTGGGACGGTACCTATTTACACCAAAAAGGGAAACCAACCGAAGTTATACGAAAGATGACAGATGATGAGAGAAGCTCATTGCTCTCATCAAAGGAAAATCCATCAAAAATTAAAAAAGATGGATATGGAAAAGATGAATCTTAAAGATCTACACGACTGGCGAATCCTTCGCAGGATTAGGTATTGTAGATTTAAAGATGAACGCAGTGAGAATCGGCTTTGGTTACCTATGACCCACAAGGTAGACCAATTCCTCCACCACCGCCACGATTAATCCTAACGTCGAAGAAAGCGGGTTCACATCATGGAGCTCGGGGCGAAAGGATGCCACATGCCGGGATTTCACGGTAGGGAGTGATCCACTTTCAGAACAGGAGGAGGACGAAACCTCTCTTGCGGGAACTGGACAACCTACCTAAGGCCGAATGTTTATCGGCGCCTTATGGAAGATCGCACCTCGACCCAATACATCCGTATGGGTTGATGTTAAATCTGGACATCCCGATTTTAAAAACAGGTTCTCATTGACGAATGGGCTTGACTATGAGAATTTCAAAGAGAACTCTCGATCTTACGAAGGATTCATTCATTTTACTCCTTGAAATGAGTCTTGAAGGATCGGTGAAGATTGCCGGGATATGACCGACGCTAGTACGAAAAGTTCGGTCACATCGGGGAATCACTTAAAGGAATTGTCGATGGTATGGCAAAACTATTCAAAATCCAATTCATCGGACGGGTTATTTCGAGGGACTAGAGGATGAAAAAGAAAGAAATATAAACAAGCCCTCTATAGCCTTGAGTTCTTTGGATATTTGTCATATTGACGAATATATCAAGTTGTTCACCGAATACCGGTGGAAATCGAAGATCGAGGAAAAAGAAGCTGCACAAATATTCTTTGCCAAGATTCCGAGTCCCCGGAGAGAAATGCTTATATAAGGGAATACAAGGTGGAGTGAAGTAGAAATCGTGGCCGAAAAATGTCTTTCCTAAAGGCCAAGTTATCTCGAATGGTGCTATCAAGCGACTCTGCACAGAATTACAAGAGATTAAGAGGAATTAACAAAGCGGTTCCTCTATGTTGCGTGGATAATGATATCCCAACAGTTGTGGGAGGTCAAACAAGGCGGCACAAGAAGAAGAAGGAGAGAAGCCATCCATACCGAGAAAGCGAAAGAACAAAAAAGAAGTAGGTCTTCATGGAGACCTAGAAGGTTTTAATCAAAACAAAAAGCCCGGGTTATAAATCGGGGCAAAGACCAGCACTGGCGGGGAGTAGAGCCTCATCATCGGGTTCTAATCAAGCAAGTACCAATGAGAAATCCAGGAGAAGAACTTTCAGCGTGCTCACACTAGAGCTAATGAAAGTTTCAAAGATCTGTAATTCTTGGACATGCGAGCAAGAGGGCATATCTCAACGGATTGCCCAGGCAATCAATCAAAAACGAGGAGTCGACGGTTCGAGGCCACACGAGAAATCGAAGAAGCATGCATTATCGAGGATTTAATACGGTATATCAATTTGAGGATATTCCCTCGGATGAAAGCATCTATGAAGAAGAGATCTATTCGATGATGGAAGTGACTCGGCTCGAGAATCGAGTGAAGAAGAAATTCTTGACGATTAGAGAGGATATGTCGATTCCTCTCTCACACGACGGTTTCTCATAAAACTCTTATGAGAATCATGAAGGAAGATCCAAAGCTTCAAGTCATGATGGATTTACAATCGGAGCTATGGAAAAAGCATTGGATAAGATTGGGTTTCGTAATGAGAAGACACCAAATTATCCACGGGTAACAACCGGAGAATTAGCCATTCCGATGGAGTTTACCTAACTGATCGAGATGCGATTGGTCCCTATTAGAGAAATACGGAGATCAAAAGCGAGTTAAAAGAGAAGTTGCAAATACACTCTCATGGATTCACATTGGAGCCATAAGAGTCATTATTAAGGCAACATTCAAGGAAGGAATAGATTCGCCACTCAATCGCTATTTTTGACAAGCGAATCTCACATCTCAAGAGATTCATGCCTTGGAGCGGTTCTGAGAAATTTGTATGCGGGAAATTAGCATTTAATGTCTATCCTAGAATTGCATACAATTTGGGAGATCGAGACTTGATGAGAGTCCTAACTCTTCATCAAGATTTCAAAAGAGTCGATTTGATGAAAGAAGGAAACAGGCCTTACTCGATCACATACAAGATTTCTATGCTCTCTCGAATACCCATCATTCCGAAGTATTCTTGAGAAAGGAATTTATTGAAGTCCCAAGAATCTTTGAGGACTTTGCCAGGGTTGTGTTACGAAAATCATTGAATCTCCAACTATTAAGGAGATTGATATGATAATTCAAGATCAACCAGTCTTCAACAAAAGTCGAGTCTCGAGTTGAGCCCGAGAAGGATGTCTTTCCAACAGACGAGAATGACGAGTAGCGGCCGTTGGGAAGAAAGGAGACCAAGTAATGATTCAGCGCATCCCGATGTTTTTAAAACAAACAGGAGAACTCGAAATGTCCGAGAAGGATGGCGAGAGGTTGAAGTAATATTCGACATCACTCAAAAGGATAACATTTTTCCTTGTGATGTTCTATATTATCTCCAACAACCAATCGTTGGAAGGTATCAAGGAGGCCGAAGATAGGAGAAATTGAGCTTACTATCACAGGAGTTGCGGGAAAATCCCGAACAATTAATACTTTGGGAATTGAATTTCTTGAGGAACATAAACCTTGGGAAAGATTACAAGACGGAATGGAGTTCACGGTGGCTAATAAAAGATACGAGAATCGGATGACCACTAGTCCATTCTCCATATACATTTCTATTGGAATGTTATATGTCGAATACAAGGCCGAGTATTTCGCCGCCTATATTGATTCAGTGTTAAATATGTACTTGCAGCCGATGTTTTTCCTAAAGAAATTGGAGAAGATTTACCAGCTATTGCGGAAGAGATTTCTCTAAAAGGATTCTTATCCTTAACAGAGGAATTAAACAAGCAGAAATCATGATCGGAGGCGCAGGTGGTACTCCATGGTACAAGGTGAAAACGCCACCAATCTATTTCCATGATACAGGTGCAGATATTTTGCTAGGAAATAATTTCCTACAAACATTCAAGCGATTCACACAGGAGAATGAGACAAGAAGACTTATTTTCACAACCTTATGTGATCATAAGATTATTGTCCAAAGATCTGAGAAGCATTTTACGAAAAATGCCTATTAATTTTCGCGAGCAAGCGTGGTGATGAAGCCAAACTTCGCAATCCAAAAATGGCGGATCGAAGGAAATTTGGTGAAGCTTTATTATCCTATAGACAATTTGGTTCCATTCGGAAGGATCGGAAGATATGGGATAATAACTTGTATTCATTCGTAGTACAAGAGGAGAAGAACGAGTTACTCCGAAGCCATTGCGGAGAATTATGGATGAGTCTAATGGAGAATCCACAAAGTGATGTAACCATAGAGGAACAAATATCACTCGAGGATATCAAAGAAGATCCAAAGGAATTACAATGAAGATCCTTTGGCTTGGTGGGATAAGAACGAGCTTAAAGCTTCCTTAAAGGTTAAACCTGGAAAGGAGTACGAGTTCGTAAGATTCAAACCAATCCTTATGAACCAGGGAGGATCGTGAGGATATGCGAGAAGATACTTAAGGAACATCTTGACCTTAAGTTAATTTCACCAGGAGTTTCTCCATACAAATCCGGGATTCTTAGTCGAAACCATGGAGAAATCAAAAGAGGAAAGCGAAGACTTGTTATTAATTACAAAGGGATTAATAACATTTTGGAGTTCGACGGATACTATATCCTGCCAGAGAACATCCCCAGTTAATCGTATCAAAGGTGCCAAGATATTCTCAAAGTTCGATTGCAAGTCCGGATTCTACCGAGACAAGATGGAGGAAGAAAGTAAGAAGTTTACTGACTTTCTCTACACCACGGGACACTATATTTGGAACGTGATGCCTATGGGATTGGCTAACGCACCCCGGATATATCAAAGGAAGATGGATAATCTCTTCAAAGATTATTTCGCCATGTTCGTACATCGATGACATTTTGATCGCATCAAAGAACATGAAGGAGCATCTTAAACATTTGGAAATATTTTGAGATGTTTGTCATAAAGAAGGATTAGTGCTTTCGGAGAAGAAGGCGAAATTGCAACAAGGCATTGAATTCCTAGGAATTGAGATCGACGAATGGAATCATCCTACAAAGTCATATTGTAGAAAAGATACGGGGATTTCGGATACACCGAAAGACAAGAAGCGACTTGAGTTTTCTTGGAGTTGTTAATTTTGCTGGAATGTTTATTAACAATCTAGCATACTACAGGAAGGTGTTTAGCCCATTACTTAAAAAAGATGCAGTATTCAAATGGGAAGATGAACATCAAGAAGGAATCAAGCAACTTAAAGAAGTTTGTAAAAAGCTTCCAAAACTTGCAATTCCCCAAGACGAGGATGAACCCGGTTCTTTACACAAATGCCAAATGATGATTGGTGGGCGGCGAGTTCTTACTAAGGTCACACCAAATGAAGAAGTGCCATGCGATATTGCGGTTTTTATTCACCCCTAGTGAAGCAACTTCGGTAGCATATTAACGAGAAAGAATTCTTTGCAAAAGAAAGGCTTTAAAAAATGGCCTCTATTTTTACTGGCTAAAAAGTTTACTTTAAAAATTGATAATTCAAGTGTCAAGGCTTTTCTGAAAAACAAAATTGAATCAAAACCAGAAAAGGCTCGATTACTTAGATGGCAAGCTGAATGTCAATATTATGATTATGATATTGTCATTATAAAATCTCATGAAAATATTCTTGCAGATTTCTTGACACGAGATGGAAGGACGCGCGTTCGAGAGGTCCTTAAACGAGTAAGACATCTCGGGGAAAACCTGGAGAGTCTAGAACGAGATTTTGGGGCGTTATGTCTCAATGCGAAGTTCTTGGGACGACTTCAACAGGCCGACCCGAGAACCGTTTCTAGTCAAATACGAGCATGCCAGTTCGCTCAAGGACAATTGTTCTTAGCGCTGCAAGGGCCTCTCTTCCAGGCTGCATCTCCTACGGTGCAAAAAGGGGCCGAAAGAGTACGGGGCTCTAACCCGGAGGTTATGGATTCAAGTACCATAATCACAAGTGTTGCGGTGATGCATCCCCGAGGTGTACAAATCGTAACGAATGTTGAAGCTCCGGTGTCACAACCCGAGTCTTCAAGTCAACCCAAGACCTCTGGGGTAAAAGAGGAGAGTTGAATCTTAGGCCACGACAGGCAAAGCTAAGGTTCAAACTGACGAGTGTAAGATTTCTCCTATGCGGTATATCAAATGACAATGGGAGAAATTAGTTACAAGACAAGGTATTAACCGAAAAAACAATGGTTGATATCTCGGCAAGTATCCAAGAGTTTGGATGAAACCCTAAGTCATCCAAATGAAGTACGAGAATGGTATACTTTTGGAGCTTTAGCTTCAATCTATACCGTATCACCAGGATTCCCGAAATTTCAAAATTGCCGAAATGGATTGGGAAGCGATTTCTGAGACTTGGGCGATAATCCACACTTGGCCGTAGGCGATATTTTGGAACTTGTATTTTATCGGTGCGGCTCCCGAACCAATGAGAAAGGCTTTAATGAAGCTTTTCATTTCATCAAGCTAAGAAGACCGGATGGAAATGCTTTAAAATACATTAAGCGCTTCACCGGAAGAAGGACCGATGTTAGTAGGAGCATTTTAAGACGAAGCTTCTACAAGACGAGCATGGGTCTTTGGGTTTGTCTAATCAAATGGACAAAGTCAAATATCCATTCAAGTTCTTCCCGCAATTCGACGAATGGATCTTTCCTTTTGAATTCGATGACCGGATCAACCACAGGATTTGCGGAGGAACTCTTGAAACCAAAAGGAGAATTCTGCTGGGAAAACAAGATTCCTATGAGCAAAGAAACTTACCGTAAAGTGCAGTAACATGGCGCATGTTGGCGTTGGATCGACCGGATCATCAAGCATGCCCCGAGAGAAGAACCCGAGTTTGGGAAAGGTTTCCCCAAACCCGACCGACAGACCATACAAATGGAAAGGACAAGGGCCCGACTCACAAGACGCGTTTTCCTCGGGGACCACGCACCAACTTTTTAGAAGATTCCCCGACAACCATCACATGGGTTGAGTCACGCGAAAGAAGAAGGAAGACAAACAAGCGAGTAATAATTCGGGAGTATGACGTAAGCGGTGACGTCTTACATTTCAACAAGATTTGAAGTCCGAATTTCAAGTCCTGACTTACCTCTATAAAATGCGAGGATTTGAAGGAAGGTTCGAGGACATCGAACATTTTCCTTAGTTTTCTTATAATAAATTAGAGAGAAAAATTTGTAATATTTTGAGTGTTTTAGTTTTTAAGTTTTTATGTATTTTCGAGTGCAAGCCTCATCATACATGAGAGGCTAAACAAGTATTCTCCTCCCAAAAGGAGATTACTAATGTAATAAATTTTTCTTTAAGTTCTTAATAAAATAAAGGCCGTTTGTTCAACATGTGTTCATGATGTACTATTGATCAATCCCCTTTGAAGAATTACTTTTACGCCTTGGAGTAGGAAGCGAACCAAGGCGTCTTTGAGCGAGTTTCGAAGGAGTCGGATAACTTGCGGATCATCTTCCCGAGGGTGAGGTTGAACAAACAGTGAGAGTCGTTTGTCAAACGATCCGGGGGCGATAATTTTCCGATTGGTGGCGTTGCGAACCACTTAACCCGTCTTTGTTTGGTCAAAAGAGGTATGAATTTTAAGGGATTTATTAATTTTACGGAAGCATGTTGGGCACGATATGGTCGTAATGGACTATTTTCATTTTCGATCTAAAGACCCAATTTGTATACGGTTTATACTTGAAATAAGATCTTGATAGAAGTATGTCTTGTTGAGTTTATAAGTTGAAACCCGACATGATCCATTTAAAACCTCCGAATAGAGACCGGATCTAAGTAGGTGTAACAATGCCACGAACAAAACAAGTTCTGAGAAAAATCGGGTTCTTATTTCTCGAAAAATCCGAAAAACAAATTGATTATGGAGTAAAAACTTTAGGATTCTTGTATAATGCAATATATTTATCCTTATGGAGCAATCTGCTACAAATTAGAGTTTAAAGGGATAACTAGAACTATTGTTATTAAAGAATAAAATCCTAGGGGCAAAATGGTCCAAAAGTTGCAAAGAGTAATTATTTTCGTAGTACAGGATGCAAAAGGTTAAAAATAAAAGTATAGGTTGTGAAGTGTAAAAAGGGGTAAAGTTCGAGGTGGTTAAAAATAATTATCTCATTATTTTATGTATATTTTATTTAAAATATTATTTTTAGTGTTAAATAATTATTTTTATTAATTTAGCCCCCAAAAATTTATGTACGTCTAGCTCCGCCCTAGACGCCTCGGAATAAAGGGAGGGAAGTCGACTCTAGCACATGTTACCAAAGTTCTTCAATTTAATCAAAAAAAGAAAAGTATTTAATATAATTCAAATAAAATCTTACATTTTATGAGTTCTAAAAACTTTCTTTGATTTCGGACCTGGAATATCTTGTTCTAACTTTCTTGTTCTAGACTCGATTCGGATCCAAAATTCAACCCGAAAATACTTGTTAACAGAACTATAGTTTAGGTTTCACTTGAACTATAATGAGGAAGTGTGCTCATTTCAAATAGACGGCTGCCCAACAAAAATAACAAAAACTCAAGTACTAAATCTTCATGAATTAATCTGCTCGAGTTTAAATTATTTCAGTTCTCTAGTTCAAAACATCAGATACAACGTCAATTATTTTCACTATTCAGGGATTAAAAGAGAGAGAGGAACAAGAGAAAACCGGGAGCATGAGACATTCATCCAGACGGCAGCAACTTAGGGTTCTCCACCAAGTTCAACTCTTAAGTTGTCGTAAGGATAAACCTTGGGCGCCTGTTAAGGGGAAAAAAAAATTAGCATGAGTCATACATATTCTTGACAATCTAATTACAACACACTCAACGCAGAGCTGCTTCTTCATACTGAAGATAACACAAACATGAGTCAACGGATGCATTGACACATATATGAACATAAGGCAGTTTCAGAAGCCTCCACTTGTGTCGACTGATTCAAGTTTCCAACTTTGGCAATCAGATTTTCCGGGTTTCTTGTTGGAGAACAAACCAGGAATTCGACAGGAGAAAAGATCAACTTCATGTTTTAGATAGAATTAGGGTGGCAAATCGTGTCATCGTGTCGC